>CM053625.1:51051218-51069395 GCA_028646595.1 Phalanger gymnotis | reverse complement strand
ATTTGCTATCTGGATGACCTTGGACATTTTTCATTTAATCCTATATGAGAGACAGTATGGCATAGTAGATAGAGAGTTGACCTTATTGTAAGGAAAACCTAGATTCAAGTTTTGTTTCCCTACTTCCGACACAGGCTACTTATATAACCCTGGCCAAGTCATCTAACCCCTGAATTCCGCAAGAAACTCCCCAGGACTCTAAAGTTGCAAAAACAGTGATAAACTTGCTCTGGTAGAGGGTGTTTACTGAGGAGGAAGTCATTATCTCTCTGGGCCTTCATTTCCTCATCAGTAAAATGAGGGAGTTGGACCAAATGATCTCTTAGGTTCTTTCCAGATCAAAACCTATAATTCTATGATCTCTTACTTGCTAGATCTGTGGGCCTTTTCTTAGTCCTCATCTTCTATTTCTTCTCAGCTTCTGATACTCTGACCCTCTCATCTCCAGGATAGTCTTTTTTTTTTACTCTCTGAGCCTCATACATCCTGGTCCTTTCTAATACCTCTACCTCCTCCTCTTCAGAACCCTAGGTTCTGCCTTTGAAATCATACTGGACCCTGATACACTAACTTTGGCCTTCACTTGCCCATATCCAAGCATCCACTGTACTTCCAGGTCATCTCCACACCATACAGTTTTCACTCCATGCATACACATCCATCCCCACTTTCTGACTTCACTTTATATTTGTTGTCATCTCCCATTAGAATCTAAGCTCCTTGAGAGCAGGGATTGTGTTGCTTGCCTGCATTTGTGTGCCTAGCATTTACCACTATGCCTGGCTCATAATAAATGCTTAATGAGTATTTATCTGCAAAATGAGGAAGCTGGACTGGATGACCTTTAAGGTCCTTTTTAGCTCTATATCTATGATCTTATCGGCCCCTGACACTACACTTCCTGATTCTCCTCCTGCCTCTCTGACCATTGCTTCTAAGTCTCTTTTTCTGATTCCTGTTTTAAGTGTGTGTAACTATATAGGTTATTAAGGTGGGACTTTTTTTTTTTTACTGTTTTCACTTTTGGAGCACTTATTTCATCAAGTGCCCTTGATGAGTCTGGCCTTTGTTTCTTTTATTAAATGAGGAGTCTTTGAGGACCTGCTTACCTCAAGGGAATGCCTAGTTTACAAGAGTTTGAGTTGCATGTTTGTGACTCCAGAAGCTTTTAGGTCACGTGAGTTTGAGTTGCATATTGTGAGTGCCTTTGACCCTGAACAGGGTATATACACGCAGAGGTTGGTGTTTTGCATTTGGGGGTTCACACTCATTAGAAGAATATTGGTGTGGAGACTCTGGGTAGCCACTGAAGACCCCCAGCTTTGAAGAAACCCAGATGTTGATGCTTCCCTGTATTGCTATGGATAGACTGGTATGTGTTGTTTACTCTGTTGATATTATCTCTGTTTGTAATTTCTATTTGTATTTGCTCTGAAGTTCAGAGTGCTGGCTTTTTCCCCGAACTAAGTGAATGATACATGTATATTTAATTAAAGTCAGACTGTTAACCCCTTAAAGTTGCTTTCCTTAGAAAAGCAGATCAAAAGAACCTGTGCTAACAGCTCTTGTTGCTAATCTTGTAGAACTGCAGCTGCTAGCCAAATTGTTGTTACAGTAACCCTCAATATTATTTTATATACACTTTACTCTCTATAGGTGAACTCCTCTACTCCGGTAGAACCAGCTATCATGGCTAAGAAGAAAACTCCCAAACCTATGAATCCAGCCTTAGCCTCTCTCAGACTTTCATTCCTTTATCTCCAACTGTGCCATGGATATAGTCTTCTGGATGGTCCATTTAGATCTCTAATGCAAACTCTTTACCCAAAAATACATCCTCCTTTCCAACTTGCCTATTTCTGTTGAAAGTAATGTGTCCACAGTCATCAAGATCCATAATTTTGGGCTCATCTTTGACTCTTTCCTCTCCCTAACCCCTCATCAGCATCCTAGTCCAGTAGATACTACCTCCACATCTCTCATGTTCATTCTCATTTATTTTTTCTAATTACATAGTCACTACCTAGTTCAGGTTCTTATCATCTTTCTCCTGAACTACTGTAATAACCTCTTAATGGTTTCCCTTCCTCCAGTCTCTCCCTATTTCTAATCTGTCAACCAGCTGCCAAAATCATCTCTCCTATGACACAGTAAACATGGTCACTACCCTGCCCAAACAACTTCAGTGAATCCTCACAGCCTTTAGAAAAAGATACAATCTTCTCAGCTTAGCATTTAAGGGTCTCCATAATGTGGTACCAGTCTACCTTTCCAGCCTTATTCTAAAGCTCTGATAGATACCTAACTGTCCAGATTTAGGGCTGGACGGCACTTCCTGGACATTGCAAGCCATGTTACCTGTACTCTAGCCATCATTCTCATCCTCATCTCAATCCACTGGTAATTTGGACTCTGCCCTTGGAATTCTGGGCAATAATAAGTGAATTATCACTTTCTAGCTATCACTTACCAGGACGCCATATCACTTCTCAGCCACCATTTCCAAATCATGCTGCCATACATTTAGACCCTTCCTTTTCCAACCCCACTCTGCGTTATCTACTACTATTATAATGTCAGCTTCTTGTCATCTTTTCTTGTCTTTATATTCCCAGTGTAAATGCTATATAATTAATTCATTCCTCACTTTCACGCACTCAACATTTCAGCCAAACCAGACTATCAGCCATTCTTTTAACTTAATATTCCACACGTTGCATTTGTAAATTTACACTGTCTCCCATGTCTGGAATTCACCAACCTAACCAATAAACAAATAAACCCTCCCCTTGACTTTGATACTTCTATTTAAATTCTAGAAAGAGCATATGCCACCTTTTCTTCCTCAGTCATTAATTCTTCAACTTCAAGCAATTCAGACTCTGTCCTCTCAATTCCACTGAAACCATTCTGAAACACTGAAACCTTTTCCTTGAAAAATACAATGTTCCTTTCAAAATCCACATTTTCTTTGACCTATTTGTTGCAACTGATACTGTTTGCTTACTCAATATTTTCTCCCCCTCTCCCCTCAGTGAGTTTACGTTCTAATAGGGCAAGACCATACACAAAGGAGAACTGGGGGGGAGGGGTTATATTTGGTTTGACATGGTTTTGAAATGACTGGGAAATGATACAGTGACCCAATCGCAGGCAAGACAACCATCAATCCTACTATCCCAGAGTCAGAGTCCAAGTTTTGGTGGGAATGGCATGAGGAAAATGACTAGAGTATAGTCGTTAGGAAAAAATGGGATGAGGAAAATGACTAGAGTATAGTATAGACTAGAGTATAGTATAGAGTATAGGTGTTAAGGTTTAGAAATAATATGCAAGTTAGTTTTGCTGAAAAACTTTTTTTTTTACATTTCTTTATTATAAGAGATGACTCTCTGGGCAGCATAGGAAGGAAGAAATCAACAAAAAAATTAGGGAAAAGGAATGTTATAGTTAAAAAGGACCTTAGATATTCCCAGCCATCTAGGTTCATAACCTCAAAGGCACCCTTCACTCTCTTCCCCATATCTGATCAATTTCTGAATCCTGACCATTATACCTCTACATCTTTCAAATTAGTCCCCTTCTCTCCACACGCATGAATAATTCCCTAATTCAGGGTTTCATCACCTTTCACCTGGACTGTTTCTCCCCTCATCAATACATCCTTTACTTAGATGCCAAACTAATCTTCCTAAGCTACATTTATGGCCACATCAACATCCTACTCAAAAATCCAGTAACTTTCCATCATCTACAAGATAAAATAAAGACTATAATTTAGACTGATATTTAAGATGAGCTCTCACCATTTTCCAACTTTATTTCATTATACTCCCCTTCTTTCAAACTATGTTCTTGTCATTCTAAACTAATAACCATTCCTCGATTTCAGTTTCTCTATCTCCTGCCTCTATTCACATGAATAAGCTACTGGATTTAGAATATACTCCCTATTCATCAACATCTTTCAGAATCATCTTCCTTCCAGGCTCACCTTAGTGTCCCCCCCTCTGTGGTGCCTTCCTAGATTCCCAAGTTGTTAATGTAGTCTTCTGCCTCAAGTTTCCTTTTGTTATGCTACTTTATACACATGTTTGAATGCACCACCTCCAAGAGGAATATAAGCTCTTCAAGGGCAGGGACTATTTCATTTTTGTTTTTATATAGCCAGAACCTAGGACAGTATCTTGTAGATACTATATAAATATTTTTTGAACTGAATTGTTGAGATAATCAAGTCTTACTCCATCATTGGACAGATGCAGGAATTGAAACCCAGAGATGGAAAGTGATTTGCCCAAGGTCATATGACTAAAGGCAACTGAGTGGTGCCTTGGATAGAGTACCAGGCCTGGAGTCAGGAAGCCCTGAGTTCAAATCCAGCCACAGATATTTATTAACTGTGTGACCCTGAACAAGTCATTTAACCTCTGTTTGTCTCAGTTTTCCAGTCTGTAAAATGAGGAAAATAGTAACACCCACCTCCCAGGGTTGTTGGGAGTTTCAAATGAGATAATAGTTGTAATGTGCTTCATACCTCGCATCATACCTCGCATCATAGGAGGTGCTACATAAATGTTAACTATTATTATTATTATCATGATCATGATCGTGATCATGATCATGATGATGATTACGATGATGATGACGACTTAAGTAGCTTAAGTATGACTTGACTTTAGGCTTTTTGATTCCCAGTCCAGTACATTTTCCCCTGTGTCATACTACCTGTCACACAATGGGCTCTGATAGAAATTCCTTAGCTTAATTCCAGAGTTAACTTCTCAAAGTCTCCAGCAAAACAGCAAGTTAATAAAATATAAGTGAAACACTGAATATATTCTCATTGGCTAATTGGGCCCAAAGATTGGAAACTGCCTCTAAAAGTTTCATTCTTCTCCCTAATAGTGATTCCTAACTATCCCAGCCCCCCAGGCAAGATTTTTAGCTCGTTCTGGGAGAGCCCTACCTAAAAAAACAAATGATAGTATTCTGGGTTCTGAAATGAGTGAATTTGGCCTTAGTACTGAAAAAGGAGTTAAAATTTTTAGTCATGTAGTTTCCCCATTTTTTTTCCTTCTACATAGAATAGATCCCAATTTAGAATGCTAGCTGCCATAGGGATTCTCCCAAAGTAAATCTATTTCTAGGTAGTCAGAATTTGAAGATATAATCTTAGAGATGAAAGGAATACTTTATTGTTATTATACATATGTGTGTACATATATTTTATACGTATGTCTATATATATGTAACTGTAATTTTATCAGTATAAGGAGCTTTCCAGAAAAACACTTTCTCTACCAAGACAGTCCTATAGCTATTCTGTAACTAATGCTCTTAGAAAGTTGCCTGGAGTGCTAAGAGGTTAAATAACTCGTCTTGGGTCACACAGCCAGCCTGTGATAAGGGCAGAACTTGAACCCAGGTCTCCCTTACTCTAAGGCCACCTGTCTGTCCAACACAACACACTGCTTCTTATTGATATTATCTTTTTAAATTATGTCAATAATCACACTTCTTCTTCTTAAAAAATTCATTTTATTTTTAATTTATGGAATAAAACAAGCAGTTCCATAACATAGTATACTAAAGATGATTGCCCATGAAACTGCAGATCTATTATGTACAACTTGCCATTCCTTTTAATATAACTATAATATATAACTATAATATAATTACATAATATAAATATCTTTTTTCCTTCCCTCCCCATCCCTACCCTAGAGATGGCTACCATTAGACACATATCATAATGGCTATAGAGCTGGCCTCCATGTCAGGAAGACCTCTGATACAGAGTAGTTGTGTGATGCTAGACAAGTCCCTTAACCTCTCAGGAGCCCAGGCAACTCTTTAAAATATAAATTGAGAAGCAGGTGCTCTTCCACACTAGTAGAGTGAGTTTCTTAATGAGGAGTTCACTAAAATGATGAAATCATTGGTCTAGCACCTCTCAAAAAAAGTAATATTACTAATCCTGGGAAACGATGTGTTTTAATGGAAAGAATCATGGACTTAATGTCAGAAGAACTTAGATCAATACTGTCTCCAACTCTTACTAGCTATGCGATCTTGAGAAATCACTTAAACTTCTCTGAGTTTCCACTTCTTCATCTACAAGATGGAAAATGTCATGCTTAAAGGCTTAAAGCATACTGTGTAAGCCTTAAGCCATTATGTAAATGTGAATTGTCATTAATTTTAATTATTTATCATTAATTATTAAATGTTATCAATTATTTATTAATTAACAAATAACAATCAAACTCATCTATGCAGCATTTATACATGGAAGTATTTAAATATGTTGTTTCATATGATCCTCACAACAAACCTGTCAGGTAAGCAGCGTGTTAATATTGTCATTGTTGTTGACATTATCACTATTATTCCTATTGAACCAAGGCAGCTAGGTGGCACAGCGGATAAAGTGCTGAAATTGGGTGTCAAAAAGACTGAAGATTAATTACTGACAGAGACACTTACCAGCTTCGTGACCGTGCCAAGTGACTTAACAGCTGTCTGCCTCAGTTTCCCCATCTGTAAAATGGGGATGATGATGATAACGATGATAATGATAATAATAATAATAATATCTACTTCCTAGAGTTGTTCTGAGAATAAAATGAGAATATATATAAAAAGAGCTTTGAAAATATATATAAAGAGCTATGAAAATACTGGTTATTTTCTTATCATTTTGTTATTACTGTTATTATTATATAGAAATCAGTGCTTAGTGAGGTCACAGAGGCCTTAAGGGACAGAGTGGTGTCATAGAGAAACAGGATGTTGTATTGGAAGACTATTAGATTCAGAGTTAAATAACTTAGTTTCAAGTCCTAGCTCCTCATTTACGATCTGCGTGACCTTGGGCAAATCATTTACTCTTCACGTGCCTCAGTCCTCACGCGTAAAAATGAGGGAATGGCCTTTAAGGTCCCTACCAACTCTAGATGTATGAACCTATGATCGGACTAGCTCTAAAACTCATAGAGATCTGGGACTCTCCTCTAGAACTCATCCTGCTCAATCTTTAAGATCTTAAGGAAAAATGAGGAGAGTGGTAATGACCTCAGGCCCAGTACTTCTTTTCCTTTAGCTACTCTGTCTCCTTAGACCCAAGAGGAAAAGCTCTAGATCATATTCATGTCATAGAGCTTCAAGACTAAGTGAGGAAGCTAGACCATTGGTGACTCCATCAGGTCAGGCCACAGACTTTAAGGTAAGTCCTTGCCATTAGTGAAATGGAAAGAAAAAACAGTTGGCTTTTTTCTTCCTCCTTTCCAGACATGTCCACTTCTCTCCCTACCTCCCCCACCCCACCCTTTCTCCTTGCAGCAGCAGCAATCACACACGAGGCTGACACTCAGATGGATTACTGCACTGAGAAGGGTATTGGTGATTTTATTGATGAGTCTCTCAAATCATCACTAAAACAAAATAAGCTGTTCACTTCCCAGCTGGAGTCAAATGGAGTGATGACTGTTGTCTCACCCTTCTCTGATGATAAACGAGTCTCCCCTCCCTACTTAGGTCCTTGACCCAAATTCGCAGTAATTCCAGTGACCCAGGCAAGCCTTTGGAAAAAAACACACACCAAATGCCTAATGAAGCTTGTCTCGACTATTACTATTGTTCCCTGTCACTCTAACTATAATTGATTTCCTGAAGCAGCTATTTTTTTAATAATCACCTTAGCAGCCAAGCCTCCTAATAAAAATTAAATGCTTCTCACTCTCTTCCTCCATTTCTCCCACCTCACCTACACCACCCCACTATCACAAGTTTTTTGGAATTATTTCCGATCCTTACTTCCCACCGGCAAACATGAAAGTAGTAATAGTCTCTCACATCTTTTAAAGACTCCTCTGGATAGAAGTTCCCAGAACTAGTTACCCACAGGGACTGATTAGGGATTTTTTATCCACCTCTCTCCAGATACATAGTGCCTTGCAATTCAATTCACTTCAATACAACAAATACCTACTGGGCCAAACCACTGTGCTAGATGCTAAGAGCACAAAGACAAAACAAGAAACAGTCTCTGCCTTGAAAGATGCTACATTCTAGCAGGAGAGTTAACATAAACACAAATGAGTAATTTAGTAAGTAATCAACCAATCAACATGCATTTAAGTGCCTCCTATGTGCCAGTCACTGGGTAGGCAAAAGGAGAAGCCCTAGGGATAATAGCAGGTGACAGATAAATGGCTAAGGTAAAAAGTCTCCAAGGCGGGGCTGTAGAGTTTGTGGATTGGCCTGTGCCTATGACATATTGGTATAGCTATTCCTCCTCCAAAGTGCCTGGGGGAGGGGACAGGATGGGCAGTGGTCCCCTAGCTAAAGAGGGTGTTAGTAGGAAGACAACATAACAACTAAAGGGATTAGGAAAAGCCTTTTAGGAGGTAGCACCTGAGCTATGCAGTTAAGAAGACTAGCTAGTCTAAAAAGCAGAATGAGGAGGTAAAGGATTTCAAATGAGAGATAGCCTTTACAAAAGAACAAGAGAGTTCAGAGACAGAATATAGTATTAGAAACAGCTAGTAGGTAATTTGACTAGAACAGAGAGACCATGGAATAGAGCAATATGAACTAAGACTGGAAAAACAAGGGGGAGCCACATAGTAGGCATCGCAGTTTTTTAGCTTGGAGGTGAGAAGACCAGAGTTTGGACCTGAAGATATGTCCCTGAGCAAATTACTCCATTTTCCCATCTATAAAACAGGGTTAATAATTCCTTCCACTTCACAAGATTGTTGTCAAATGAGGTAACACATGCGAAGTGTTTCCAAGCCTTAAAGCAATATAAAATATTAGTTATTATTACTTTGTTATTATTACCAAATTTTAGTTGAATATAATTTGTTTAATCAAGTAATAGAATCCCAGGATTCTCGGGGATTTCGATAATTCATCTTGGTCTATATCTCTGCATCAAGCAAGCACCATACTGATAGTATCTAAGAAGTTGCTGACCATCTTCCCTAAAAAAGTCTTAATCGCAGAAGATACACAAGTCTCATTCAGAGCCCTTATATTTTGTGGGTCTTTCTTTACGTCTAACCTAAATCCCACCTGCTTAAATGGAAATGGAAATATTTTAATAATTTACTCAAGGACATGGAGGAAAAAAAGCTTCCTAAAGATGCTAGGACTCCTGGTTTTGTTTTGTTTTTTCCACACAGTTAAACTCTGAGTGATCTACAAGAATGTGATCCTATGGGATTCTGAATGCATTGTGACTATCAGTCAATCTATCAGGTGGTGTGAGACAGAGTAGATACTTAGTCATTGAATGGGCATTGCCTCAGACATACTGAGGTCTTGGAAAGACCTTAATTTAGAAAAGCCAAGGACACCCAAGGCATTGTGGGCTGTTACCAGTCATCTTAACCTTTGTCTCACCACTCTGGACTTCAATGACTGGAGGAGACAGTGAGACTTTGTGAATCTCTGCCTCACAGATCCAATTCACTCACAAGTCAAGACATTATCCTCATGTTATCAACGGTCCTCTTCCAGAACAAAGGACCAACAACAACAAAGAAAAAAATGAAACGGGCCCTAGCCTTAAATGAGCTTATATTCTATCAGAAGAGACCACATAAACATAATTTAGCATATAAAACATACGGAAAATAAATTCAAGGTAACTTGAAATTCAAGGAAGCACTGGAAGCTAGGAGGGAGTAGAAAAGGCTTCATGTAAAAGGTGATACTTGAGCTGAACTTTAAAGGAAGCAAGAGATTTTGATACAGAGATGAGGAAACTGAACTCCAGACATGAGGATCAAAGTCATGGAGATGAGTCAAATGTGAGTAACAGCAAGAAGGTCAGTTTGGTTGGATTGTAGAGTTGAGTTGAGTAGAGTAACACAGTATAAGCCAAAAAAGTTAAGTTAAAGCCAGGCAAAGAAGGGCTTACAACTCCAGCCAGAGGAATTTATACTTGATTCTAGAGGCAGTAAGGAGCTACTAGAGTTTTTATTGAGTGGAAAAATGACATAGTCGGACATGTGCTTGAAGAAAAACATTTTGACAACTATAGGGAGATCGAGAGAAGTGAAAGTCTTGAGAAAGGGAAACCAATTAGCGAGTGATCTCCATGGTCCAGACAAGAGATAAGGAGGACCTGAATTAGGGTGGACTACATGTATTCTTGTCTTACAATAAGCCATACATCTCTTCCCACAGTATGACACAATATCCCATGGCTTTACACATAGCAGTGTCCTGCAAACATAGGAATTTAATAAATATTTATTGAATTGAATTCTATTTCAGAAGGACTCCGAGTTACCCAGAATCTACAGAGATCACTATTTTAAAATGTACTACCTTCCTAAGGAACTAAGATTAATACAGGAAGAAAGTAGAGAAATGAGCCTGAGGGAGGAAAGGCCCTTACCCTTTGAGTTTCTGAACTTTTCTCAGACTGTGGAGGTCTGGGCAGAAGAACCAGGGAAACTCAAAGGAAGTTAACAAAGGAAACAACAAATCAAAAGAGCCACCTCCAATGCAAAGAACCTTCTTGCATCCTTTCATCCTTCACTGCTTACTTCAGAAAGCTTGCTACCTTAGGGTTCCCACTCAAAGCTGAAAGCATTGTATCTAAAATTGCTTAAGCTTAGCAGTGCCCCTGGGCCTCCCTGCAAGTAAGACCAATTCCAGGCAAAATAATAAAATAAGACAAATTTATTTTCAATAGCCTCTGTCAACTTTGGCGCTCCCTCTTTCTCTTGTTACCCTTTCATTCATGTTGTCCTCATCTTTCTTCTAGTACCTCAATTGTAGCACTTCATCCATCCTATATTCCCTGACAACTGACCCATTCTCTGACTTTTCCCTCTCAACATCAAAATCTGTCTCCTGTCTCCTCCTCCATTCTCTGCTGACTACTGTGACAAATGCCCCAAAAGTACTCAGGACTAATGATGACATAACAAATTGCTGCCCACTTCTAGCTAACACATATGTATTGCAATAAGATTTTCAGTGCTTTAGTCCAAAGTCATCCAGTCAATCAATAAACATTTATTAGGTGTCTACTATATACCAGACACTACGCTAAGTGTTATTACTACCAAACCACAAATGCTTGCAATGGTCAAGGCTCCGAAGGCAGGATTCTTAATTTTTTTCATCAAGGACTTTGTTGGTAGTCTGGTGAAGCATATGGAACCCTTCTCAGAAGAGTGTTTCCAAATGTATAAAATAAAATACAGAGGACAACAAAGGAAATCAATAATATTGAAGATGTATTTTTTCCCCTTATAGAATCACGAACCTGCTGAAATCTACCCACAAACTCCCAAATCCTTGGACCTCTTGCACTAGAGAAAACACGTATGTACAGTTTTTAATTACCTAGGGATGGGATGGTACATAATGAAAACTGGAAATCCAGTCAAAGGATATACACAAGTACTTTGCAAAAAAAAAAAAAAACCACTAACAGACTAACTCTTGGAAGCAGATAAGGCAAATTCCCAGAATCCCAAATATTAGGCCAAATTTCAGGGAGGGCAGAGTACTGCTACTCTCTCTTACAAAGTATGAAATTAAATGTTACCAACAAATCACAAAGAAATGCTCAACTGCCCCTGACTATTGCATTTTTCCACTAGTCTCCTCAAGATACCAGGAGAAAGCAAGGAAATCCCTAAGCATATTGAAAAGATCTCCTATGGTGAATTCAGGGTAAGACATGGATGAGAGCTGCACAAGATAGGCATTGATGAGTTGCAATATGCATCACTGGAAGGAACATGATCCTATAGATGTATGTGATGTCAACAGATCAATGACGTCACAGGTCCATTTTAAGTGTTTGAATATCTCCACGTGCAGAAAATTACTTAATCACAAAGACATCTTGAAAAACAAGACAACTACCTACCTGCAAGTTCCAGTGGCAGCATTACTTTGTACTGACCAGATTAACAATACCTTCTCAGTAAATTCAAATAAGGATTAAAATTAATAGCCACAATGCTCATGAAATGGGATAGTTAATTTAATTATATGGTTAAATTGTTGTCAGTGAGTAAAATTATTTCAGTTTTGACCCTAGTTACCAAAAATCTCCCTAAAATGGATGGATCTACTTCTCTGTTTTATTAAGAAGAGACGAGCTGAATCTCTCTTTGACCAGTGAGTATCTTATGAGGAAATTACTGTGCCTGTCATTGAGCACCATATAACACTATAGACTCAGACTCTCCAAGCTGTATAGGCTTTCAAAGGTTATCTAGGTCAAGCCGTACCTGAAAAAAAATTCCCTTATATAATATCCCAAAAAAGATCAGAGATAAGAAATTCTTACCTCCCAATGCAGCCAATTTTTATTTGACAGATCTAACTGATAGGAAATTTTTCCTTACCTCAAGGTGAATTGCCTTTAAAATTTTCACCGTCTTAAGGCTATACCACTGTGAGCTCTCCTAAATCCCTGATAATAGTTTCTGTTTATCTTTTGGTTAGTGATGGTGAGTGATTTTTCCCGTGAGCTCCCTGAAAGCAAGAACTTTCTTTTGCCTTTCTTTGTTATCCCCAGTACTGAGCACAATGTCTGGCACATATTAAGTGTTTAAAAATGCTTATTGACTGACTTGCTCCTGAAAACAGTATGGAAGGAGAGTAGAGTTGGGTTCACAATTAGTTGAAGACTCCATACTGGAGGTCTCTGGAAAGCTCTAAGAATGAGGGCACTGGATTTCTATCATCTAATGCTTAATTCAATGCACATTATATTATGAAGATGTGAAACATGGAGATAAAATAATGAAATATCAGCCCCACATAGGATAGTTATTATAAAGTTTTAGGCTTTTTAAACTTTTAAGTCAGCTAGAGGGGTCATTCCATTAACTCTCATGCACTGAGTAGTTTGATAGGCTGGAGTTCCTCACCCATCTTGCTTCACTGTATTCTTAGTGACTGCAGAACTTACAGAGCCATTAAGTACCTGGCCACATTGTGCTCTATGACTCTCATTCACCTCATGGCCGGTAGAGTAGATGTGTATTCTCCAAACCCAGAAGAGAATAGTAGACTCAGGCCACGAAAAGGTAATGGGCAGAAGACAATCTCTCCAAGATTACATTCCATAAAACTGAATTGGCAACATCTGCTCAATCTACTGTAGATAAACAGTGAACTATTTTCCATCTCATTAACTGAGAGGATGAGATATTAAATAAACCCCAGGGGCCTCATGCTTTGTTATCACATTTAAGGGTTGGCCCAGACTTGCTGCATTAGCTAATCTGAGCAATAGAAAGATGGAGTCTTAAAATTATTGTGTCTTCTTCTTTTTCTTCTTCTTCTTCTTCTCTCTCTCACACACACAGACATACACACATGCACACACACACACATATACATACTCACACACTCCCAAATGACTTAAAACCAAAAGTTCCTGTTAAATCCGACTGTCTCTCTAATTACTAGTCACTTAGCTTAAATTATTAACCATGTCCTCAGCAGTGATATATGATACCTGTAGATCCCTGAACAGGACTCTAATAGAATTATCTAATTCTATTAAACCACAAACAACTGCCCATTAAATATTTATTAGCCAACTTGCATTCATTTAAGATAGATTAGAGTGTCAGCAAACTGCTATGCTCCCTCTATCCTGGGCTCTGTCTCACAGAAGGAAGCATCAAAGCAGCTAATCAGAATCACACCTATTGATCACTACCAATTACCTGTTTAATCAAAATCAATGGAAATAAAAAGAGTTTAGAAGAACTTACAAGCCACACTATGGATTTTCAAGTACTTGGTTAAATAAGTAAATTGGTTAGAAACTAGCTAACTTGATTTTAAACACTCTGGCTTTACAATTGGGTAAGAATATTAGATGTTAAATAATTTACATATATGTGTACACATATATCTATATATATACACACACACACATACATACATACATGCATACACACACACACACACACACACACACAAACATTGAGTTGTAGTTCTAAAGGGAAGGTGGAAGAGATGTCAGATTCATGTTACCTATGAGATTTTCTTGAATATCATGTTGTCAGGCTAATGTGTTTTCTTTTCTTAAAACCACATGCAGGCTGACCTAACACCTGAACAGATAGCACTATTTTATATTGCAAGCATGTGGGCAGTATTTGACAATTAGATTATGCAGGATAGCAAGTGTTCATTCACTAAAAATGTAAAGACCATCTGGAATCTCCCAGAGGATCCAGGGAAGAGAGAACAAGAAAAGTTACTGCTCAGACCATGCCACTGTAACATCAATCATTCAAAATGCAAATTGTAAATCAATTCTTAAATGCTGAAAAGATGAAATGAAAAAAACAAAGTTGAAAGCTGAAGGTTAAGGGAGGCCTTTCCATCTGACTCCAGTTCCACAATTTCTCAATAAAAAAGAAAAAACAAAGCCATATAGTATAGGAATAACAAAGGAAATGACTGTAAAAGAGCATATTTATTGTTAAAAGAGGGGAACCATAGACCAATGCCTTTTAGATTAGAAATATTTTTACACTCTACTTATTAGTTATATGACCTTGAGTTAGTCCCTGACAATTTAAATCAATGAACATTTATTAGGCACCTACTATGAGCAAAGCACTATGCTAGGTAATAGGAATATGAAGACAAAGGAACTTTATCAAAGAGCCTGAATTCTACTAGGAGATATAGGGGATACAACCTAAAGAGAGAGACAGAGGTAGTGAGAGAAGAGTGGGAGAAGGCAGTTAAAAGGAGAGGCGGGGGGAAGAAAGAGTGCTAACAACTGGAGAGGATCTGCATCAAGAGAAACCTTGAGTAGAAGTTGGTGCCTGAAATATGCTTTGAAGGTAGCTAGAGATTTGTAGGGGGCAAAGGTAAAAATATGGGGAACCACCTGTACCAAGGCATAGAGGTGAGAGAAAGAACATCATGAACAGTAAACAACTATCAGGATTGGATTGTAACAGAGTGTACATGAAGAGAAGTAAGAAGAAACAATATTAGAAAAGTAGGTAGGAGGCATTTGATACAGAACTTTAAATGCCAAGCTGTGGATTTTGTACTTTGTCCTAGGAGGCAATAGGAAACCATTGAAGTTTTTTGAGTGGAGGAGGTGGAGGGTGATACTAGATGTGGTCAGATCTGTGTTTTAGGAATATCAATCATAAGAGATTTCTTCAAATGTAAGAGAAATATGAATTAAAACAATTCTGAGATTTTCCCTCATGCCCATCAAATCAGCAAAAATGGTAAAAAACAAAAAAAAATAGACAATTATAGAGGAGCTTTAAGATAGGCGCACCAATACACTTTTGAGGAAGTTGCAAATTGGTCCAACCATTCTGGGTGAAATTTTGGAATTATGTGAGTAAAATTTATAAAATATTCATGCACTTCAACCCAGTAATTCCACTACTAGATACACACCCCAAGGAAGTAAAAAACAGGAAATTCATAGATATAATAAAGTAATCATAACCGAACTCTATACAGCACAAACATACACATACACACACACACACACATCTGTGTCCCTTGATTGAGGAATAACTAAAAAAATGTCATCTGAATGCAATGGAATGTTATTTTATCCTATGAGAAATAAAAAGAAGCAGAATTAAGGGAAATACAGAAGAACTTGTATGGCTTTATACAAAGTGTAGAAAGTAGAAGCAGTAGATCAATGTATACAATGACTACCACAATACAATCTATAACCCTAAAAAGCAATAGAATTATGATGAATTGTAAGGCACATTCTTATCCCTGCAGAACCAATAAGTAGAAAAGAGGGCATTAAAGACTTAGAATGCAGTATGTACACTATCAAATGCAGTACCTGTGAGAGCTGGTTTTGAATACATGATTTTATGATTTCTATTACAAAGGATTCAATGGAACAAGGAAAATTTTAAGGAAAAATAACTGAGGCATAAAAAAGATAATCTATTTAAAAATGAAATGAAATAAAGCTAATGATATTTGCACTAGTTTTTTTTTTAAGGAAGGTATTTTGTAAACTATTAAACTATATATAAATGCAAGCTACTAAGATGATTCTTTGAAATATCATTACCCTTAAAGTTAATTAGCCCTCTGCATCTGCACTGAACATACATCCTTTTCCCACTTTCAGTCATGTTATCTTCTCTTTGGCTAAGAAGACATGTCTATCTCCTAGCTATACACATAATCAGAGATCCCAAAAATAGATTCTAGGAAAAACAAACAAAAGGGAAAGTAAAACAGAGAGGCAGCATTCACACAATATTGGGAGAGGAGAAAGAAGGAAAAAAATCTGATACCAGATCATTACCTTTTCTCCCCTTCTTCCTGTAAAGTTCTGCTTTGATGCCCAGGATGGATATGACCTTGGATTCTTGAATGTACTGCTGTAACCATCAGAAAAGCCTGAGCTCTGTCAGCTCCTGCCAAACAAGAAAATCTGTAAGTTTGAGTGTAGCATCTGTTGACTTGGGCCCACCACAACTAGGTTTGGAGAGGCTTACCAAACTTAGAAAGTTTGCTGGCAAATAGCACTTTCTCTCTCTCTCTCTCTCTCTCTCTCTCTCTCTCTCTCTCCCCACACACACACACACACACACACACACACACAGGAACTCCTAAAACTATATATTAAGGATGGAGGAAGTCAATCTTTGTCACTGGAGAGACTGACCAAACTGATAAAATGTCAAATGTTTTGAAGTATTTAAGCATTCTTCCCTTCAAACCCAAACTTTTGGTCCTCCAGCTTCTTTGAGGGCTCTCTCACATAAGGCAATATTGATGTGTATGATTTATTTCATCAGAAAATATTCCAAAATTCCGTACAAGATCATTCATACATGTAAGCAGAGTGAGTATTACCTGGTTTGAAGCCCAAAAAAGAAAAAAAAGGCCAACATATTACCAAAATTTCTCCCCTCATACAGGGTTTGATATCCCCACCATTAGAGTTATTCTTTTGTGTGAAGGTACTAGCCGTATAAGGCCTTTGTTAAAAGGAAAATTTTTCTACATTCCTTTTAACCCAGAGATCTCACTGCCAAGCATATAATAACTAAGTAATAAAAGATAGTCAGTCAGTGAATAAACATTTATTATTGACTGACTGATATAACACTTCAAGGTTTGCAAAGTGCCTTACAAATATTATGTCATTTGATTGTCACATCTACTCTGAAAAGTAGATGTTATTGTCATAACCATTTTATAGATCAGGAAACTGAGGCATGCATAGGCTAGGTGACTTACTCAGGATCACACAGCTAGTATCTACAGCTGTCTTTGAAATCAGCTCTTCCTGACTCCACTGCTTCATCTGCGACAGCTACAGGCCACCTAGCTGCTTATTCCCTGATACAAAGAAAGGCCCTACACACACCAAACTATTTATAGCAGCACAGTTTGTAGTAGCAAAGAACTGGAAACAAAGCAGATGTTCAAAACTCTCTTACTTTACATTTTATGTTGGGACCAAATAAGACACTCACAAGACATTGAACTGTTAATAAAAGAAGGCTAACTATGTCTTAACTCTGCAAGAATATGCAACATGGTCACAGTGGATAACTCAGCTTTTCTGAATGCAGCCCCCCTCATTTCTGCATGGAAACGCATCTAGTCATATGGTAAAGGATGTGGCGACTCATGTGATCTTCCAAAATCCACTGAGTCCAAGGTGTTCTGACTGCATATGATTAGAACATTTTATGCCCAAGATGACCAGAAAGTTCTGATGGAGAAACAGGAGCCAATTGGGTCCCAGGACCTTTCAAGGAAAACTATTCCTATTGTTTCAGCAGCTATGTGGCACAGTAGATAGAGGATAGGGCCAAGAGTCAAGAAATTTCGTCTTCCTGAGTTCAAATTGGCCTCAGAAATTTACTAAGCTGTGTGACCCCGACGTAAGTCACTTAACCTTGTTTGCCTCAAGTCACTTAATCCAGTTTGCCTCAGTTTCCTCATCTATAAAATGAGCTAGAGAAGGAAATGGCAAACTCCTTTAGTATCTTTGCCAAGAAAACTCCAAATGGGGTCATGGAGAATCAGACATGACTAAAGTAACTGAACAACAACATTCTTATTGTAGAAGGAAAGAAGGAGGGAAAGGTTTAACTCATTTGTGATGAAATGCTAGTAGAGATTAGTCCTATCATA
>CM053625.1:51024440-51050718 GCA_028646595.1 Phalanger gymnotis | reverse complement strand
AACCTGAAGAGTTCATACAAAGGATTAATAAGTTTCTGTGGTAAATAGTCAGTGAACAAAAGTCAAAAGATTCAAGCAGTGCTCTGGAAGCAAAGGGCCAGGCCAGGTGGGGCACCATGATTGAGGGTCCTGCCCTACATGAAGGTAGAAAGGAAGCAGTGAAAGAGAGAGAAGATCAGGAAGAAAATTCTCACTTCACAATTTTCCCCAGGGCCAATAGAGTCTTAAAGCCATAAAATTTTAAAGTGGAAGGAGCCTTGGAGATCATCTAATTCAACATCTTCATTTTTCAGATAAGAAAACTAAGGCCCACAAAAAGAGTGATTTGCTCATGGGCACACATGATTTTAGTGGCAGAGCCAGGGCTAGAATTCATCTTTCCCCTACTCCATTCTGCCTTCCTGCAATCTTCTCCCACTCTGCCCCACCCTGCATTCTACTACCAGATTAGCCAAGAGACAGCTAAAGTCAGGTAGACCTGAGCTTGAAACCCACCTCAGATATGTACTAGCTCTCTGACCCCAAGATAGCTACTAAGACTCAACTTCTTCATCCAGAACATGAGAAGTATAATGACATTTCCCTTTCAGGGTTGTCGTGAGAGTTGAAGGATACCATGTATATAAAGTGCTTTGCATACCTTAAAGTACTAAATAGTTATTAGATATTCCTGGAGTCAGGAAGACTTGAGTTCAAATGCAGCCTCAGGTACTTTCTAGCTGTGTGACCATGGGTAAGTCACTTAACCTCTATTTGCCTCAGTTTCCTCATCTGTAAAACTGAGATTATAATAGCACCTACTTCCTATGGTTATTGTGAGGATCAAATGAGACATTTGTAAAAAGTGCTTTGTGCACTGCCTGGCACATAGTAAGAACTATGTAAATGTTAGCTGTCATTCTTATTCTTAATTCATGGTTTTCATCGATGTCCCTTTCCTCGCAGTCTGCCTCCTGGTACAATTTTAGCAGTAATATGAGGTTCAAGTTAAGTACTTTGTAAACTTTAGAAGACTGCATAATATAAGTTGTTATTATTTTATGAGTAGACACTGAGCTCCTCATTACCAAAAGGCAAAACTCCCAGAGCACTATCTGGGAGTTATTTCCATTCCCTCAAGTGCCCATGTCCTTCCTGAAAACAACTGCATCCCAGTCCTTTCAGATTCTTTACAAGGACAAAAGTTTGGGGAATTTATCCATCCCCTAAACAACATCAAAAATCTGTGATTTAATTACAGCAATTCCCTTAACCCGAATGCTACAAGTTTTAAGGAGTGGCTTAAGGTGATTAAATGATTTATCCTGGGATCTGAACCCAAGTCTTCCCTTACTCCCAGATGAAGACTGTATCCACTAGGCCTAAATGCATCAGAGAAAACATGCTGCCTTCCTATAAAGAAGCTTTGTCACCAAGGTACAGCCATACTTATTAAACTGCTAAAGTTCTATGGCAAAAGGGGTAGAGTAGTAGATGAGCATCTGTTCCTTACTGACCTTACACTTGGTACACACATCTGAGCAGGGCTGGCACTTTCTACTTATGTAGGACAGCCTCCTTACTGACTTAATAGAAAACAGGAAACCTAGAAGCAAAGAAAGGCTTTATAGGTTTGGGAAGATACCTCAGGGAATAAATAAATGTCACTATTGTATAGGCAGAAATAACAGATAAAATAAAATCTAATTCCCTGAGGTATAGAAAAATGCAACTCTTGGCCTCTCCACTAGAGTTACTCTTCAAAGGGCAAAAAGTATGAATCAAGAGTTTTTCTTTGGAGATGCATGCCAGGATCATGTTGTCAGCTAACCTGTTAATAGGTTATTTCTCCTTAGCTCAGTCGAAACAGAAAGACCTAGAGAATATTCAATGAACTGAATCCCCACTGCTGTTTCTTACAATCCTTAGACAAAGACAGAAAACAGTTTTGTTGGTTTCCCTTGACAGTGCACAAGCCTCCACGGAAAGGACATCCTAGTCAGCTAAGAGAGCTACTTCTAAATGTCTCTCTTCAGTTTTTTTGGACTTCCAGTTGGGGCTTTGCTTTTACCTTCAGGGCCAAAGGAGTGGGAGTGGAAGCTACTCCTCTTTCAGGCTCCCCAGAAAGGATGCCATCCCAAGAGGCACACATCTTCAAAACCAGGCCTTTGAAGTAGGTATCTATCTTTGTCCCAGCTAAAAACGATCCAGGGAGAAGCACAGCAGTATCACCTACAGTTGTTGGATGACAGAGAGAAAGCCTTGTCATGTGTTAGTCATATGCCTGGTAATGAAAATAACACAGGATAGATTAATGGAAATCAGTATACTGATCTAAAATGATTTTTTATTTTACTATTTTGCTTTAATAGATTGTTCTCAAACCAAATACCTTATAAACAAGGAGTTATGGAGGAGAAACAGGGTAAAGGATACCATCCAAGAAATGTTTGAATAAAAAACAGGCTACTCACCTATAAAAGTGAGGGGTGACCAATACACAACTTAAATGTTCGATTGGTATCCTCCAAAGTCAAGAGAAAATAAGGTAAACCTCTCGTACATTGGGCAGATACCTTGTTATAATAAATTTATGGGAAGAAGATGTAGAAGAGTTGCATATGATGTGCAGGCATGAATGCGTTGCAAGCTATGTCACTGGAGGGAATGCCTACGGCAATGAGATCACAGATGTTCTTGAATGTATTGTATTAATGTAATAGATAGTTTTCAACAAGCACCCTTTTATTTTTATTCTCATCAATACCATCTTATAAGGTATATTCCTGGCCATAGGATCAAGAATGATGTGTACCAAAAAACAAATTCTTGTGCTTTTTTAGCCTGTAGAAGATGAAAGATAGATGGAGAGATAGATACATGTATCAATCTAAATATATATATGTATACATATATCTTTATATATATATATATCTTCATGTTTTATATACATATATATATGGGAAGGAAAGACACTGGTGAAATATGATTGAGTCATAAGAAGTATCTTGGGGTGTGGGGGAAGAGCGCTGTATAGAATTTCTGGAGCCTGGTGATTATTGGAAACATGTTGCACAGTCATAGAATCATTGAAAAATTACAGGCTTAGAGGAAGAGAATAGATCTTTGAAATCATTTAGTTCAATTCCCACATGTTATATATGGGCAGAATGAAACCTAGAAAGGATAACTTGCTCGACATCACAAAGCTGGTTAATGTCAGCTCCAGAACTAAAATCCTAATTTCCTGGTTCCTAGTTCGGTGATCCTTCTGCTACATTACATTGTCATCTCCGTTTGTATTACATCTTCTGCAGCTCTCCGTTTAAATTTCTGAAATAAGCTCCAAGTACCCAAAGCCACAGTTCTTTGGCATCCATAAGATGCCCCCTGAGTGCATGGGGAGCTCTGGTGTAGTCCAATTGCCAGATTGGGATACCCACTTCCATGGTCTGTGTCAACACCTCCAGTGGGGATAATGCCAAAGTATGCCTCACCAGTAAATGTGTGCTGCTTGTTGGTGGAATACTCCCGAATTCCACTTGTACTGGCTAGATAAAGGATCCATCATGAAAACTTCTGCTGGAGGGAATGTTGTATCCATGATCACAGGTGTGAAAACAGTTAAGAAAAGTGGTGGCAGCACTAACCCTCTCAGCAGACCAAGCACAGTGTTGCCATTTGGAAATTCACAATCCTCTTGGCTTATTCCCCATCTATTCTCTCACAGGTTGGGATGGAAATAATGTTCCAGTTCAGAGTGTCAATAGCACCACAGCAGAAGGGTTGGCGTAGGTAATGAGTTTATTTTGACTGCCCAAGGTCAGATATTTAACAATATTCCAAAGTTTAAGTATTGTACACTGAACGCTATTTTTGCTCCTCACTTGAAAGCCTCACAGCTGCTAATATTTACAGAAATAGAAAGCAATTACAGTTTGCTGCCACAGGAGGAACTTAAATAATTTAGCACTCATAATGCTTCTGATTCTTTTCATGCCTTCTTTTCTCTAAAACCAGCTGCTTCATGCTCTCAGACAGAGTTCTCTACATTCAGAAAGTGGAGCTGGCCAGATGTGTAATGCACAGTTTTTGCTATCCCCCAAATGGAAGGTTCAAGACTTGGTCCAGAGGGCAGTTCTTCTTCATTTTTGGAAAGAGCCCCCTCTCCTTTCTTGCCAATGTTGAAACTTGGGAGCCATCTGCCCTGGCTTAATCTGGACAAACTGGCATATAGGCAGAGGGTCATAATGTGATTTCGCTAATTAAACTAATTTACTTCAGGAGCCATTTTCATATCATGAGAGAGGGAGGTGGAGAGTAGGAGGAGAGGGCATTAACCGAATAAGCTTTACACATGGTAAACTGAGAAGTATTATGTTTTAAATGTTCCTGGAATCTTCTTTGGACTGGTTCGAGAGCCTCTTGTTGAGATTTGGTGGGTGATCCAATGATTTCTTAACAGAGTCAACAAGTTGGGGTGTGTGTGTATGTGTGTGTGTGTGATCATTTTGAGCTGGAGTTTGGACTGGAATGTCTGATAACAGGAATTCACACAGCATATCTGATAATGACTTAAATAACATTTTTTTAAAGTCAGGAGAATTAGCTTTCATCTAATGTGGTACAGTAGGAAGGGCATAGTCAGAGGACTTGGGTTCAAATCCTAGGTCTGCCACTTATTTCCTGACTAGTGCTGGGTAAATCACTTTACCACTTTGGGCTTCAGTTTCCTCATCTATAAAATCAAGGAGTTTATCACAACTACCTCTCTGATCCCTCCTGGCTCATAATCTATGATACTGTGTCCCCATGTGCTTCAAGTTTCCTTCTAGTTCTGAAACCACAATCCTCAAGTCCTAATATCAAATATTTCAAGGGTTTCTTCTCTTCTGCTTCTTTTTGTCGCCTGCCCATAGCCATGTATCTTTCTAGTGCAGTACATCTTATCTATTCATGCTGCATACAAGGGGAAGGCAGCTTTGCTATGCTGGTCAAATGCTTCTCCTTGTATATTAAACATTCAGGGCTTATTTCTGTTGCAAGAAAGGATTGATTGCTAGAAATAGTCTTCTGCCAGGGGTGCATGTTAACAGCTTCTATCATTACAACCTTCTGTGGAAGTTGGCAATGTAACTCCTAAGTCTGGATACATGTTGACTTGTCTCTTGGACTATATAGGAGCAGATACGGAAAATTAATAATAATAATAATAATGATAATAATAATAATAATAATAATACCTGATTGATAGAGCTTAAGAGGCACTGGAATGCCTTGCGACAAGACATATATTGGCAAAATTGAGAATGTGAATCTAAGGCCAATATTTGGCTAGCTAGCTAGAGGGGAACTTGCTAATAAAAGGAGGGATAACCTTTCTGTTTTTATTGTCTTATACTGAAATTTCCATTGAGAGTCCATGAAACCTATGCTACAGTATCATATTCACCAACACAAACTTGCATTTGCATATCACTTCTATATCTTTAAGGGTTATATGGATTTCAGGCTGGAAGAGGATTAGAGATAATTGAGCCCAAACCCCTAACCTTGATAATGGAGAAAAATAAGGCCCTGAGAGGTTAAGTCATTTGCCCAAGATCACACAAGAAGTGAGTAATAGAGCTGGGACTGAATTGCAGGTCTTCTGACTCCAAAACCCATGCTATTTCTACTACAAGATGCTGCCTTTATTACTTCATTTGTCATAGCATGAAGGGAAGTTTTTGCTTCGTACAAACATTAATTATCTTGCTTGACCTGTCTAGAGCAGCTACAGATCTAGGCACTTTTCTTGCACTTTTTTAAAGAGGCAGCATGGAGTAGTGAATAGGGCAGGGGTGGGGAACCTGTGGCCTCGAGGCCACATATGGCCTTCTAGGTCCTTGGGTATAGCCTTTTGACTGAGTCAAAGTTTTGCAGAACAAATCTTTTTTATTAAGGGGATCTGTTCTGTGAAGTTTGGACTCGGTCAAAGGCCTGCACTTCAGGACTTAGAGCGCCACATGTGGCCTCAAAGCCACAAGTTCCCCACCCCTGGAATAAGTTATAAGACTTAGAGTCAAGAAAGCCCAGGTTCAAATCCTATTTTTGATACTTAATAGCTTTGTGACCCTGAACAAGCCACCTAACCTCTCTAAGTACCAAGTTTTTCATCTGTAAAATGAGGGACTAGATTGGACTAGATGGCCTAACTCCCATCTACCTTTAAAGCTATGATCCTATGATCAATGACCAATTGAACTAGAAATGACCGCAGAAGAATATGGGGACTGACCTGTCAGTCACGTCAAATTTAGCATATACCCTGCCTGAGTTCTCCATGGATATTGATGAGCACCATCCACAACAATAAGTAGTTACCAGGTTATACTGTGGGGCCTCCAAGGACCAGAGCCTGGCTCCTCCACAGCATAGCTGGACATAAATCAAAGCATGTAGTAGGTGCCCAGAAACGATTAGTTAACATGAATTGAATTAGAACAGATGAGTTGGATAGTAAACTCTTAACAAATACTTGTTGATTGGTTAACTGGTTGAACAACTTACTGGAGCTGGGAGATACACACAAGACAGATAGACTGAGATTTAGAGAATCATGATTTTCCCTCTCTTGATGGCCTTCTAATGAGGGATACTGGACATACCTTGAACAAGAAAGCCTCTGAGAAAGGTTCCCATTGGAAAGAGCTAAAACAGAAGCAGATTCTGAAATGAGAGTAAGGTTTGGTGGAAAGAGATAGATCTCAACCTACATGTATGCACACTACTGGGAACACAGTTCTTCAAAGGCACAATCCTATTTCATTGTGTCACAGAAAGAACACTAGATTTAGGATCAGAGGACCTAGATTTGAATCACCTGTGTTAATTACTACCTATGCAGACTTGGGCAAATCGTTAAACCTCTCTGAGCTTCAGTTTATTCCTACATAAAATACTAGATAATCCCTGAGATCTCTCTTAACTCTAAAATCCTATGATCTTATTTAACAAACCTACATGATATATAGAGCAGGTATTCTCCCTTTCTTCCAGCTGGGGAAACTGAGAGCCAAAGAAGTAGATGATTTTTCTTAGGATACATGACTATTTAATGACAGAAGTGAGACAAGAATCCATGTTTCTGAACTATTAGTTCAGCATTCTCTCTACTCTGTTGTCATACACATCCAGTAAAAATATTTTAACTAAGTTTAAAAAAAACAAAAAAACAGGTTCAGGGACTAGGGGAAAAATGCTTTCTTCAGAACTACTAAGATGAAATACAGATGACATAAAACTCCTTTTTATTAAATATATGTGTTTAAAGATATGTGAGACCGATCACAATAACAATTCAAGATAAACCCATTTACCGTAATGCTACAAGTCATAATTATGTGAACCCGAGAGCAAATTGTGTTAAAAATAATAGTTATCCCACTTACCTACCTCATTGTGGACTGAAATTCTTCTGCATGCGTAACCCAAGTTTCAAATGAAGCATTTGGCATGTTGCTGCTATATTGGTACGATTCTGAATGGATGGAGAGAATGATTACTCTCTGCATACCTGAATGAGTGATGGAGTTTGAGAAACTTTGGAGTGGAGAGATATGCACAAATGCATATTCTCTTCAGAGAGAGACCCAAGGAAAATGAGAAATGACTTTAAAATGTAGACATGTAGAAGGAAAATCAGCTCTTCTATGAGCTGTTGATTTACAACTTGTCTCCTTAGAGATTTCAGAGAATTTCCTCTTGGGTAAGATTTTGGCCTTTCCCTTGGTTGAACAGAAATATCTTGCTCCCAGCATAAGAGTTTATGTATTGTATGTTTTCTGGCATACAGTATAACTTACTTCTCTGTTTTCTTGGATAAATGGGTTTGCTTACTATCCATTACCTGTGATTGTATTTTGTATAATTAGCAATTGGTGGGAACAGATCAAGCTTGTGGATATAGGCTTGAGGTGCCTCTTCTCCTTCAAGGAATAGTGACCAGCTAGAGCAGCTAAAATCTAAAAAAAGTTCAATCTCCTAGACCAGCAATATTTAGGGGGTCTGGTATCCCTCTTTCTCAGAGAACAAAATCAGCCTTATGGCCCCTGCTCCTATAACTCTCCAGGAAGGAATCAAAGTCTCACTTGGAAAGGAACAATCAAGATTTCAGAGATATCTATTCATTACTCCCTGAAAGCCACATTTATCCTTGTAGATACACGTATAACCTGCATAGAGAACATATACCATACACATATATTATATATAGCGTGTACATGCTCAATACTTTTCCGTTTCCCTTCTCACATTTTGATACCTCATTCACTAGTTATGTCTCCACAGATATCTATTGGACGTAAAACAATGAGGTCAGCCCAATGGTTCGGTAGAGCTTCAGTTTGGTAATAATTCTAATAACTCTTCTCTCCCATACCTTCCTTCAGAGTCTCCCAAACACTGAGCTAGCTCTAGCAATGCATGCATCAACCTCAATATCAATGTGTACATCCCTGGAAAGTACACTACCAAGGTAAGTGAACTTATCCACAACATTCAAAATTTCTCCATTTGCTGTAATCAATGGTTCCACATATGGATGGTGTGGACTGTCTACCAGTACCATGCCAGGAACTGAATCACTTCCATCTGAATTGTCTTAGGAAGATTCTGAAGATCCCCTGGCAGGATAAGGTACCAGACACTGAGGTCCTTACTCAAACTAAACTATCAATCATTCAAACTCTGCTTCAGAGAGCGCAACTCAGATGGGCTGGCCACATTGTTCAAATGCAAAACATAAGCTTGCCAAAAAGACAATTTAATGGAGAACTCACATAGGGCAAGCATCACATGGTGGTCAGAAGAAACAATACAAGGACACTTCTCAAGGTTTCTCTCAAGAACTTTGGAATTGATTGTGTGATATGGGAGACACTGGCACAGGATCGCTCAGCATGGCATGCCCACATCAGAGAAGGTGCTGTGCTCTGTGGGCAAAGCAGAATTGAAACAGCTTAAAGGAAATGCAGGATGTACAAGTTTAGAGCATCCACCCCAAATGTTCACATGGACTATTTGTGCCTGACCTGCAGTAGAACATTTCGAACTCGCATTGGGTCTGGTCAGCCAAAGTCGGACATATTGAAACTTGACTCTAGCATAGTGAGGTCATTTTGGTCCTCTCTGAGAATGAAAGACAACAACCATTGGACATAGCCTACTCTGTTCTAGGCTCTATTGGGGGAAAAAGGTAACACAATGCATAGTTCTTACTCTTAACAGATTTAGAATTTCCTGGACTATGAGAATTGGGATATGAGAGACCTGTGTGCATGTTGAGGGCACGTATAGGAAATGTCAGAAAAAGGGATGAAATTGAAAAGGCTTAGAGGAATAGGGAACAATCCAAGGAAGTTTCCAAAAGAAGCAAGAAGGAGTAAGCAGGAGAGCACAGGTTAGCCTGTACCCTTAATTCATCTGACTGAAACACAACTAAACAACGAGTAGGTTACACATGCTCTGTCACCTTAGGCAAGCAGAGGTGAAATCTAGAATCCAGTTATTTGCAGATAAAATATGCAGGCTGTCTTAGGAAATATAACTCCCTTTCTAAAATATTTCATACATATTCATTGCCTCCTATGAACTGAATTCTACAGTCAAAAACATGCCCTGCCCTTAGCTCTTGAGCAACATTTGACACTTTTGTAGTAAATAAATACTTCAAAGATAAACAACTTTAATAATTAGATTGCAAATGTATTAAAATTCTTTAAAAACTTGAATTGTAGACTCTCCAAAAATATTTTAAATTAGTATCTTTTTAGCTATATCCCTAAAATGGTCCTCTGATTTCTTTATGCCCTTTTCCCTGTTTCTCTGTCTGTGTGTATCTCTCTATCTCTCTGTTTCTTCTCCCCGACACCAGCCTCACCCTCAACCTGTCCTTACCATACACAAACATTTTCCTTTTGTTACAAAAGCCTTGACATTTCAGGTAGCCCTTGGTAATTGACTATCATAGCTACCCCAAAATGCTAAGGAGCCCTCATGACAACCATGGCCAACAGTTTGGTTTTGACACTTCCTGGAACTTTCAGATCCTAGGTCAGAGGTTCCCAAACTTATTTGGCCTACTACTCCCTTTTCAAAAAATATTACTACTAATAATAATTTACTCAGCGCCACCCACCCCGCCCCGGAAATCTACTTTCTTTATCCCTTTAACAGTTTTTTTTGAAATTTGCATCATTTCAAAAAATATATAAAATATTTTTTAAATGACACATCTTAAATTTAATAATTTATATAAATTTGTGTGTTTTTCCTACATTGAAATTTTGATGATGCAGTATTGCATGCATATAGTATCATGCTGTAAAAAAAGTCATTACTTGCACGTATTCCTGCCCATGCATGCTGGACGTCCCAGCAACACACAACACACTCACCTGCCAACAGCTGCTTGTTGAGACCTGTAGGTGGACTTGACCACTGATCAGTTATAACTTGCATTTTGTGTATTTATTTGGAAAATAATGTAATTGCTATGACTTTAACTCTGTTACACAACAGATGAAACACGTATGAACAGTTTTCCAAAATTTTCTCGTACTCTTTCCTTATGCTTCCACTGCCCCCTTATTTTTATTCAATATCCCCCAATTGTACTTGAGATTACTACTGCCTCCATGGATCTTTCTAGTACCCCCCAGGGGGTGATATCCCCAACTTTGGGAACCCATGTCTAGATGTTCATGCCATAGAATCAATTGGTTGGTCTTTCTCTACCAGGCTAATGTTTCTAGAAATTATTCTTTCAGGACAGGAAGCAGTGCCATCTTTAAAGCTTCCTGACCAAGACGACAAGTCCCCTACTTTAGGCCTTTGAACCAAATCAAACACTCAGCACTTCCTCTCAGATTTCCAGATATAATAGCCTCTTCAAAACCTGCCCTGTACAATCCATTTCTAAGGAGCCCAGGGAAAGTCTTCGTTGTAAACTTTCATTGAAAACTGTTGCTAAATCAGCACCAAGCACTGTCTCTAGATTTTTAATGATTAACTGTATCCACTTAATAAAGTATTCAATCACAACATTGTCTGGCATTTATTCCTTGCTTTAGAACATCTCTTAAGGGAGTGACAAAGCAAACACAATTTTAGACACTATCTCCTTTTGTAAAGGAAAAGGTATCCAAGCAATCAAATACAGTATTCACACTGAATTCATTTTTAAAGCAACCTGAGTGTCTCAAAACACATTCTGCAGAGCGAATTAGGATTCTTACTGTAAGAATGAGAACTGAACTTGTAACTTCATTGATATAGGGAAATCTCTAGTGAGAAAACCTGCTCAACAAATCCAGATTATCCCCTTCTCAACAACTTCTAATCAAAGGGTTGCCTAGATCATGAAGAGGTTAAGTGACTTGCCCATAATCACACAGCCAGTATATGCCAAAAGAAGAGCTTGAACACAGAGCTTCCTGGCATTAAGGACAGCTCTTTAGCTTAATGTTAGAGATAGGGAAGAACAATTAGCAAATTCATCAATTATACTTCTATGTATACATCACTTCCAAAACCTATATACCACTTTTCACTCAATGGGTGGGGAAAATGGCTGGAGGGAAGGAGAGAATTTGGAACTCAAATTTAAAAATTAATGTTAATTTTTTAATTCCAAAACTTAAAGAATAGTATATTGACTGAGCCTTATTCCTTTGCTAGAAATGTTATATTTGTAAATTCGAACACTCGTGACATACATATATATATATAGTTAGCTTTGTTAATGGCTTTTAAGGATTTTTAGTCCATGTACAACTCTATAATCTGATCAATTAGGTGTTTTATTTGAAACAAATAGGATAATTCATGAATTTGCTAATTGCTCTCCCCTGTTGCACATGAACAATACAGTCTCTAACCACAACATCTGTTTTTGATTCAAAATGCAATTGCTGATTACTTAACTAATAGAGTTGTACCTTGATTAATAGCCATTCATAACAATTAATAGTGGAGCTGTGTTTGCATTAACTCAAGCACACCTGAATTTCACAAATGTTGCATTTTATCACCAGGATGTCAAGGTGGTGCTATACCAGTACAGAGAGATCTCATCTTAGCAGTATGCTGCAAATAAATATCTAAAAACATGAGGAACATGGCAGAGGCTAAAAGAACATCAACAAAAGGCAAGGATGAAATTTCCAACAGATGTTGACCTCTGCAGTCTATGATTGATTTAGACCTTTCTCTTACAAGATAGGAAAGAGTTCCATTAACATAGTAAGCTAATCAAGGCAGCTCACCAATTGGGATATCTACTGGTCTGACAGCAACAAAAGGAAAAATTCACATCTAGACGCTGTCATATAGCACCAACAGATTTCCAGACATACCATCTCACACAAGCCCATCAATTACATAAACTCCCAGCAAGTGCAAATAAAACAATAAAAAAGAAAAGGTCATCACATAACAGCAAAACCTGTCAGGAGAAACAGCTGCAAGTGTCAGCCAATGCATGATCCAATCTCAGGTTGAAAATATCAGGAGAGATAAAGATTTCAGTAGGCTTTAAATCTTGGGCAGTGTATCCCCCTTGTCAACCACTTAGAATGGAACAACACCTACCAAAAATAGTAATACATTAGAACTTTTAGAAGAACATCTCTAATAAGGGCTCCTATCACCAATCTGAAGACACTAAGTCATGGAGTTTAAATATTGGTCTATAGAGAACAATGGATTTTTGAAGGCAAAAATCAAAGCCACGTCCAAGATGTTCAAGTGTTGACTTTGAATTCCTGAGGGGAGGGGATAAAAATTCAATATGAATGTGATCTTGTGGCCTAAACTGATGGTGATTAGAATTATTAGAGCTACCCCTCCCCACATCAATGGACTAGTGAAAATTGCAGAGGTCAGTTTCAAAGATTAGCCTATTAAATTTGTAAGTAATGCTTTGACTAGAAAGCAAGCTATCTGATTAGAAGTTGATCTTCAATAATTATGTCAAAATATGGAGCTGGGGAGTAGAGGAATGTTCCTACTGTGGGCCATATTGGATAAATGTAATACTAAATATGGGTTTTGGCTGATGGTGCTGAAAATTGTCCTCTCTCCTAATTGCCCAAGCATACCTTGTTTATGGAATATGTTCCTCAATATTTACATTACAAAAATTTAGTGTATTGTTAGGTAAAACCTTTAAAAATAAATTGATTATATATTAAATGCCTTAAGTCTCATGAGATCATAGATTTAGAGCTGGAAGGTAATTCAGTAACCATTTAATCCAGGTGTTCTTAACCTAAGGTCCCTAATTTTTTACAATATTTTGATAACAGCATTTCAATATAATTGGTTTGCTTTGTCATCCTATTATTCTGAGGAGTCCATAGGTTTTGTCAGACTGCCAAAGGGATCTATGACATAAAAAGAGTTCAAGACCCCTGATGTAACTCACCCCGTCTCATTTTACAGTTGAGGAAACTAGGCCCAGAGATATTAATTAAATTTCCCAAGGTTACACATGTAATAAATGGCAGTCAGGATTTGAACGTGTGTCCTCTGATTCCAAATTCAGTACTCTTTTTACTTGCACCACCTTGTTGAATCCTTTGTGAAGTATGAGTATTTAGAATGTGAATGCCTGATTTCGTAAGTTCACATAAGATCTCACTAGAACAGCAGTCCCCCTGCTAGTACAGATTTTCAACTTCTCCATATCCAAAGCGAATAATAACTGAGTTTGCTTACAGTGGGACAAAATACCCATACGACCATTGTTTTTCCTCACCCCACCAATCCAGTCTCTGCAGCAATAATAATCTGTTGCATTAATCCACCACTGCTAGGCCTGTTTATAAATCTTGACAAATATATTTGGATCTTCCCCTTCTCATAACAAAATAGACCCTCCACCTCAGCCATCTCCAGAACTTAGAAATAAAATCCAATTCATAGTAGTAGTAGATTGTGTTACAGTGAGGAATTGTTAAATCCTGAGAGCTTCTTACTATCTGTCTTATATTTTCAGATCCAGCCAGAAGCAAAAGGGCAAAGAATTACACAAACACTAGGGAGACCTTACGGGCAGTTGCACAAATGAATAGTAAGCTTGTTAATGGGAGGTGTCATATTCCCTCCTTTTATATTTGCTCGAGAGGAAACCTGAACACAATGGTAGTTAGTCAATACTATTAAAATTCTCTGACTCATTTGAAATAGTTCTTACCAATATTGTCCATCTCAGAAGTTAGAAAATGACTCAGTCAGTTGAAATTCAACTAAAATGTACTTTGAGAGAAGAGATTGTCTTATTCATCAGTTCTACTAGAGGAAGATGCACATAGTAGGGAGTCAGTAAGTGTTTGTTGGATTGAATTGAATAGAATTGGGGAAAATAGATGAAAATGTGGGTACTCTCAGGATAGTATCATCAAAACAAATATAAATGCCTTTGCTTAAACATCTGAAAGTTTTTATTCATATTAAACTGATACTTTCAGTACACAAAATCTACAGAGTTTATGCATAGACTCCCAAGGAAGCAAAATTAGCTTTATTCTTAAGAATCTAGGAAGATATGATTTTAGATGGGCTGAAAAGTTTCCCTTCTCCAAAAAAAAAAAGTCCTCAGCTATTAAATGGAAATTCCACTATTAGGGACTCATTTCTGTGTGCTATTCACTTTCTCTGTATAGTCTTCACCATAATGTCTTGGGAAAAGTGTTAACTTTTGATTTGAGCTCTACCAACGACTAATTGTGGGACATTGGTTGAGTCACATCACTCTTCTGCACCTCAGTTTCCACATCTGTAAAATGAGGGCATTGGACTAGATCTTTTCTGAAGGTCTTTCTAGCTCTATCCTCTTATGATCTATGATTCTGAGAGAGGTAACACGTTAATTTCCTTTCCCCATAGTATGACTTGCAAATGAGGTCGTCATATTACATGAAAAAACATATATGAGCTTAGAGAAAAAGGAGCTATTAACCATTTTTGTGCCATGTGCAATATTGGCAATCCAATGAAACCTAGGGACCCCTTCTCAGAATAATTTTTTAAATGCATAAAATAAAATACATGGAATATAAAGGAAACTAGCTATACTAAAATATAGTTATCAAGATTTTTTTAAACCAAGTTCCTTAACCCTAGGTTAAGAAGAACCCCTGACCAAAAAGAGATGAAAAGGCTACAGGATACTGATACAGGGAATACAGAAAGCAAACCACTAACTTCTCAATTTTAGAACTATTCCATATATATATCATCAGTAGGCCGGTTTAGAAAAAAATAGAACAGTAAATTTTATGAATGGTAGTATTCACAGCCCAGACAACTTCCATATACATGTCATATTACTCAGATAATGATATTGGTTGGAACGTAAAGAGAAAAATTTGTTGTTATTGTCACTAGCCACTGTTCATATGGATCAGAGCTTTCCGTAAAGATGAAAAGTCAAGGAAAAGAAGTTCCCTTCTTCCCAAACTTCACACTTTCTCCAGTCACTTCTTCTCCATTATTGCATGCTTAGGGAGAGGAAGATAAAGCAGGAGAGAAAGCTTTTGGTTTACTTTATGGAGATGAGCCCTAGATCCATAGATTTATCCTTTTTTACTCCTTTTTATATAAAAGGTTCCTTTAAAATTGGAAATAAAAAAAAACCCAGACATATATGCCAGAGTCCTACTCTCCACCCCTCCCCCCTCACATACATAAGCCCTCATCCAGTCAGCCAACAAATCTAAAAGTTTCATATTCATTGCTAGACTCCCTCCCAACAAATGGCTTACTTTTCAAGCAAGTACTCTTAGTTCCAGGTCAGTGTTGCTTTCACTGCTGCAATATGACAAGCCCTGGCTAAAATCCATATTCAGTTAGACTAAAGAACAGGAAATAAAAAAGGAGCAAATGTATGCAAAGGTATTCCACTGGAAACTGCACAATGTGGTTATTAAAAAGCACACACACCCAAAATAGCACATAGCTTGGGTCCAGAGGCATGCAACCTTATTCCAAGCATAAGTGATGAGATAAGAGAATCAGTACACTTAGTCTATGTACTGAAATTTAATCAAACTAAAAACAGCAGTTGATTTGTCTCCAATAGAAAAGGGAGGAGTGTGTAATATCTTTAATATATGGATGGCTGGATAGAATAAATGACTGTCGCACAGGAGGTTTATCTGTAAACACTGCAGCAAGGCTGGGGGTTTTTACCACAATAAATGGCTGGTTTCAATCAAATGCTGCTAACAGGAAAACCATGGCCCATAGGAGCAATTACCCATCTCTTGACTGAAACACAGGGCAATTACAACAAGCTCCCTGAGTATACTCAATACTTGATCGCTGGAGTATATGGTGCTAAAGCAACCAAAAATAATACTGCTGCTAACAGCAACAAAAACAAACAATGATTTGGGGCTCCATTCTGCTGTCCTCCCACCCCATCTTAATTTCTTTAACCAGAATCCACCTCCAAAATAGAAAAGCACTGTCCAGATAGCACAGACTCAACATAACTACAGACAAGGAAAGAACAGGTATTCTAACCAAACATAGACATGAATGTTTTCTTTTTCCTCCATCTTTCAATCCTACCCTTACTGCATCCCCTTAAAATGTGAATTATTCTGATTTTTCAGAATCTTTGTGCCTAGTTCTTGACTGAATAGATTCTCCGGGAAAGTTTAACTGTTCACTTCTTGTCTAATTTTTCTTTCTTTAGTATTCGGTACCTAATATAAAATTGGTGACCCAGATAGGATAGAACTCTGATCCTAAAGAAAGGAAGAAAATCCTTTAAGGATAACATTGGGAAAATAATAAGCTTTTGTGCTTTTTGAAAGAATAGTTCAATTGAATTCACTAGATTAACTCCAGAAAATAACATCCAAGACCATAGGAAGTAAAGAAAGATGGTAAATGGTTCAAGTTAACCCCTACTTCTGATATAGTTACCAAAGGTTATCTTTTCCCTGGGATCCCATGACAAATTCCCAGGAACTTATGTAGTATATGATATTCCTATACGGGATGGTCAGGTAGGTGTGCTTCAAAATTTCAAAATTAATGTGATTTGAGTCCTATTCTCTTTCTCAGATCGGAGTAGCCCAAACATCCCACTTCCCCAAAGCAGGAGGAAGCTTGACATAGTGGAGAGTATCTGACTTTGAACTATAAGGTTCAGAAGATTTGAGCTTGAGTCCCAACTTTGGCACTCACTGGCATAGCACAGGCTCTGAGGATCCCTCCCAGATCTGGGGAGTAGCAGGCTGTGCCCCTAGAAGTCATCCAATTTCTTGCCCTCTACCCCCACCAAGGTCCTAGGAGACTCTGAGAACCATGGCAAGAGGGCAGGGAGTAGTTTCCTAATGCTGTAACTCAAAAGTGCTCCTTGGCACGCCTTACTCACTGATTATCAGTTATTATCAATTAGCCCGCCAGCCTGAATTAGCTTTTAAATAGGGATATTAACTAATGTGGTAAAGATAGGTTGCTACAAAACATCTCCCCCAAAGTCTGTGACATACTCTCCCCTTAATAAATACAGAGTCCAGGGAAATGGAACTAAAGCAAAGAGAGCACAGTTCCTGGTTATTGTAAACCTTTTTGTCTCCTGCCTGAGGGTACTTGTAAAAGTTCTCCTTAAACATAACAGAGTTTTTCTGCTGGATTCTTTGTAGAGTTTTGAAACTGCCTTTCCTCAGTGTCCCCATCTTGTCCTTAGTTTCCCAAGATAGACATTGCTGCCAGTTACCATGGTTCCAGAGACACCGATATAATGCCAATGAAAAAATCCAAATTCTCTGGCTCTCCAAAGTTGACAAGGTCCTTCTTTAGTTGAGATAGGAAAGGGAGGCTCTATTGTCTCTCCCCACTCCCCAAATGATTCCTTTCCAGGGCTTGGCTGGAACTACTTTCTCTTTAATTGCCCCTGGAATCTCTTGGCTTCCTAATTGGTCTAGTCTCTTGGACATAATCCATAGGGAGTGACCAAGTTTCTTCAACCATACCAAAACAACTCCCTGATAGCCATTACTGTTTCGTCTGATGAGTTTCAAGGACTTCTCAAACCTACTCTAAATCTCTGATGGACTGACTCAGTGGAGATGGTAGGCTTTGTTCAGACTTGGTTCATAACTCTGAGTGACTGATTCAGATCAAGCAGAGTCAACGAGCCTTTGTTAATGGATTGTTATTTGCCAGGCATAGTGTTAAGTACTGGAGAAACAAATACAAGGGAAAAAAAGGCAGTCCCTGCCCTTAAGGAACTTACATTGTTATGGGGGAAGCAAACATAAAATGGAACTGACCACTGGGGAGGAACTTAGAGTTTTGTGGTATTTTTCTTTTATCCATTTGTTTTCTCTCACTGTAGGGATCTAACAAAGTCATGTGGGCTAGTTTTGCCCTTACACCTCTGAGCATGTTTCTCCTAGTTCTCTTCATGATAACTTAAAGGACTGTGTTCTAACATATATGAGGTCATTGAATATCAAGTGTCACATACTAGCCTCTAAGTTGCTTATATCGTATATGCACATTCAGAAAACAGAATGAAAATTTCCATTAGATCTATGAAAGCTAAATTTCATATATCATATTTATCTTGACTATAAGCACTAACAGCATCTCTTTTACTTCTGTCCTTTTAACTTTCCTATTTTATCCCTCCTCTCCACTTGGTAATTCAAGTTTTGAGATTAGATAGCAGAACTACATACCAAGAATTTCAGAAGATATGAGAACAACACTCTCCCTGACCCAAAATTGCCCACCCCATTTCAACCAAGGTTATCCCTTCTCAGTTTTCACATGGTCCTTGTCATCATAGATCAGAAACTAATATTAGGCCCTAATAAGTCTAATAGTTCCAATTTGGGGCTAAACCCAGCCAATGTACTTTTAATTTCTATCAAACTTCTTGTGAGTAACTCTTTAAAAATAAATAACAACAGAGAAGATAGAATGTCTTTTTCAAGACACAATCTACTGAAAAATTTTTCAACTGCGATATTAGTACTTCAGATATTGAAATAGCCACCTGGCAGAGACTGATAAAAAAATGCTCTGTTGATTTTAAAAAGGTCAGATACCCTTGATGGTATGAGATATCTAGAAAGTACAACAGTGAACCAAATAATTTAGTGGCAATATATACTGGCTTTCTTTATGTACCTTTATTTATACTCCCCTCTCTCCTGAGCGACACCCTCACAAGAAGTATGCACTGTGCCATACAGGGGAGGGCCACTTTGGTTACTCATCTACCAACACCTGCCCTATTCCCCTCCAAAAAACCCTCACAAAATTAATTAAGAAAAAATATCTAGCTGAAAGGACAAGCAATCCTAGAAGAGATGGGGGTGAGAAGAAAAGGGAAATGAATTATTTCAGACTAAAAGCAATTATATTTTGAAGGCAGAAGCAGACATTTTCTGGCACAACTGTCAAGATGTTACAAAAAGATTAAAGGGTTTTTTTTTTGTCACTTAAAACCTGTTTCTGGTACTCAAAAAATTTCTCTGTTCAGTTTGTGATGATAATAACATTTCTCAATAGAAACTGCTAAAAAAATTAAAAGAAAAAAGAAACATAACTTGAAAGCAATTCAACAAATACAGTCACAACCTTGATACTGTATCATTCAACCTCCCCATTCTTGAGGGTTAGACAAGATTTTTGCAAAAGGTTGTACCCTCTGCAATATCTTTTCAACAAAATATATTTTTTTCAAGTCATAAACCCCTGTTGAGGTTAAAGTGTCAGAGACCAATTAATTTCCTCCAAAACTCTAAGAAGTTTTGTCAAAGAACTGAAGGATAGTATTTTTGGTAGTAAATCCAAACAGTTTCAAATGCAGTGACATCATTTTAACTCGATATGAATCCCTATATTCTTGAAAAGTTCAACTGTCATCCACCTCATATTTTGGCAACATTTCTCAGCCTGGCTGCCAGGAAAGTATATATCTCTTGAAAACTTCATGAAGGGAATGCAATCAATTAAATGATATTTGACGGGATGCCCCAGAACCTTCTTCCCACCTACTTGAAGCAGAATCCTACTCAATCCTACTTGCTCTGTGTCTCTGGAGATCATCGAGCAGACATTGACTTTCCCCCCTCATCTTCAGTACCTCTACTTTCCCATCTGTAAAGTGGTCATAAGTATCAAGCCTTTCAATATTCTGAATCTCTACATTTAAGGCTGGGATACTTCTTCAATTTTTCTATGGATCCTTGCTCTCATCAATATAAGTACTCCTCCCTTCATTGGTACAGATTGCACTTCATTTATCCCTTTTCATCCAGAAAGATTACCCAGGTCTTCCTATAAGTCCTCCCACAAAAAAATCTACTCCACATATTATAGGCCTTCCTCTAGGTCTCTGAATATTTCACCTTACCAGTTGCAGCACCTGAGACCTATTCTTCTGCTACAACTACATACTCAGCCCATCTCCTTTCTCTAATCCTGCAATTTCCTGGATAATATATTTAACAGCCTATCTTGCATACAAGTCATCATAGGTAATATCCTACAGTCTACTAACACCCACCATGGCTAAGAAATGAGAAAAAGCAATTGCTATTGTGATATGTAGTTACTATTCTAATGCTCACTAGACAGAATTAAAATCTTAGCGATTCTGTTTTATACTGACTGGTTTTATGTAAGCAAATATAATGTGCTCTATAAATTGAGGTTTGTAAAGTACTTAGCTTCTCTTTTAAGCCCCTACCTGCTGCCTTTTGACCAGCTCTCTCCCCTCAAAAATTTGATAGGAAGAAGAAATATATAGGAAATGTAAATCAGTTGATTTTTACTGATTGCTAACATAAAAAATCCAAAGAAAAAGGGATTGAAAGTTTTATTTCCTTGGATTTTCTATAGATTTCATCTTTCCCTTGTTATCCTCTTTACAATTATCATAAACAACCAATAATTTGCTATATCATTTTTCAACCACTGAAGTGTTAGATTTATTTTCATTTTTTTATGGCAAGTAGGCAACCTTCTGACTTGGCCAAGTGGAGACAGCAGGAGAACAATAGCAGGGAGTTTGTCTTCCTTTCTTTTCCACTCATCTTCAAACTCCTAGCCCATCCCAGCACATACAAAAATCCAGTGGTATAAACCACTAAGAAGAGTGAAATCTTCACCCTGATGGGGATATGGGCCAAGATGGAAAGCCTGGGATAATAAATTAATCTCTAGTTTCTTCATGAAGCCACCCATGACCTAGTGAATATTCTGATAGAATTACTGACTCAAATAACCCATAATTACCCATAACCACAACGATCAAGGCATCCAAATGGCATGGTTCAGTTGGAGTCAGGAAGATCTGAGTTATAATTCTGCTAGAAATGCTTATAAGCTATATGACTCTAGGCAAATAACTTCATTTCTCTGTGCCTCAGTTTCTTTATTTGTAAAATAAGGACATTGTACTTGGCTTCTATAATGCCTTCCAGTTCTAAATTCATGACTGTGGGAACCTCCACATTGCTATAGTTTCCCAAGGCAAAAATACTTGGCCAATTAATCTATATCAAAAAGAATTAGCTGACAAAAGGTATACAAAAAAAATATCCTCAGGGTATTTGGTGTTCTGTCACTTTTCATTAAAAGAGTGGCCTATTGCACATGGACCTGGACAGGGCTGACAGAGGGAGGAGAAAACATCAAAGGTTGTATTGGGAAATGAAAGTGAGACAGATAATTCAGGATTCTTACTTTTCAGATTTCAACCTGTTGGATAAAAACAATAGCAAATGAAGTACTGAATATGCATGAGACAGGGAAGGTATTTTAAGTTTTTCAGGAGACAGCTCGCTGAACTGAATTGCTAATTATGTCTCACATTGCTTTGTCCAATTCAGTTAGCTTGATTATGGTTGAGTTGCTGACTCCCTGTACACCAGGTTCTACTTGCAGCACATTTAGTTGCTTATCACAGAATTAGAGCAATTTTTCCTCCTAAAAATATTTTCAAATCCTAAAGTGCTGGCTTTGCCCTTCACAGAAAAAAAAAAAAAAGGTAGCCTTTCTTGGTAAAAATAAAATTAAAAGTAGAGTTTTTCCATTCAGGGGTTTGTATATTTTTATTTAACATCCAAGGTATAATCATGGCTGTGACAATTGCAAATTAAGATTGAACAATGAACCAAATTAAAAGGGTAAAGGAAAGAAAAAACAGCATATGGAAGGTTTCACAGCTATGGCAGAAAAAGTCTCTTCTCTTGGAGGGAAAAGTGGATTTGTAGGATGAGTGACAGCCTAAACTTAAGAGTGCTAACCTCACCTTTGCAATTACCTCCCTCAGTGACTTTAGGCAAGACACTTTGGCTTTCTTTCCTCAATTTTGTGAAACATGATCAACCTGAGTTGGTCCAAGGGCTAAGGGGAAACCTTAATAAAAGGTATAGGAGAAAAAGCATAGTCAGAGCATCAGGTGACCTGGATTCTAGTACCAGCTCACCAGCCGTGTGTCAGAGATAATGTTCCTTCATCTTCCCAACCCTCAGTTTCCTTATTTTTTATTAGGTTTGGACCAGCTGACCTCTCAGATTCCTTTCTGGTTGAAAATTATACGATTTAAAATATAGAGGGCACTTTAAATTCAAATAGAGCCCAAGTTAATACTGATAATCATCTGAGTTAGTTGTTCCCTACTTCTATTAGAATGCTCACTTGCAACTCCATGTGAAGGTAACTTTAAAAATAAGGGTAGGAACTGAACAGGTACTAGACCTGCATTTTCAATGGTACAGCAAATTCCCAGATGAGGAAGCTCTCTTTACTAGTGCAGATCCACCTCTTTTGCAATATATATGCCTATAATGTAGACGTTTTGAAGTAGAATAAGAATAACTCCCATTCAATAGTGCTTTATTTTTAACAAAGCATTTATATATAATATACGTAAATGTGTGTATATGGGCATATATATACACATATAAATACACACTCACACTCTTTTTGAGTCACTTCTCAACCCCCTGAAAATCTTCTCCAATGCTGAAGTGAAATGCTGTCTCCGGTATCACCAATGATCTTTGATTACTAAATCCAATGGCTTTTTCTCAGTCCTCATCTTTCTCAAACTCTTTTCAACATTTGGCATAGTTTGTCATCACCACTTTCCAGATGCTCTCTCTCCTCTGGACGTTCACGACACTCGTTTGTCATAACTTCCTAGCTATCTGACTGATATTCCCAAGCCTTTTTTGCAAGATCATCATAGGTGCCCGGCTGCCTTTATGTGTATATCCCAAGCTGTTGTCCTGGGCTCTTTCCCCTTCTTTCTCTACTGTATCTCTCTTGGTGATCTTATTACCTTCAATAGATCCACTCAGCATGTCCAAACCAAAACTCATTATCTTTTCCCCTAAACATTCCCTTCTTAACTTTCTTGTCTTCTCTCAAAGGCACTGTCATTCTTCCAGTTACCCAGGTTTACAAACTAGCAATCATGTTTGATCCTTCATTGTCATTCAAACTTAATATACAATCAGTTGCCAAGTCTTAATGAGTCTATATCCTTGAGACCTCTCCAATCTATAGCCTTCTCTCCACTCACAAAGAAACACCATAGTTCACATCCTTATCATCTCCTTTGCATCTCGTAATTGGCCATAGTCCATCAGTCTTACCCCTTCCAATCCTTCTACCACACAGCTGCTACTACAAAGTAACATTCCTGTTACAAAGGTCTAACTCCCCCTTGCTCAAGAAGCTTCAGTGACTCCATCTTGCCTCCTAAATGAAATACAAACTCTTGTCATTTAAACCCCTTCACAGTAGGAGTCCAGCTGATCTTTCCAAGCCGATTCTACATCACTCTCCCTCACATACATTATACTTCAGACAAATTGAGCTGCTTGCCATTCCCCATACACAACATGCTGTCTCCTACCTCTGTGACTTTGCACAGGCTATCCCGTCCCAGCCTCCTGTGCCTGGAATGTTCTCCCTCCTCACTTCTATGTTTTAGACCCTCTATTCTATTTAAGACTCATCTCAAATGCCACCTCCCTCAAGAAGCCATTTCTAGTTAGGCACACTGATGCAACATTAGTAGAGATGTGATACAGTACAAACATTCTGGAAAGCAATTTGGAATTATGCAGATAAAATGACTAAAATGTTTATACCTTTGATTCCATTGCTAAGCATATAACCCCTAAGAGGTCACTGACAAAAAAGCCTTCATATACAGTTTAATATAATATAGCAGTACTTTTGTGGTAGCAAAGAACTAGAAATAAAGTAAATATCCATTGACTGGGGAATGCTAACAATCAGATATGAATGTGATGGAATATAATTGTGTGGTAGGAAATGAAGAATATGATGAATATAGAGAAGCACAGAAAAATTGACATGAACTGATGCAAAGTGAGAGGCAAGGAGAGCCAGGAAAGCAATATATAGAACAACTAAAAACAGTTTAAGTGGAAAGAACCACAAAAAAAACAAAAACTAAAGGTTATGAAACTATAGAGAAAAAGCTTGCCCCCAAAGGAGAGACATGAGAAGAGAATGCCCCTACTTCTTTGCAGAGGTTAGACCTGTAGGTGTAGAACACTGAATATTACATATATCAAATTTTCCTGAAATGTTTATTAGTTTTGTTGGATTTTCTCTCTCTATGTTAAAGATTCTTGTTATACTGTGGGGGTTCTTTGGAGGAGGGTAGTGAAACAGGTAGGCAATCTAAAACAAAAGATAACACTAAAAATCTGTTTTCAAAAAAAAATCTTGATTTACACAATTGTCAGTATACTCCACTCAATCAGTGCAAATTTATTTTACATATATGTCATATTTACTTATCAGTAAACACATTATATCTTTCTAGCAGAATGTAAACTCCTTGAGGACAAAGATTGTCTCACTTTTGTATTTGTATACCCAGAGCCTAGTATACCACCAGGCATATAGGTGGTAATTAAATGTTATTAATTGGTTAATACTAGAGATCATCATGGAAGGCTTCGTGGAGCTATCATACAAGAGGTGACACTTTAACAGAGCTTGGAAAGATGCTTAGGAATTCTTCAAGCAGAAAACATGAGTTGTTGAAGAGATATTTCAGGTAGGAAGAATGAGGAAGCGATATTTATACCCCTCCTCACGGCAAGAAAACAAAGAGATCTTTGGAGGATAGCATAGTCTAATCTGACTAGAGTATATGATACAGAAAGGACAGTAGTGACTGATAAGGCTGTAAAAGTAGCTTTTGGTGAAAGCACTGAATTCATAAAAAGTTTAGATTTCAATAATTTGCCCCATGAGAACTGTTGAGGAAGCTGTTAGAAGCATGGAGAGCTGCTCTGAAGGATAGATGAAAGCCATTGAAGAGATGTGAATGCCACTCCCCTTTGGTAAAGGGAAGGAAAGATGTTTAAGGAGATTATAACAACAGTCATAGATTCCATCAAGGAAGAAATCATGTTCCCAACAGCAGCCTGCTTCTGTCCCCATAGTTATCCCCATCGACAAAGACAATAGCAGAAGATGATTTACCTATATAATCCCTACTTTTTGCTCCAACTTAAAAAAAAAGAGTGACCTATCAATTCAATAACCAGCCATTAAGCCAGTCAATCCTTAAGCATTTATTAAGCAGGGAATACAGACATAAGTGTGTGTCAGGAGATACAAAGAAAAGCAAAAGATAGTCCCTGCCCTCAAGTTCACAAAACCTCCTGACACAGGGGTGATGGACTCAACAAAATAAGATACTTTTTGGGACATGGCAAATGTGCAGATGTTTTGCTTTAATATGCTTATAGATAACAAGGATTGTTTCTTTTTCCTCCCACAGCATGGAGATTGGTGGGAAGAGAGAGTCATTATGTTACCAAAAGAAGAAGAAAAGAAAGAATCACAGAAGCATAGTTTTAAATGCACAAAAGAGAACAAAAATATCAGAAAAAAACCAAACAGGATGGCGGCTGGAAAGCAGTGACTGGCATGAGCTCCCCACCAAGTCCCTCCAAAAACCTATAAAACAATGGTTCTGAACCAATTCTAGAGCTGCAGAACCCACAAAGTGGCAGAGGGAAGCAGGGCTCCAGCCCAGGACAGCCTGGATGGTCACTGGGTAAGGTCTGTCCCGCACGGAGCTCCCAGCTCCCAGCAGAAGGGAGAGGAGCTGAGCTGAGCAGAGCCCAGCGTGCGCAGCGTGGACCGACCAGACCAGGAGCCCAGCGGAGAGTGCCCTAGCGTCCTGAATTACTGAGCTGTGGCATTTACCAGACCT
>CM053625.1:51008628-51023940 GCA_028646595.1 Phalanger gymnotis | reverse complement strand
TTACCCCACAGGAAAGAAGGAGGAAGAAAATAAAAAAGGAGGGATGATGCAAGGGAGGGCAGATGTGGATGAAGATAATCAAAAACAAACACTTTCGAAAAGGGACAGGGTCAAGGGAGAAAATTCAATAAAGGGGGATAGGTTAGGAAGAAGCAAAATATAGTTAGTCTTTCACAACATGAGTATTGTGGAAGGGTTATACATAATGATATGCATGTGGCCCATGTTGAATTGCTTGACTTCTTAGGGAAGGTGGATGGGAAGGGAAGAGGGGAGAGAATTTGGAACTCAAGGTTTTAAAAAAATAGATGTTCAAAAGTAAAAAAAAAACAAACAGGACAGCTTTGAAAGTAATGTATTGAATTTACTATATTTAAAAGTAAATTATATGTAACAGAGAGCCACAAATTCATATATAATCTTTTTCAGTTCTACTTTGTACGTGAAATATTCTGTGTGTGTGTGTGTGTGTGTGTATAAAGTCCAGAATTAAAAAAAAAGCAGCAGAATTATACAAACAAATAAGGAAGTATTTCAAGTCATATGATGGTCTTATATAGGGGCTTCTCTTGCCAAAATGCTTGCATATCTATAATCTCATTAGTCCTCCCATCATCTCTTTAAGGAAAAGAGAAGGAAAGACAGAATTATTTCTACCAAACAGCAAGCTGAGAAATAGAGAATTTAAGCAACCTGGACAAGGTCACAAAGCAAGTTAGCAGGAAAACTATGACTATTAACAAGAATAGGATATAAGTTTAGTTTTGGAAGGAGGACTCCATTAACCCATTAGTTCAGAGTGCAAAACTGGGGAATGGCCTGAGGGGCACAAGGGATTGCTTTTTATTAAATCTAGCTGAAGGATTGCCTGGAAAAGACCACAACTATTTTTTAAACACTGGAAGTATTTCCTATTCTCCTTCTCATCTCCTCCATCCGGTGCTCAAGGATGTTCTTTTGGACAAGATTGTTTCTTGAACAGATTTCCCTGTGATTAAATCTCAGCTGTTCTCATGCAGCATCCTCCATGATACCATCGCTCTGGTTCTGATAAGCTCAGGGTCAGTCCTATTGGAGTTTATAATTCAATTTGAACTTTCAGTGATTGTGGAATGATTTTTTTTTAATTTTTCCTTCAGTGATATAAGATTGAGCTGTCATCCGAAGGCAGCCAAGGCAGAAGAATTAAAATCCCATCACGAAATGCAGAAACTATTTATTCACCAGAACTGAAGAAGCTTCAGAGATTAGAACATCAAAATGTTGTTGATAATTAAGGATAATTAAAAAAAAGAAATTCTGGTGTGCATGATTTGTTATGTGTCTCTGATATCTGTCTTTAAAAAGAAAGTAATTGGGCTTATTTCAATAGGTATGTCTCTTCTGGCTGTGATCTTTGCTAGTTGGAAGTTTCAACTTAAGGTTGATAGTTTCTTTAAAAAGATGATTGTTACCATGGTTCCAATCCAGAGGTTCAAACCTTTTTTAGTCCCTAAAAGCAAAACAACATTTTCATGAATGCTACATCCTTTCTGTTTCACACATGATGCAGCCTAATCATTGGAGAAAAGAGGTCAGGGAGGACCTGGAGCAACAGGACAGCTGAATTCAGTCCCCAATAAAGCCACAAGATTGCAGACATGCAAAATTATCTAGTTCAGTCAATTGATTTTACAGAGGAAGAAACTGAGGTCAAGATAGCTGAAAAGACTTGCTCCTGGTCACATGACTAGTTTGGGATAAAGCCAGGAGCAGAACCCAAGATCTCTGGCTGACAGTCTCATGGTCTACTCACTGTGGCACACTGCCTCCCTTCCTTAACAACAGTAGGAATTTCTTCAGTTTCACATGGGTGGTTTATTTGACCAGAAATTCTGAAACCATGATAATACCCTTTCAAACCTGCCACAGCTCTGATTTAATTTAATTGGGAATATTTTGAAATTGGGTTGGAGGGAAGAAGAAGATACTGAAGATGAAGATGCCGAGTCAATAATTCTCCATCTCCACTCTAAACTGTGCCATAAATCAGCATTAAATGCCAGGCAATCATCAGCCAAATGAGTTTCTCACAAATATACTGAAATCTCATGATGAAGAGACCAGGAAAAAATTGCATTTGCCCAAGTCATACAATCATTGTCCTCCTCTACATATAGTGGGATAAAGTTTTCTGAAATAATCTCTCCCTTTTGGTCAGTACTGTCCACTTTAGCCAAAATAGAAGAGAGAAAAAATATAAAAACTGACAAGACTAGAGGTGAACCATATTTTCTTACCTGTATATCTTTAGTTACAAAAGACTATTTACCTGTCAGTTGGGTTGAGAACACCCATAAGGTTTTCTTTGAAGTTAACCTCTTGGATTTAAAGAGATTTTTTAAAAGCTGTTGAGGAATTGCTTGATCTAAAGTCTCAGAGCCTTTTGAAGTTGTGACTTAATGGAAGATTATTTTTATTCACAGTGATCAAGCAGTTAATGAGATAAAGTAGTGGGGAGACAAGCTTAATAGAATATGTGGTTGCATGGCATGTTAATCCTTATAAAAGGCAGTATGAAAATAACAGGAAACTAGGAAGAAATTGGGACAGATGGCTGAACAGCTCAAAGATGGGAAAAACAACTCTTCTTTGCATAAGGCCTTTCAAAAGACTTTTTTTTTCCTGCCATTACCAAGCCTCTTTCATGTTGAGTTCAGTGGATAGAGGACTAACAAAGGAGAAAAAGAGAAAGAGGCAGAGGGAAAGTGGAGATTGGAGGAAAGTATGCTGAGGAAAATAATGAAAGCACACCTCCAAACTACACACACACACACACACACACACACACACACACACGCACGCACGCACACTGCCCCTACCTCAGAGCTCTTTGGAAAGGGAAAGATATTGAAAACAGAAATTTGCCACAAAGAATTGTTTTCTTGGGGCCTTTCCTCAATGGTGGTATGATCCCCTCTTTACCATTCCCTGAAAAGTGGTGACATAGGCCCAGCACATCTGGAGCAACAACTATAAAAGGAATCAAAATTATAAAAAAATTTTCCATCTGCCTCAATGGTTTATTATGCTTCACTGGACCATCCATAAGTCACAATAAAATGGGAGAGGATCTCAGGCTCAGCAGACTTAGGCTTCAATGAATTGGGGAAAAAGCAGACAAGTGGTCAGGCCAGGAATTTAACCCAGGACTTCTGACTTCAAAGGCAGCACACTCTCCCCAATACCATCCTGCCTTGCCTAAATAACCTCAGAGGGAGGAACAGACATCTCCTACATATTTCATCAATGAAATTAAATCTATCACAATGATAGGGTGTGGGGTAGAAGGGATCAAAAATGTTTGGCAGCATTAATTTTATTTAAAACATGAGCAGAGTTTAAACTGCCAGTATTAGGGAACACATAAATTCTATGCATTTGCTTTGGTGTATTCATGAGCGATCTTAGTCATTCTGTCTCATGACTCAATTACAGCTTCCCAAAAAGATTAGGAAGGGGAAGAAGGAGAAAAATTCTCTTAAGAGTATCTACTTTTTACATTTTTCCCTTCTTATATATCAACATTAGTCCTGTTCCATAGCTATGACTTTATCTTAGAAGTTATCACTGTTAAGAAAATTTTGAGCCCATAGAGTAGTTGGAGAGGGCTTAGAATACATATTGTTCCATTTAAATGGAAAAAGACAAAAAGAAACAAGAAACCTGCTTCTATTTCATTCTAAGTGTCCACTCTTCAGCCCATCAAGAGCTGCTACTCATCTCTTTCTCTACCCAGATCATCAAGAGCATTCAGTGTAAGTATCAGCTCAAACAAATAAATGAGATAAATTCAAATCGATTCAATAAACATTCATAAATGTTATAGAAACGCAAAGAAATATTTAAATATGAACCAAAACGGGAACAAGGGAGAGGCACACACTCCAGAGGAAAAAAAAAAAGAATAGGTTTTTGCAAGTTAAAAGGGGAAAAGATGTTCTCCAGTCCTCACATAGGGTTCGGTCCTTGGGGTCCATGGTTCACACAATGAATTTACAGTGACACCGCTCCTTGGAAGCTATACCCAAGGTCTGGGGAAACAAAGACTGAAAACAAAGATAGTATCTTGCACATAAATAAGTAAAAAATAATTTGAGTTTAGAAAAAGCACCAACAACTGAGACAAGAAGTCAAGGGGGGCTTTGTAAGGAGGCAACTAAGGTAATTTTGGTAGCTATGTGGAGGACAGATTTGTTTGGGCAGAAACTAGAAACAGGAAGGCAAGTTGGGAAGCCATTGTAGTAGTCCAGGAGAGAAAGGATAAGGATCTGAACTAGAGTAGTAGTTGTATGAGTAGAGAGAGAACTAAGAGATATTGTGGAGGGAGAATTGACAAGGCCTCATCATTGTTTGTATATGAGAATGAGGGAGAGGGGAGAGTCAAGAATGACTCAGGTTACAAGCCTGAGTTACTGGAAAGAATGAATGCCAGCAGCAAAGACAAAGTTTAGAGAAGAATCAATATTGAGGAAGCTGAAGATGATTAGTTTACTTTTGGAGATGATGAATTTGAGATACTAATGGGACATCTAGATGGAGACGACCAACAGCTCTGACAATACATAATGGAGTAGAGGTTAAAGGTTAGGACTAGGGAATGGAGTCAAAGCTATATTATAGAGAGACAGGCCTTGGTAAGGATAAGGGTCACGTCTACCTGACACCCTGGAACAAAGAAGAGGATTGGCAATAACATAGGTTTCGAGTAAGAAAGTGACTCAGGATGGGTGGCTTTCATTTTCTCAGGTCAGATCAGATCAAGTCAGGATCACATGATGAGAGAGGGAATATCTGTGGGTGGGGGGAATGTTTCAGGGCTTGAGGAGAGAAGATTTGAATCCACAGCTTTAGGGAGCATCTGGATCTATTCCACAGCTAGAAACATTGTGTTAGATGACAATCTTTCATAATGCTGCAATAACATGTATTTACATTATATAAGAAACACTCTTCTTTATTAATATGAACTTATTTAATATCAGGCTAGATGGTTCTTTTTTTAATCTAACACTTTAAGACCATCCTATTGCAGCTGGGATCAGCTGGCATAGTGAAGGGGCATGTTACATTATAACCTGACACCCTTTCAGGGTCTCCAGAATTTGTACAATTATATGGTGATAAGACTATTACCTTGATATCTGAGCTAGACAGTTCCAGAATACAGGTTAATTTACAGAGCAAAACGGTACAGATAAGTCAATGATCCAGAAAGGAGGATGAAATGAATGAGGTTCTACTATATTTTCTTCTACACAATATTCCTTCTTTAAAAAACAGATTAAAGTTCTCAGTGATACACTGTTCATAGTGTCCTGTTCAAATGTTTAATGCTCCCTTTACCTTCAACTAATCCAATTGTGAATGTATATGTATTCATATACACAACTTTGAATAGATGACAGGAGGATTTTCAAGCTATGGAAATATCTGAAATGTTATTCAGAATCAAAAGTATTTAAGAGCCATTGGGAGAATATCCAGTTCATTTTCCTTCATTCTGCCAGCACTTCATACAACTCAGTCTTTTCCACATTTAAAGACCTGCAGAATTTTAGCTTCTGTAATTTCCCATAGCAACTCATTCCAGAGTCTAACAAGCCCTCCACGTTAAGAGCTGTTAGAGATACTTGGGCTGACCAGATTAGTCTCTGTTCTCCTTATTATTAAAAGTTCTCTTGACTGATCCTGTCAAAGCTCTACTCTGATTTCATCTCACTTGCACATGCTTTCAGAGTCACATGGAACCTTTTGTACATTTATTAATTTTGCTTAAGTGTTATTTTTATGAATATTTCTTTATCTGCCTGTGCCCTCTTCGTCCCTCAAATTGTTTGTGTAGCTACTTGACCATTGAGCATATGCTAATTGATTCATAAATGTTTTTCCTTAACCAAAAATTCTAAAAGTTGAATAGTACCTTGCTCTTGTAGGCTGCCTTAGAAACTATGGTCCTATCTTTATTTGATTGGGTATAATTTTGGAGTTGAGAAAAAATTATTGGACTATAAAAACCTCTTAGAAATTTAGTATTCTTGTCTATACAAAGAAGGGGTTGAAATAGATGGTCTCTGAGGTTGCCTTCTGGGTCTAAATTTATGATCCTAAGATCTTAAGTGACTTATCCAAGATCACCCAGATTGTACAAAAAGTTGGGTTTGAACCCCAATCTCTGACTCCAGTCAATGCTTTCTGAACTCTAACTTCCTAATAGTTTATCTGCAATTCTGAGATATTAAAGTATACAGATGGGCAGAGAAATGAAAAGAGAATTGCAGAGAGAACAACAGCTAAACTATGACCAGTGTGTTAAGATATGTTTTATTATAAATAGTCTTAACACATATGTGCATTTTTGTAATAACTTTTTTGGCATGGTAAATTCAGAATAATTTTTGTGTTATGTGTGAAATTCCTGATCAAATGTTTGATGGCAGGCAATCACCTACTTGGCCTAATTTCATTCCTCTTCCTCAAAGCAATCTAAAAATTCAAAGTTTTCTCATACATTCTTCAAATATTATTGCCCAATTAACTAAGGATTTGCTATCTAATGTTCTTTATAAGAGAAATATTTTTAGACCATGTAGTATAATGCAGAGTGCTACAGTTGAACAAGAACTGGGTCTAGAATAAGAGGATCTGGGTTCAAATCCCACCTCTTATTCTTATTACCTCTATGATCTTGGACAAATCCTAGAGCCCCTATCGACTTCGGTTTCTTCATCTGTAAAATTAGAGTGGTTGGATTGGATTACCTCTGAAGTCCCTTTCAGAACTAGATCTAGGATCCTATGAGTGACCCCACTCCATGCCATCATGTAGAGGTGACCCTGGATTCTGGAAGGTTGTATCAATAAAATGCAACCCTGAAAGTTCCTATACCAAGCTGGAAAGGCTTTGAGTAAGGTCAGAGTGAAAGACAGTGACTGCTATCTAAGAACCAGCCTAGCTGAGTATAGAAAGACATTACCAGAAAGTTGTTAAATTAGATGGTGAATTCTTTGGACACTTTTCTTTTGAAACAGATAAAATCAAGAATTGTCCCAATACATAATTTTAATTTTTGTGGCTATAAAAAGACTGAATTTGAGTTAATGTTCTGGAACTTAACTAGTCTATCTAGTTCTGAATGTAGTAAAGACTGAAGCTAACTGTCCTAGAAGACACTTCATTCAAAGATCTTCCTAAAGGCAGTAGAAAACAAAGTCTATCACCCAACCAATAATCCCTTCTCCGCATCCTTTCCTTAAGCCTTAGCTTCATTCATTTATCTATATAACTATGGTTCAGGAAATCTACTGAGTCACTTTTTAGCAGCTCTACATTGGGAAGTCTAAGAAATTAATGAATGAGTAGAGGGAATGTCACAGAATATTTAGCTCCTACCCCACCCATTAGAGGCCATAAGCTCATTGATAAATGAGCCACTCAATACTTTACACTCAATACTTTTCAGCACATTTTAATAGCCCCGTCATCCTTTTTGGAGATAAAACCAAGCCAGGTGGGTGGTCTACCAAATTTAGCAACTAACTCAGGACCTCTGCTACCAGACTTTCCAATAAACTCTGATAGACTCCCATATGCCCAACAAGCCTTTTGTTTTTCATTCAGGATGCCAAGCAATAGCTTTGGATAATATCACTTCTCTGCTTCTGCCTGAGGAAACTCAATTTTCCCCTCTCAGAAATAGATAAATCTAACCACAAAATAAGAAAGAAGTTAAGGATATGAATAAAATTTTAGAGAAGTTAGATATGATAGACCTATGGAGAAAACTGAATTGAAAAAAAGGACTGTGCTTTTTCTTTGCTGTACATAGCGCCTTCACAAAAACTGACCATGTATTAGGGCATAAAAACCTCATAAACAAATACAGAAAAGCAGAAATATTAAATAAATCCTTTTCAGACCATGATGCAATAAGCATTACATTCAATAAAAGGCCAGAGAAACATAGATTAAAAATTCATTGGAAGCAAAATAATCCAATCCTAAAGAATGAGTGGGTCAAAGAACAAAACATGGAAATGATAAAGAACTTCATTAAAAAGAGTGGATGACAATTAGACAACATACCACCAAAACAATACTTAAGGGAAATATTCTATCTCTAAATGCTTATATCAATTAGAGAAACAGATCAATGGATTGAATATTTATTTTTTTAATCTAGAAAAACAATGAAAAATCCCCAAACACCAAAATGTCAATCTTCAAAATCAAAGGAGATATTCATAAAATTGAAAAGAAAATCATTGAATAAAACTAAAAGCTGGTTTTATTTTAAAAAATAATAAAATATGTAAACTACTGGTTAATTTTATTCAAAAAAAAAGAAAGAAGACAACCAAATTACTGATATCAAAAAAGGAAAAGGGTAAATGTACCACCAAAGATGAAATTCAATCAATTACTAGGAGTTATTTTGCCTAATTATATGCCAAGAAATCTGACCTCCCCAAAAAAAGAGCAATCCTATGCTGAACCCCAATCAAATTCCTCCTCCCCATCAGCCCCTCCCTACACAGACAAAATAGGTGAAATCTCCTTGGACCCACTAAGTTGGTAAGCCTGTTGGAAACCAAGGCTGAAGAATTCAAAATGGAAGGGGTAGCACATTGAATGGGTTCCTCTGTCAATTAGATATGTGTATCTCAGTCCTCAAAGTAAATCTATTACCTTAGCTACCTAAACAAAATCCAATACTTGTTTATTGTGTGGCACTCAAGCTGAATAATTTAACTTTTAGAAAAGCATTTAGAATACTATATGACAAATTTTCCATGAGAGAACATCCATATTAATAATTCAGGCAATATTTTATTAAATATCAAATGTAAATAGTAAGTATACTTATTTCAATATCTTCTTTGCTCCTCTAGTTGAAGAAAATGAAAATTATCAGCATAAAAAGTACAGAAGCCCAGGTTGTTGTGTATTCCTATCACCTCAGCACCACTGTGTTAGAAAAGAAAATTCACCCCCTGTGGCTATAATGGTGAGAAAGTGGTCTAAAGTCTACATAAGTTATCATCTTGGTCTCATACACAGCAGTTTTCTTGAAATCTACTCTTTTATAATTTTTCTCCCAGGTTTTCCCTTTCTACATTTACCAAAGTTCCTGCCTTGCTTGGAAAGGTAGTGTTCATAAGGCCATAGATGGCTAGCCATTTTTAATTAGAGATCCGGTAATAAGAAAGCATTTGATGTTTTATGAATGCAAGTACTCCTCATTTTGAATAAATTTGTTTTTACAAAGTTGCTAACAACATTCATCTAGATGACCCTTAATTCATTTAGTAGAAACCAAAATCACAAATAAGAGTGAAGTTTAGGCTAGAATACATGAGTTGTAAAGCAGCCATTAACAGCAAGGTGTGAGGATACTATTTCTACTCTATTAGCCATAAACATCCAAATCCAGGAACAAATTAGATTGTCGGAGCTCTAGTTGTAGAATTGAGGGATCTTTAGATGTAGAAGACAAATACATATGGTCTAGGGAAAGAAGAGAGAACTATGGCAAAAGAGGTAACCTAGAATTAAGAAAAAGCTAGAAAGTTTTCAACTGTCCATAAAAGCATACTACATACAATACTTACTCTAGCTTACTCCTTTCTTACGAAGGCATAATTTTATTAGGATATTGTTTTCCTATGAAAATAATACTTTGCTTTTACATGGAAGTTAACGAAAAAACAGAATGTATTTTAAAAAAATATATGTAGCAGCCACCTTTGCTAGAACATATCTATCTCATAAGGTACTCTAACTGTAGAAATTGGCCACCATTCCTTCCAAAAAGATGATTTAAAAAATGGGTCCATCCTTAAGAAGGAAGTAGAACTTGCTCCTTCTCTTAGTCTTTCCTTCAAAAAACTAATCAAAAAAAAATGCTGGCTTTGATAGAGCTTATGACTATTAGAGTGATGTTTACCATTTCAGAAACTGAACTGAACTGTCAGCATTGGAAAACTTTTTTTCAGATTACTTTATCAGTAAATCAACAACACTGTCAAAATTCACTCCCATCTCTAGTTTTCCCTCCTCCCCATCTTTTCCAGCCCCATCTTTCCCCTCAACTAGGTGGTACAATGAATGGTACACTGTGCTAAGAGTCAGGAAAACTTGAGTTCAAATGTGGCCTCAGATGCCCACCAGGTACGTAACTCTAGACAAGTCACTTAACCACTACCTGCCTCAGTTTCCTTAACTGTAAAATGGGAATAAAAAGAGCACCTACCTCACAGGATTGTTATAAGGATCAAATGAGATATTTGTAGAAGCACTTAGCTTGGTGTGTGGCATATAGCAGGCAATTAATAAATGCTTCCATCTGCCTGAGGTACTGTTTGAATGCTTTCATGTGAGCCCACAGCTATTCAAGGACCATCAATTTATTTATTGGTCAACCCAGCCCAGTCCCACCTTGAGAATGGCCCATGCTACGGACACTTTCTGCTGAACTATCCCCCTCTTCCATCAAAGTTTACAAGTCCTATATCCCATTTTATCAAAGTTCTGATCTCTGTTAGGTGATTTGATAAATCAATCCCAAATGGAATCATAAATTGAGATTTGGAAAGAACCTTAGAGGCTATCTAATATAATATGCTATGATGAGGAAATGGGCTGAGAATATAAAGGATTTGCCTAAGTTATTAAGATAGTAATTTACAAAGCTGAGATTTGAATGCAGGTCATAGAGGACCTGAAATTCCAAATCTAGGTCTCAATCTACCAAACCCTAGGACTTCCTTGAATGGGTTACTTCTCCCATACAACATGCTTTACACACAGACAGCGACCTTCAATACCTTAATCCAGCAGAAGGACTAATGATATGGTTTCAGGCACTCTGGCCATTTGGTGGGGAAGATAATTTTGAAATGGAACATTTTCACTCTTTCCAAGTTATACCCCATAAGGGGCCTACTTTGCCAACACAGAGGATCTCAGGATATGAAAAGGCAAAAGTTTCCAACAATTAGAACTATCCAATAATGGAAGTTGCTCTCCTGAAAAGTAGTGAGCTGCAGGTAACTGAGAGTGATTTATACAGAGATTACATGATGCCCTTTGAAGTAAAGAATAGATTCCTACACTTGGACTGGGGTTGTACTAAATGAATTCCTACTTGCTGTCTGAGTCTAAAATTACATGATTCTTCTATAACGGGAATGGGAAAAGGGAATAAGCATTTATTAAATACTTACTATGGACTCGCTGTATCAAGCTCCTTACAAACATTATCTCATTTGATCCTCACAACAACCCTGGGAGGTAGGTGCTATTATGATCCCCAGTTTACAGTTGATGAAACTGAGGCAGGCAGAGGTTAAGTGATTTGCCCAGGGGAACCCAGCTAGGAAGTGTCTAAGGCTGGATTTAAACTCAGGTCTTCCTGACTCCAGGCCCAGCCTCTACATCTACTGCACCACATAGCTGTCCATCTAATTAGCCCCCACAATGTCTTCCAAAAAACAGAGAAGCTATCAAAATTCAGCTCCCAATTCCATTTCAATTAAAACCAAAGACAACCATTTCAACTGAAAATAATCAGCAAGTCATTCCCTCTGACAACACTATCAATTTTAATTGTTATAAAACATTTCTCTATAGAGGGCTTGTGGTTTGGCATAAAGATCCCCACAAAGACCTGAGGCTCCTGGCTTCAAATTCTGATACCTATGAGACCTCTGCCAAGTTGGTGGCTTTTTTATCTGCAAAATGGGTGGGTTGAACCCCATGATCTCTAAGGTCTTTTCCAGACTTAATATTCATCACAAAAAATGGCCATTTTGAAATCTCCAACCAAAAGGATCACAAAAATCTAGTTCATAGCTTTGCCTCTAATCATTACCACATGTGAATTTTCCCAAGCCCATGAATTAGACATAGGCACTATTTTCAAGATGCCAGTGGAATCAGATTCCACAAACTCCCCTAGTAATCTGTTCCAGTGTTTAACCACCAGCTGCTGATTATAAGTCAAACTCTAAAATTGGGCAAGGGGACCTATCTGCAGTTCTGTGAAAGCCATGTAATTGATTTATCTAGAGAAGGTGAATGGAGAGCTTAGCCATTCCTATGAGTCTCTGCTTCTATTGAAGCTCTTAATGACCAGACTTTAAAGCCTTTAATTGTATTAATTTATGGTAGTATAAGTGAAGGGCTAGGGAGTTGGAACAATAATCTGAATGATGTAGGCCAGGCAATTTATATCCTATAGCGTCAGGTTTCTAGGCAGAGTTTTTCTTACCTTCTCCCTCAAAACCCAGGATACCCTAAGTGTCATCAGCTAATGGTCCCCAACTAAACCACCTGGGTGGAGCTTGTCAAAACCTGAACTCATCTCCTGGGAGCCAAAGGGATGATAAATCTCATCACTAATGCTTCTCAGACTACAAAAAACAATCTGCTCCCAAAATCAGATAAATAACACTGCTGCTTTTATGTCAAATATGATAATATTTGAGTCAGCCTACCAAATAACACATCTATTCAAAAGAAAAGGAAAATTCATTTACTTGGATTTCCAACTTGGGTTTATCATCAAACATTTGGTCCTATTAAGTATTTGAGGAATAATCAGATGAAACATCTAATATGTATAAGACAGTAATGATCTCTGGATCTCTTAACACTTTACACACCTGGAGGTTTAGGGTAGGATGGGTAGAGGGCTTCGGCAGGGGGGCTGATGAAATGACCTCTCAAGGTTGTTTTCAGCACTCTGATTCTATAGACATGTTTATACCCAATCCCACATCAGATAAGCTTCACTAACCGCAGAAGGTTAGGATGAAAGCCAGCTACATCCCACATCTCTCTACAGTTCTCCTGCCTTCTGGCAAATTCTGGGACCAGACTGGCAGATCCATACCCAGCTTGGGGCCAAAGTTTGGCATGATGCTGGGATAATTTATATGGCTTTGATTGGAGTCCAGGGGAAATTAGTTATTTTGGCCAAGTTTGGCTTTGGGGTTTCCGAGTCCCTAGAAGTGAAATTTAGCAGGTGGGGACAGATGGATTTACCCACAGGGATCAAAAGTGGTCTATACCAGCCCCCAGGGGACAAAAAAGCAACTCAGTTTCCTCCACGTCTACTTGGAGATTTTTTTTAAGAATAACACAGGTGGTGATGGGGAGAAAGAGAATTGGATATGTATGTGATTTCCGGGATTTGCCAAAAATAAAAATAAATTGCTTTTAATTTCAGAAGGGAAAAAGGCTGGATTGATTTTACAGACTTTCCTATAAACAGCAATTTACATGCTGAAACCATAAAGCTGAGGGTACAATGCCCCCTTCTCAGTGATTTGAAATCAGTTGATTAATTTCAAGTTGATGACCTTTTTCTCTCCCTACAATGGAAGTTTAATTCATCTCACTTGAGCTGCCTCTAACTAGTTGTACTCAGTCACTAAACAACTAGGGAGTGGTGGGCATTTGGTAGATGCAATCCCTATTAATGAAAACAAATTAAATAAAGTCTGTCCAAAGAAACTGCTCCGATACCAGACTAAATAAGTATTATCTCTGAGCATTGGAAAAGTGGAATGTGTTTCCATTCAAAGAGGTTCAGACATTGGTGGGAAGAGTTTTGTCGACTGTGCTAAATAGCGTGTATGGCCGTGAGTAAGTCTCAGCAACTGCCTCATTGGAAACCATGACAAAATGAAATAGCACCTGAGTCATGGAAAGCATGTAAGGAAAATGGCAGGCAACTTTTTTACCATCTGATGACTCAGGAGTCATAAAAGATCCCAACTCTGCCTAGACAACACAGTACAGAAGAGGAAACTCAAGTCTCACATTTGCATATCAAATAAAGCCAAGGAAATTGTTTTACATCTCTGTTGAATTCATTTTCACCTTCTTATTTTGAAATAAGATACTCACATATTTGATTTCTCCATATTGTTCATTTCCTTTTCCTCTTCCAAACAACATGGGTTCATTTCAACTCTGCAGTTCAAACAGAAACAACCTTAGAAAGAACACCACAACAATATATGTTTGGTGTTGCATGCAAAAATCTTTCATTTTAGTAGAATTCAGAATATTTCAAATGGTGGACAACAGTTCAACAGGTTGGAGCTTGGAAATAGATTTTGGTTTCTATGATGGGATACAACATCATGAGGCCTATTGGGCATTTCAAATTAGATGGCTTATAGGCATTTTAACTCAATATGTCTGAAGTAGAACTCATTTTTTTTTCCTGCAAAAGTCATCCCACTTCCAAACTCTTTTTTATCCTCTGAGGGTACCAACATCCTTGGAGTCACACTGGTTCACAATGTCAAAATGACCATCAGGTCTTCATTCTTCCTCACCTGATAGAGGCAATCAGTTGCCAAATTCTGCCATTTCTAACTCCACAAATCTCCTGCATCCATCCCCTTCCCTCTGCTCACATGGTCCTTATGCCATGACAACTGCCTCCTTAATGGTCTCTTGGCCTAAAGACTTTCTCCACTCCAATTCAGTCTCCATACAAGAATCAAAGTTATTTTCCTAAAGCTCAGGTTGGACATGTCACTTCTCTACTCAATAAACTCAACTGAATCACTATTCCCTTTAGGATCAAATATTAACTCCTGGGTTTGAAATTCAGAGCCCTCCACAATCCGGTCTTTCCAACTTTATTGCACATTATTATTGATAGAGCACTGAGCCTAGAATCCTGAGTTCAAATGCAGCCTCAGACATATACTAGCTACATAACCTCAAGAAAGTGACTTAACCTCTCTCAGCCTCAGTTTCCTCATCTGTAAAATGAGGAGGTTTACAGACCCTACCTCTAAGGATTGTTGTGAGAATCAAAATGAGTTAATATTTGTAAAGGGCAGCTAAGTGACACAGTGGATAGAGTGCTGGGCTATGTGACCCTGGGCAAGTCAGTTAACCCTGTTTGCCTCAGTTTCCTCATCTGTACAATGAGCTGGAGAAGGAAATGGCAAACCACTCTAGTATCTTTGCCAAGAAAATCCCAAATGAGGTCAGAAAGTATTAGACAAAACTGAAGAATGACTGAACAACAGAATAGTCTGATAACTGCCACATAGTAGGTACTTTATAAAGACATCTTCCTTCCCTGTCTCACAAAGCACACTATGGTCTGACCAAAATGGCCTTTTTTCTGTTCCTTATGCACAACGATCCAACTCCTGTGTCTTTGCATTGTCTCCCATTCCTGAAGCACATTCCATCCTCAGTTCCTGTTTCAACAATCCAGCTTGCAGCTATTGTGGAGGT
>CM053625.1:50992720-51008128 GCA_028646595.1 Phalanger gymnotis | reverse complement strand
TTTATCAGTCCACATATATTGGACAGAAACTACAGCTAGATAATAAATTGGGCCAGAAACTGAATAATGGGAAAGGAGTAGAATGAATTGCCTTTGGAAAAATCTTGCAGTGACTTTAATGCTTCCAAACTGATCTCTAACAATAAAAAAAATTTCCAATACCATTATCTTTTTCCAGTGATGCTAAATGGTTTTGAATCACAAAATACCCCAGTTTTCAAAGAATCTAAATTGAAGGTGACACAAAGATTGATTGGAAGACATATAGTGGATATTGCCAGTGATGAGTCATGTGCAAGAAGGTAAGATAGCATCGAGTAATTGTATGATCAAAAAGGGTGTGGTCATAGAGCAAGAACAAGAAATAACAGATGTACCGCCTAAGTGCTGCCTAAGTGTGAATGTAAAAAAGTGCCTTGAGGAAGTCTTCCTGTGCATGGAATGTTCCCTTCTATGAAAGTTTTATGGGAAGAATAGTTAGGATGATAAAGCATGGATGGATTATGTGACCTGAGTCCAGGGGTGTGCAAGTAAGTGTTTAATAACCATCTCTCGGAGGGCCATGGGGAGTGGGGTGGGGATAAAATCTGTAACCAGCAAATGTATTATAATGACACATTTTTTATTTTAATCTGTACTATTAACAATTTTATCATTATGCTCTTAAGTCTAGACAACCAATGAAACCACAAACCAAGCCCTGATTTTGGCATTTGCTGATTTCCAAGGTAGAAATGCTCACACTAACAATTTAACAATTGACTTCTTTGTTATGAGCTGGCTCCAGCATACTATTGTCTATATAACTGGAGAGAGTACCAACATTACTGACTTAATGAGTGCCCTAAAATATTAAGATCATGGCCTTGGTACTAAGTACTACCATGAAGAAATCTGAAACGGGAAGAGACCTTTGAGTTCACCTAGTCTAAAGCCCTCATTTTATATGTGAGGAAACTGAGGCAGGGAAAAGTTAAGAGAGAGTCACAACTGATATGTATCTGAGCCTGACTTTGTGTTTTATCTTCTTAGTCTAAGTCCAGGATTCTTTCTATTACATGGTAATGCCTCTAAGGATCCTCATTTGTGAAGAACAATGAGAGATTTTATTTTCATAAGAATACAAACCTAATGTTGAAATAGGACCTGACTCTGTTCAGGGCATCTATCCTGCTCTGCCAGGCTGCCACAAGCAGATGACCCTTTACAAAAATTGAATTATTACAGAGCTGGAAGGAAGGGTGGGTAAGAGACAGACAGACAGACTTCCTATGTAGAAAGATGCTTTGTTGAAATACATACATGTGTACAAAGGACCAAAAAGGGCAAAAATAAAATTAACCACAAGCTCTTCCACAATCCAGAGACTTCTCCTTGATTTGAGGGAATTTCACAAAACAGGAAAGAAGAAAGAGGGGTGAAAAAAAGAGCAGAAAGAAAGCAGACATGGACAGAGACAGAAAGGGAAGGAAAGGGAGAAAAAGAAATGGGGAGAGAAAAAGACAAAATACAGAGAGAAGAAGGGATAGAAAGAGGAAAAAAGAGAGATAGGAAAAGAGAGGAAGTGAAAAAGGGGTGGGAGAGAGGGAAGGGAGAAATAGGAAAGGGAGGTAAAGAAGAAGAGAGGGAAAGAGAAAGAAGAAGGGAGAAAGTGAGGAGAACAAAGATAGAAACATACAGAGAGGCAGACACACGGAAGGATAAATTATACAGAGAAAGAGGGAGGGAAAAAGGAGGAAGGGAGCAAAAGAAAGGAGAAAAGGAGGGAGAAAAGGAAGGGGAAGAGGAGAAGAGAGAAAGAGAAGAGAAGGGGAAGGGGAGAGAGGGGAGAGAAAGAGATGGGATCTGGGAGAGAGACAGATACAGAAAGAGCTTAGGGGAAATGAAATATATGAAATACAGCCAATCTCTTCCCTTTATATTATCAGGTATCCATGCAGAAAAATATAAAGAATAGGGTCAAATTTTCTCCTTACTATTGGTGAATGGACAAAGATGTACAGAGTCAAATACACAGGAGATATTTGATGACCAGCAAATGTATATTTATTTTATATCAAGGAAATTTTTTTTAAATCTATCATCATGATCCCCACCCTAGATATCATTCTGGTGTGGTGCAAAGAGGAGAAAGAACATATATAAATAATAATAGCTTGATAAAAAGAGACTAGGATAGAGCTGTGTGCATAATGACATTTGGGGATGATTAGTACATTTTAGTTATCCATGATGGTTAAGTATTTGCTGTGGAGCATTTTGAAGAATAGTTTTCTCTGTTCCTTCCTACGAGCAGCCCAAGTTTTCCAAGACCCATTCCCAGGCTGTGGCAAACAGGAAGAAAACAGCTAGGACCATTTAGAATCTTTCAAGAATGTATTTTTGTTCTTCAGGTTACCCCAAGACACATGCTGGACCAGATGTACACCAGAGCAAGCCCAAACTGTGAAGTTCCCTCACATCTCGGACTTTCAAATTCTTAAATTTGCCCTTTACTTAAAAAAGTCAATGATTTCACCAAGAAAGTTTGATTAGTTTCTTTTACTTTCTGTAATGAAGTGCCATCCTTTTTACACTTGAAAGGATCTTTGTAATAATGCAACATTGATCTTTTGAATACAGATGAGCTAACCTAGATAATAGGATTTAGAACTCAAAAGATGAGACTTCTGGAGATAACTGAGGTTCCAGTGCCATCGAGAGGAATTTTAGCACAATGCACGATGTGTTCCCTGAAACACTGTCTGCAGTTGAAGCCAAGCCCAGGTTTCTTCCTATGCATCGTTTGTATTTTTTTCAATATCTTTACAGATGTCAACATGTACCTGGGATATGAGTGGTGGACAAGATAGCCAAGGACATCAACCACCTCACTCCAGAGATAAGGCGAAGCTCCTGATAGCCTGACCTCAAAAGGTCTGCCTTCTCTTGTCCGAGGCTTTAATCGTCAAAAGCCTAACAAAGATTCAATTAGGACACCAGAAAGTGGGTCTGCCTACCCACCAAAACAAACGAGATCACAGACTGAAGGAGATTGTACTTTCCAAAGTGAATTTTCCCAGAAGCAAGGCATTCTCAACTTTCTGGTTTTCTACTCTCAAAATGGCAGAAGAATAGAAAGGGCAAAGTCAAATTTTCTCCCTACCACTGGCAAGTGACCAAAGATGCACAGAGCTAAATACAGAGGAGACATTTGAAAACCAGCAAACATATATTTATTTTGTGAAAATCAACAACAACAAAAACTATAAGGCTATAAACTATAAACTATGATCTCTGTCTTAAAGATTTGACATTCTGGTGGGATGAGGGAAGAGACAAAACACATATGAAGAATAAGAGTAGACAATGCTAAGACAAGGTGTGTCCAATCCCCCAAAGAGGCTCTGTCGTCTTGTGACCCACAATGAAGAGGTCAAATGTTCGATGATGGAGGGGAAGATTTCAAAGATTGGGGTTTTTCTTTTTGTTCTTTTCACCAAACCTGTGTTTTCACTGATCTAGGCAATTCCCAATGAGCAAACTCCCTCTGCTAATGCAGATCTCACAGCAAGGAGATTAATAGAGGCATAACGGTGGTCAGACTCCAGACACCTCACTCTACTTCCTTCTGCTAGTTGCCTTTGAGGGTACTTGAATAGCAAACAATGACTACGTTCCTTTGGAGAACACCAACAGACTTTGTTCCAGTCCTGAAGGGAGAAGGATATAGATTGATGCTCACATTGAGTGTTTCTTCCAAAATCCATATATGGTGGAGTACATGGTGATGCAACTAGAGTTGATTTTTATTCTCTCTGGCTCAGAAAGTCTCAATTCCTTCCAGATGGTCATCAGTCCTTTCCCTCACACAAGATCACAGACTCACAGATTTAGAGCTGGAAAAGAACATAGGGGCTATCATATCCAGTGCTTTCATTTTATAGATTAGGAAACTGAGGCTGAGAGGTTAGGTAATTTACCCAGGGTCATACAACCAGTAAATGTCTAAGGAAAGATTTAAACTTAGGTCCTCCTACGTCGAAGTTCTACATTCCACCCACTGTCGTCATTTAGCAGTCCAAAGTACGGCCATCAATTTAAACCTCTGCTCCTTTAGTTCTGAGGCAGCCTTCTATACTGTAGTGTACAGACTTGGCACTTAATACTACCAAGAAGGATGCACATATTTCCAAAGGGAGGTAGACTTGACTACTGTCAAAAGCCCTTCAAAGATAGAAGTGTTACAGGGTTACACAGGAAGCTATGGCACATCTATCTGGCTATCATCATGCTTCCATTTCCTTGAAAAGGCCCCCAACCATCCCAGATCTAAGAGAATATGTACCTTCCTGTCTCTGTGTTCCACAAGTCTCTTATCTCATATAAAGTGTAACCAATCTATATGCTATGATTATAGGACACTTGACAACAGTATCTCCTCCAATCTTCAACAATCCTATGAGATAGAGTAATACTGTTATTATTACCTCCATTTTACAGATCAGGAAACCAAGCCACAGAGGAGTTAAATAACTTGCCCAATCATTCAGCTAATAAGTGGCAGAGCCAGGATTCAAACTCAGGTCTTTCTTCTGATATCAAGTCCAGTTCTCTTCATTATACTTATACATGATGCTGCATGAAATCAATTAAGGTGTAAATATTGTAGTACTAATGTAAGAATTATTGTGGGTTAGAATATGAAGAGAAAACTCTACGAAAAGAGGCATAGTTTGAGCAGGATCTTGATGGATGAGTAAAATTTAGATTGTTAAAGAAACAATATCATAACTGGGGCCCAGTCAGTGGTAGGCTGGACCAACCTGAAAAGAACTCATAACTAGAAGCCAAATCAAGTCAGGGAGAGCAGCAGGAAATAGGAAGTCATCCAGGCAAGCAGAAGGCACCACAGAGACCCAGTGATCTGCAACAGACAGAGGTCCCAGCAGCCAGGGAAACAACACAGACAAGGATCCAAAGTTCAGGGGTAGAACTCCCATTTCTGGAATAAAAAGGGTTAGATGATGGCAAGTCACCAGAGAAGTGGGTTTCAAATCAGTCTTGGTCATGGGAAAATGAGACGAACCTGTTACTGAAATGAGGATAAGGGTTAGATTAGGAACAACAGCTAGACTGACTGGCCCAGTGAGGCCAAAGTCTCTTTAAATTTTCTCAGCCTAGAGACAGAATTGGTCCCAGAGACTGGAACAAAGGCAGAACCTCCAGGTGGAGGAGGATGAGGAGTTGTAGATGGAGAGGTTAGAAGCATACAGGGCCAGTAAGTCTAGTAGATCATCAGAGTAGAGAGGGCATTGCAGGTGTTGGGGGAAATAGCAAGAACAAAGACATAAATCTGGGAGGGAGCATGGTGTGCTTAGAGGACATTGAGCCAATCCACCTGACTGGGATGGACTGTTAAGGTTGGATAGGTAGTTTGGGGCCAAATTATGGCAGGCTTTGAAAGCTGGGAAGATGATGCAGGAGTCAACAGGGAGCCATTCTGAGTTCACAAGCAGATGAATCACATGATGAAAGGCACGGTTTAATATATACATTTGGGAAGAAAGATGATGGAATTTCGGAGCTCGAGCTCTGACTATTGCGGTTGGGAGATTGTTCTTTTAAACTCTGAAACTTTTGTGTATTTTTATAGATCTGCTCTTTGTAAAGTCTCTGCATATATACATGGTAAATGCCATTAATTAAGGTTGTACAGTAATGATCTGGCCAATCCTAAAATTTTATTAGGTTTTGGAATTCGTTGATTGCATCATGTGTTTCTTAAAGATTTTGCAATTCTATTTAACTTAAGAAGGGGAAAGTTAGGCAACAAGCTTTTATTAACTACCAACTACATGCTAGAGAAACTGTGCTAAGCCTTTTTACAAATATTATCTCATTTGATAATATTACACTGAATGTGCTTCCTGTCAACACAGACCCATTCATTTCAGAAGAGATGGTCTAATCAAGGTAGAACCTGAAGGACAATTTACCCAATACAAGTAACATCAAAACAGAATAGCCCTGAAAGACTTCAGAACTTTGATCAGTGCAGTGAACAACCACAAGCGACTTCAGAAGACTGATTGAAGCATTTGTGCCAGAGGTGGTAGACTACAGGTGCAGAATAAAGCATGTATTTTCACATATTGCCAAAGTGCCCATTTGTTTTGTTTAATTACACTTAATTGTTGCAAAGGAGAATTCGCTGAGTGTAGTGACCCAAGAAAAATATCACTGATATAAAATAATAAAAGGATTGATAAAACAATAAAAGAAAGGGGACAGTTATCTCAATTAGTATTTGTGATAGGAAGAAATAAGTCCAAGCCTAAAATTTTACTACAGATAATCCAACTCTGTGGCTAATCAGGAGCTGGTTTATACACTAGATCCTCCTGCGAGCACAGTTTGGTGAAAAACTGTGAAATAGGCATAGTTCTTTTTTAGAACCCCATCTCGCCTTCTTTTTTCACAGTCTTTTAATTTTTCTTTATCTTATCAGAGTCCTGCCAGCTGCCTAGGCTCACTGAGGTACCACATCTTCCCCCTTCAAAAACCACTGGCCCTCTAGTCACAAACGTGTTAAGCACTCCCACCTCCCTAACTACCAAAACGCTTTGACCCAGCAGCAATGACTTCAATGCTGGAGATTTTAAGCAACTTGGAAAAGCTGTTAAGGGGGATATTTTTGGCCTGGTGGGAAGGGAGTGGAGGGCAACTCTCGCCTCCCTCGATTTGCAGCTGCCTTTTCATAAGGCCAGCCCTAGCTGGTCCCATTGACGTCACCTGCTTTGCATCTGAAGCAAGATCGAATAGAGATCATGGCTGTTAATTCACACAACACAATAAATAGCAAAGCACCATGTGTAGGTGAGCATTTCATAAAGGGTGCCTGATGATGAGATTCTCTGAACAAATATTATGGCTTCAGGGGACCGTGTAACTGCACCTGCTCCTCTGGAATTCTCTAGCAGCTCCCTCTATTTGGCTTGTTTTACTTCCTCATCTATTTCTTAAAGAGCTGACTTATGAATTTCCTTGGCAGCAAACTGAGGGCACCCCCACCGCTGAGATACATGGAAGGCCACCCAATCAAAAAGCACAGTTAGCATTTTGGGCGGCAGTGGCTTTTTCAAGATTTGCAATTCGTTCACACACCACTCCTCTATGTCCTCTCACTTCCTCTGGGAAAGCTCAGGGACTATTCACTTAAGGAGGGGAGAGAGTGAATATCAATACTAAGCTGACATTGTGGCATGGGTACCCTAAGGCTTGGAAAATACATTAAGTAGAACTAGGGCCTAAACTGATAACCTGAATTTCAAGTTCTCACTTACTTTTCCAAGCCAGGCTAGGTACTCAGAATGTGTCCTTCTGCAGCAAAAGATGTGTGCTAATCACCTGAGGGATAGTACTTGCTATATCCAAGAAGGAATACATTGGGTTAGCATGTCCTAGTGGTAATGCCACTTGTTACAGAAGATTTTTTTTAGCTAGACACGCCTTGTTTTTCACCTATCTGAATCTCACCGTTCCCTTCAAGGCTCACCTTAAGTCTCACCTCCTTCATGAAATCTTCTCCCAACTGCTCCAGCCCAAGCTGAACTTTATGGTTCCTCTACTGTCCTGGCTTCCTGGGCAACTAGTTGGCACATTGGATGGAGTGCTGGCCCTGAAGTGAGAAGGACCTGAGTGCAAATCCAGCTTCAGACGCTTACTAGCTGTGTGACCCTGACCAAGTCACTTAACCCTGTTTGCCTCAGTTCCTCATCTGTAAAATGAGCCAGAGAAGGAAATGACAAACCACTCCACTATCTTTGCCAAGAAAACCCCAAATAGGGTCAGGAAGAGTCAGATACAACCGAAACGTCTCAACAACAACTTTCCATAACACCTATAAGTCTGTACTATAGAAGCGGTATTTTGTTACCTGTTTTCTATTTTTGTGTGTGTGTGTATGTGTGTGTGTAAGCTTACTCACCTCATAAATTGTAATTGTAAATTCTTTAAGGAAAAGAAAGGACCATGGCATATATCTCTTGTATATATTCCCATAATGCTATAACAGGGCATGTGATTACATTCAAATATTTATGAAATTAACAATCTATAAAATGGGGATATTGATAATCGCAGCTTACACTAATATAAAAGTTTACAGAGTTCTTCATTTAAAGTTTTTATCTGAACTCTGCAACAATCCTGTGAGGTAGATAGGTCAGCTAATATGATATCCATTTAATTGATGAAGAAACTGATGCCGAGAAAAGTAATGGTTAAGTGACTTGTCAGTGTCAGAACTGGACCTGGGACTCAGATCTCTTCATCTAAAACCTAGCACTGTTTCTATTATATTAGTGCTTCTAAAGGTGACTTGCCCACGGTCACACAGCTAAGAAGCGACAGAAGGAAAATTCTGGTTCTAAATGCAATGCCCTTTCCTTTATGCCATAGTTCTATCAACTTTACTCAGCTATTAAAGAAATAAAATTAAGTCCTAGATGAGAACATATGGGGGCAGGGGGAGCGAAGGAATGAGACAGCACTAAAAGGACAATGTATTTTATTACTTAAAACTATGTTTTAGTATTGTATTCTTTTCATGTCTCTCAAAGTATGGGGTGAGGAGGTTGAGTGGGGTGAGGGGCAGGGGAGAGAGACAGTAGGGGAAAAGTGAGAGAGGGAAAGAGAGAAGAAAAAGGAGACGAAGAGAGAGAAATAGAGAAAGAGCATGCTTTGGACCACATCCAGGTAATAGAGGCCACACCACCTATCAGTTATTTCAGTCATTCTTTCGCTTTAGAAACTGAAACTATATTTCCTAAGTGTCCTTTGTTTCTCTAACAATAAAACAAGGATGGTGCCTGTTCATCCTTTCAAAAAAAATTTGCTAAACCCTAATATGTGCAAAGTACTATTAGTGATTGCTGGGGAATACGTGAATGAATAAGCCTCTCTTTGTCTTTGATCTCAATTTTTTATCTCTCTCTCTCTCTCTCTGTGGCTGTCTCTATGTTTTGTGTCTGTGTCTGTCAGTCTTTCTTGTCCTTGTGTGTGTCTGTTTCTCCTCTCTCTGCATTGTCTCTGTGTCTGTCTCTCTGCCCAATTCTCTTTCAAGGTAACATGTTCCTTATTACTATTGACGCCCCTCATTTTGGGGGTTCAGCATTGCCCATGATTATTTTACTTGGGCCTCCTCTCCTGTCCACAAATAGGACTGTGGGAGTCCCAATGCAGGTGGGTAGCTCTCACTCTCTTGGTTCCATAGGTGTTTAAACAAACAGTTCAGTCTTCAGAACATCAAGGCTTCTGTTATCAGAGACAGCAGCAGGAGATCCTCTGACTTTTCTAGTAAGAGGCCCAGAGGCAGCACCTATAGATTGGCAGTTTGAGAAAAAAGCCCCGTCTGAGCCTTGGCTTTAACTTGTAAACAGGGGCTTTGAAAGAGCAAAGTTGTGAGTTTGTCTCCACTAAAGCAAACTTACTTTGCTGTTTGCTTTAGGCACTTTGGTGATGTATCTGTGGAGTAGAAATGGATTTCCTGTCGGATTCTGCAAACTCTCCGTTAACTGCACAGAGCACAGCTGCCACAAGTCTTTGCAAAACGAACAAGGATGTGTCAGGGTCAGAGCCCCTGGATCAAAAGGGCATGTCCCTTCCCTCCTACCCTCCCTTCCCAGCAGACCAGCCAGCCAGTGAAAATGTAACACTCTATTTGTATGCAGACAAGGAGGTCCTACGGTGCACCAGACTGAAGTCTCCTGTCAAGCATCAATCCATTAGGTAACAAAAATCTCCTATCTGTTCTTAGCAAAGTAAGTCACAGCCCATCTGTAGAATGGGACAGTTCAGCTTTTTAATTAACTTGCGGAAAAGAGGAGGGCCTCCCCTTTGGGAAGGAAGGACACACAATCCCAGCTTGATAAGGCAAGCATCTTCCGAGTAGGGATTGTTTCATTTTTCCATTCCCAGCACCCAGCACAGTGTTTGGCACATAGTTAATGTATGCATGATTAATATGATTGAATGATAACCTGTCCCTCTGCTTCTTTCCATTGAATGAATGGGAGCTAAATTTCTATCTAAGAAAAGCAGAACCTACGTGGAATCTAGGATAGTTGAAATCTTCTGAGGACTGTTTATGCACCTTCTCTGCGACGTTTCCAATTAAAAGCGAAAATCCACATCGGTGTCACAGAGGTAAGGGTGGGAAGCCCACCTCTGCTTGTTAGAGCTCAAGTCTCTTCAACTGGCAAATGAAGAGAAATCAACTGCCTTTGCTACCTCCATCAGCATAAACAAAGAAATAAAATACAATATAAAATTTTAACTATCTTCCTCATTCTACCTGCAAATGTGAAATCCCCCCGTGCTTCAATAAAGGAAAAATATATCCAACGAAGTCTAACAAATGCGCCATCTGTTCAGAGCCTGAGACCGAAAGAGGCTGACTTTTCAGTGGGGCAACACTGCCCTCTTGTGGTAGAAGCCAAACAGTGCTCCTGCTCCCAAAAGAAAGTACATGAGATGGTGATAGCTTCAAAAACAAAGGCAGTTTTTATAAATATGAATCAATTCTACAAATGGAGCTATGAAGAAAGGTGAAGTTTAAAAAAAGAAACACAAAATGACAATAAAGCCATCCATCAAAGCAAAAACATGTTGATCCCTATGTTCTGGGCTATACTCAGTAGCAAAGCTTTCATCTGATACTGAGAGGAAAGCAAAAGAAAAATATCATTAGGTAACTGCTAGATACCAAGGTTGTACAATTTGTAGACTTAATTATTACATCAGTCATTTCCCTGCCATGAGGACTTTACCTGGTTTCCCAATTCACTGTTTTCCTTTCCTCTGTGACTTCAATTAGATTTCATACTTCCCATGACACATGCTAAACTGTTTGACATTAACAGTATCTATGGCCATCTCCAGCCACTCTCTGAACCATTCAAGTTAATAAATTAGCTGACCAGCCTTTGAGGCTTTCTTTGGCCATGTTTCTCTCTGTCAGACTTTGTGTGCAAAACTGTGGGTGGAAAGGCAACTTCCTCCAGTAGCCACCCTGACACAGGGAATGAAGAATCTTCTTTCTCCATGCATAGCCATGAAACATATGTCATCCTTCACACAGATAGTGGACCTGTGATTTCATTGTTATAAAGAATTTCCAGTGAAGAAACACCCTCTATCAATGCTGACCAGTACCTGCTCCACAACTTTTATTCTTAGAGAGTTAGCTGGGGCACTGAGAGGTTAAGTGCTCAGGGTCACACAGCCAATATGTATCAGAGGCACAACTTTAGCTCGTGTCTTCCTGACCATGAGGCCCTCTTTCTATCCACTGTACCCCACGGCCAGTCTGTCAAACAAGGCAATAATAGTAGGAGACAGGTACTCTTTGATAACTTTGGAAGGGATTAGTGCAATTATATCTATCTTGCCAGAATGTTCCACTGTGAATTAGGGCACTGCTGTCATTTGACTCAGAATAAATGCTTCCCTCATAGAGTACAGAGAGCCACAATCATTCACCTTCCTCTCTATACCAATACAGTGCCCCAGCCGACAAGGGTGAACAGCGATGTGATGGCTACTAACTAGAAGGTTTCCTCCTGCTGTACTTCTCAAGTTTCTGGGATATTCTCTTCACACTAGGGTGACTTCCTATATATTCTAAATGTGGTCTCACTAGGGCTGCCAGGAAACATGCCCTGTGACCTTCTTTGCTTCAGGGCTGTCAAGTACTGGGCAGATGGTTTTAACTTTCAGTCCCTAGCCTCCCTTCAGCCTCATTCCCCTTCTCTACTTTGAATTCCCATCTTTTTCTCAGTCTCAGATTCCCATCAGGATCCTTGGCCCTTGCTTCCTCATTACCTTATCATGGTTTGTTTCTTAACATGGCAGAAACACATTAGCTTCATTCCTGAAAGATTTGCGTTGATCTACAATGGTTTCTATCTCCTCCTTTTTATATCAGTTCCAAACTTAGCCACTTTGGACTTAGCTCCTCTGGATTATTTTCTCCTGAGGAAAATAAGAAAAGATCCTGTGGGGTGAAGGCTACATTCTGAAACTACAGTCCTCTGGGGATGCTGAGTCTGCTCCCCACATCCCTTTATGTTTCCCATAGGGTATGTTAGAAAAGAAGAAGCTTGTAACTTCCTGATTCCGTTCCTGGCTGAGCTTTGAATTTATTTTTACCAGCTCTACCTATTCTCAAATCATTTGTAGAACAGAAAGTGAATATTTTGGTAGCAGAAAAGCAGGTCATTCCCTTCATGACCAACCCATAATACAGGCATGTCACACTCACATGTTGGCTGGGTTCCAAAAAATGCTTTACTATCTTCCAAATAAGGTATAAATTTCACGAGAAGATATGAATTCTGCTTGACCTAGGTTCTCATTGCTAGTAGCGAGGATCACCAAGTTGCCATGACATTAATTATAGAGTTCACACACTTGAGCTGATCCTTGAGTCTGACTTCTAAAAAGAAGCAGGGATCCACCAAGATACAGACACACTCTCATGGAGAGCCCAGCACAAAAACAGTTCCAAAGTCCCTTCAAGGAGGGACTTAGTCTAGGCTACTATATGCAAAACCAATTAAGTCCTGACCATGTCATTCAGTTGTGAAGCTTAACCAAGCACAAGCCCTCTCAAGCTAGATACTGAGGTTGGACATGAAATGAGTAAACCAAGAAAAACTAGGAATACCATGAGGGAAAAACATAGATTTAAGGGGCATCCAAGGAGGAAACTCTGAAGAGGAGAGTGACCTCAAAACAAATCCAGTGAAGGCCTAGGAGAAAAAAAATGACTTGGCAACAGGTACTGCAAAATTATGTAGAAGAACTAAAACAAGAGACACAGAATAGAAAAGCAAAGGACAAAAAAAGGCAAGAAAAACTGACACTTTAGAACAGATGGTAAAAAACCTCATTAAGAATTAAATACCCTGAAAATGATACAGAAAACAATGACTCAAGAAAAAATATTAAAACAGCACCAAGATATAGACACAGAGGAGAAAGAAAAGCAGACACACCTATCCAAAAGATAAATGGACTCAGTCACAGAGATACTAGACTACACAGAGACCTGGAGAGAGAACTTTATATCCATGTAGGTCTAAGGGAAACCACATTGGGAGGGTGGAAGGGGAGCAACAAACAAACAAAGACTCAAAGATAGAGGAAAGAAAAGAATTTGGAGCTTCAACTACAAAAAAAGAATGGAGGAAATGGAGAGATGATCCTCAGCTGAATTTCAAAAGAGGCCTACAGGTGATGCTATTTGCATAGCCTCAAAGGGCAAGAAGGATAATATACAGTCAGATGCACTGACTTCTCTTGGACTTCTCTTAACTAGTACCATGACCCACATAGATGTATAGGTCCCAAGGGAAGATTAAAACTGGGGTTCATTTGACAACCTCCAGAAAGTGAAAGACATTAACCGATTGTCAAGAAGCTCAGAAATGAGCTGGTTCTTCATCTTTCATAGCGCTAGGTAAAACTTGTGATGTAGCTCATGAATAGGTAGCCTGAATGCTTATAGCAGAGTGAAAGACCCAAACTTCTGATGTTTCAAGAAGAAACTGTAAGTACCCAGATAAAAAACATACAGCACATTGCTTGGCCCATGCTTGAAATTTTTCAAGCTTAGCTTGTCAAAGCATAGTTCCACTGGCAAGAACAGAGGGTCTTCCCCATGCCAAAAGGAGGTATTGGAATAAGACTTTAGAAGGTTATAGATACATATATGTATATACAAACTCACATATATGTATATATATGCGTGTGTATATACATATGTATATGTGTAAATATATACACACAGATGCAGTTGTGTCTATACATAGCTATATTAAATTTGCATGACAATTTAAATATAATTTTACTTTAAAAAGATTCTTGATTTTATCAACATGGTACTTCCTCCACTAATGCAAAAAAAAATCTATGTTTCATTTAAATTCATTTCAGCAAACACAGAATCAGAGCTGAAAGGATCCTCTGAGGCCATCTCATTTAACCTAACCAAGAAGCTCCCTTTACAAACACGCTGCAATCATTAGACATCCAGCTTTGTCTAAAAAAGTCCTGAAGGAAGGGGCAAACTATTGCTCCCTGGATAATTCCGTTTCTCATTTGAATCGATCTAAATTGTTAGTATGTGCTGCATAAATGTCTGTCTCCTACGAGGAAGGCACCATGATAGGATTGGGACATGATGACAAAAGAAGAAGGAGAAAAAGGAGGAGGAGGAGGTGGAGGAGAAAGAAGAGGATGGAGAGCAGGAAGAGGAGAAAGAGAAAAAAGAGTCTTTCCCTTAACAAGCTTTCATACAATATATGCAAAGATTAAATACAAGGTATTCTACTCTATGGCTTCATATTGCAGAAATGACTCAGGGTTCTCTAAGTAGGTAAGTACTGGAGATAAAGTAGAGGTAGAGAAAACTCTATGAAGAATATAATATCCTTCCAACTGTATTAACATATTCATTGATACTCAGCAACGTCAGTACAAAAGTAGACTTAGCAAGCACCATGAAAACCATGGTGGCAAATATGGTTTAGAAGGAAACAAGAAAGGCCAAAGGCTTGTAGAATACATAGAAGTCTTGAGCTTTTATGTCATTAACATTTTCTTCAAGATAGTAAACAAGGTGAGCACCAAATGCTATAACAAAGAAACCAAAGAAAATATTTATCAGACACAACTAGTTTTAGATAGCATAATAATTTTGGACTCAGCTATCTAATTACTATAAAACTATTGAACTGTTAAAGAAAATACTAATTAATGCCAAACTAGAAAAATAAAATTGGTAAATTATAGTACCCAACTGAATCAACTCCAACCTGTCTTTAAACAACCTGACTTGGAAAAAATAGATTATATACAGACTATTGCCATTTTCTTTTGAAAAGAAATATAACCAATAGAAATTGATCACCATAATAAGAATTATCAGAAGGGCCTAAAATTTCCTTGATCATGTTGTCAACCAGAGAAATTTGACAGCCAAAGGAAACATCAGATGGAGACTATAAATTCCCTTGTAAAATCTTTCGAAGGAAAATTGTGAGTGAATATGAACATTATCTCTTCATAAAATAGAAAGAAATACAAGGAAGAAAATGCAGGACTATAGGCAAGGACCCATCTAAGTCATATTATCCAGAGAATGAAACTGATAGAAGAAAAATGAGCAATCAACATAGAAAATATTTATAAAGATTCTGTGCCAAACTTTTTTCTCTGTCAATTACAGTGTAGCTATCATATTTGGGGCAGCTGTGTGGTGCAGTGGATAGAGCATTGGACTTCAAATCAGGAAGACCTGAGTTCAAATCTGGCCTCAAATATTTACTAACTGTGTGACCCTGGGCAAGTCACTTAACCCTA
>CM053625.1:50975108-50992220 GCA_028646595.1 Phalanger gymnotis | reverse complement strand
CTGACAGGGCCCTGGGCCTGGGGCTTAGCACTTAACAGCTGAAAGTACTTCCACTCAAAAGAAACAAAAGCCATGCTAATGAGACAATTTTGCTTAACAACACAGGAGCTCATGCCAGTCACTGCTTTCCAGACACCATCTTGGCTCCGCCCCCTCCCCCCAAGACCTGTTGACCACTCCTTTTCAATGTTCTTGGCTGGATTACCATCCATCTTCATTCCCCTATGGGTAGATTTCTTCCACAGCTTCCTCATTTATCTTCTCTTTCTCTATATATTCTTTCCTTCTCATGCTTATCTCCTAAACATGTAACATATATTTAAGAGATCAATGATCTCTTTTAAAAATGCGTTTAATTTAGTAAAGCAAAATGCCAATTTAAAGTCTCTCTTGCAACAAAGTATCTGTCACGCAGCTGTCAAAGTAATACAAGATTTCTTGAAAAAATCTAGAAAAAATTTCGTTGAAGAAATTTCTGATTATTAATATCAAGCGAGGCATAAAAACAGAAAGACAAGCTTGCCAAATGTATTTGCTACTATCGTGGAGAACGTCCAGCACAGAATCTACATCAAAGAATTTCCTAGCTGTGATCAGAACAATGTCACCCATAAACAGAAGGAGCATCAAGTCTCAGAACTTTTTACTGTCTCCTAAATGAAATCCTTAATTACTAAAAAAGTGATAGGGGCAAGGTTTGGCATGGGATGGGCAGGAGTGGTAAACAAGTAGATGAAAAATGTTTATTATCCAGACTGTGACACGCAATTTTATAGACAAAAATCATTACCAACATCTTAAACAGATAAGAGGATACATAATGAACTAGGCCCAAAAATGAATAGAAGCAGAATGAGTTGTGCTGCTTTGACAAATTTCGCAATGTTTTTAATAAGATTTTTCTCCCTGAAACAAAGAGCTCTATCTTTGACAATATTTTTCCAATAATGCTGTTGGCTGTGAGCCATTCCACATTCTAAAGAATTAAAGTTCACATGGGTTGATGCAAAGTGAAATGGACTGTGTACAAAGTAACAGCAATATTCTAAGATGATCAGCTGTGAATGAGTTAGCTATTCTCAGCAATATAATTTAAGACACCTCTGAAGAACTTATGATGAAAAATGTTGTCCATCCCCAGAGAAAGAACCAATGGTGTCTGAAGACATATTAAAGCATACTTTTTTCTAATTTCTTTATTTTTCTTGAGGTTTTCTTTTTGGTCTATGTTTTCTTTTACAACATGACTGTTATGGAAAAGTTTTTCATTACTGCATATGAATTGCTTGCCTTCTCAATGAAGAAGGGTAGGGAGGAAGGAAGGGAGAGAACTTTGAACTCCAAGTTTTAAAAACAAATGTTAAAGAGTGTTTTTATATGTAACTGGGGGGAAATAAAATGCTAAAGAAAAAAGAAAAGATATTAGGAGCAAATTTTTTAAAAAATTTAAAGAACTAAAGTTGTGAGTTACCCAAATAGCCCATTTGTATCAATCAATCAGTGAATGTTTATTAAGTATCTAGTATGTTCCAGGCACTGTGTTAAACACTGGGGATCCAAAAAGAGGCAAAAGATAGTTCCTGACCTCAAAGAGCTATCTACACAATGTCTAGAGAATTAAAGGAAATTCCTCCATAGGTGGAATTCTTGTGGAGAATTTGTGGCAGTATGTAGATAAGAGTCACACATGATAAAAAGGTAAGGATGGATGTGGTCTGAACTACTGGAGGGAGCACACATAGATGAAATTATAGACCTATCCAAGTACAAATTTGAGGAGGAAGATAATGAATGATCAGAAGCTTCATGGGGTATTGGTACTTGAAGTGAACCAAACCGAATACTGGAATATTAAATCACAGCAGTAGCAGTAGCTATGGAATAAGCATTAATTTATTACACACATTTCAATTTACCCAATACAAATTCTACTCCCTTTATCTGTGAAACTCCTAATAAGAGTCTTCTACCCCAGAAGTGCCAACACCAAACTAGATTAAAATTTAATTGGGAAATATTTAACAAAATGTGATAAAATATAGATAATATTAACATTTAAAACTGTCAATATACGGCCTGCAGGGATCCTTATGTATAGATCAATGGCTTCAATGGCTTTCTATTTAAATTTGACACCACTGCCCTATGCTTACTTCCTCACCACCAACTCATTTATCAATCCCTTAAAATTAGGCTGCTTAAGTACACTTCTTTACTAAAAATGTTATCTTAGAAGTTTTCAAAGACCTCTTAAATGTTTGCGTTTTTAGTGATCCTTATTCTCTTTGACCTTTCTAAAGCTTTTGATATTGTCGATCACCTCTTCTTCTTAAATATTCACTCTTCCCTTGGCTCCCTGGTTCTCTTTCCACTTGTCTGACCACTCTTTTTCAGTGTTCTTCACTGGATTACCACCCATCTTCATTCCTCTAAGGGTAGATTTCTTCCACAGCTGTACTCAGTTATCATATACATATATATCATATATACATATATATGATATATATGTATATGCATATACATATATATATATATATAATATCCCTACTCATGCTTATCTTCCACACATCGAAGCTTAATCTTTCTCCTGACATCTACTCCATAATCATGGATTTTATGCTAGGTAGATCAATCTAGAATTCCCATTGGCATCTTAAAAGAGCACTAATCATTTTTATATCCCTCTTCTCACACCCAGCCCTTTAAAAAAAAAACCATTTTTTTGAGTATATCACCTTCCTCCTAGTTACCAAAGTAGGTAATCTTAGAGTCATCTTTGACTTTTCCTTTTACCTCACCTCCTACACCCAATCACGATTAACAGCAACTGGGATTCCCTTGAAAGGATAGCTTTAAGTATAGGTAATTCCTGAGTATTTGTAAAGGCAGTGGGGAAAGAACTAGCAAAGAGAGGAATTATTAATGAGGCAAAATCTTAGAGGGTATGCAGTCAAGGGTATAGAGGGATCAAACCTAGAAAAGAGATGCCTCTTCCTCAGATATTAGGACAGGGGGAGAATCATGTGGTTTGGGGGAGGAAAGGAAGTCATGATAAAGAGTTTTCATTTCTATAGTAAAGTAAAAGATAAGGTCATCCTCTGGGAGATGTTTGGGAATGTTGTCAAGACCTGAGAAAAGAAGAGGCTTTTTTAGAAAAAATACCATGAGTAGTAAATGACCATAACAATCTAGTACTCGATAGATCCAAGCTTTTGGGAAAAGAACTCACTATTTGGCAAAATCTTCTGGGAAAACTGGAAAGCAGTTTGGCAGAAACTAGATATAGACCAACATCTCATTATATACCAAGATAAAGTCAAACTGGGCACATGATTTAGATATAAAGGGTGATGTCATAAGTCAATTGGGGAGTATGGAATGATTTACCTGTCAAATCTAGTGATAAGGGAAGAATTTATGACCAAACAAGAGATAGGGATCATTACAGGATGCAAAATGAATAACTTTGATTACACTAAATTTAAAAACAAAACCAATGCAGCCAAGATTAAGAGGAAAGCAGAAAATCGGGGGAATTTTTTATAGCAAGTTTCTCTGATAAAATCATCATTTCTCAAATACATAGAGAATTTATAAATAATAAATTCACAATAATACAAGTCATTCGCCAGTGGAGAAATGGTGAAAGGATATGAACAGTTAGTTTTCAGATAAAGAAATCAAAGCTATCTATAACCATATAAAAATGACCTAAATCATTATCGATTAGAGAAATACAAATTAAAACAGCATGAGTTACTACCTCACGCTTATCAGATTGGCTAATATAACAGAAAAAAAATTACAGAAGTTGGAGGGTATGTGGGAAAATTGCACTATTGGTGCAGTTAACTGATCCAACCATTCTGGAGAACAATTTAGAACTATGCCCAAAGGGCTATAAAAGTGTGCATAGCCTTTGATCCAGCAATACCACTAATAGGTCTGTATCCCAGAGAGACCAAAGGAAAGGAAAAGGACCTATATGTACAAAAAATATTTATAGCAGCTCTTTTTGTGGTGGCAAAAAATTTGAAATTGAGGGAATGCCTCATCAATTGAGGAATGGCTGAACAAGTTGTAGTATATGATTGTGATGGAATACTATTGTGCTATAAGAAATGACAAGCAAGATGTTTTCAGAAAAACCTGGACTTACATAACTGATGCAAAGTGAAGTGAGTAGAACCAGAAGAACATCGTACATAGTAACAGCAATATTGTACAATTTAGCTATTCTCAGCAATACAATAATCCAAGACAATCCCAAAGGACTCATGATGAAAAATGCTATCCACCTCCAGAGAAGGAACTCATGAAGTATGCTGATCAAAACATACTTTATTTTTATTTTACTTTTATTGGAGTTATTTTTGGTCTGTGTTTTCTTTCACAACAGGACTAACACGGAAATATGTTTTGTATGAGTGCACATGTATAACATATCAAATTGCCTGCCTTCTCAATGAGGCAGGAGGGCAGGGAAAGAGGGAGAGAATTTGGAATTCAAAGTTTAAAAAAAAACAAATGTTAAAAAGGATTTACATGTAACTAGAGAAACAAAATACTTAAGAATTTTTCAAAAAAAAGAAAAGACACTGCAAGAAATATGACAGAGATCAAATCAGGGAAGAATAAGAGGGTTGCTGTGCATCAATAATATGAATCTGTATTGGACCCAATCAGTATGGTTGTATTTTTTAGTACCTTAAAAATAGGCATGGAGTTAGCAAACGTAAGGGGTGATCCAGGGTTGATGTTGGCAGGGAACAAATAGCAGAAAGACAGGCAAATGAGGATTCAAAGGCAGAGGATCAAGCAACATTCATCTGGTTAACTATGGGGGCAAAACTGTGATGGGAAGGAAGAAAGGCTCAAGCACAGGTAACATAAGAGGTAAAAGAATAAGAAGAAATTATGGAATTGAAGGTCACAGTGAGGATGAATAGCTGTAAAAGGAATGAAGAAAATGGAAAGATTAAGCCATAGGAGATTATAATTACAGAGGGGAGTGTCAGAGTTCAAGATTATAGAGGAGGCATAGTACAGTCAAAGGTATAAGTAGATTCATGGGTAGCTGAGGTAGATCAACAATAAAGAGCATCAAAAAAAAAGTCAGTGTGTTCTAGAGGAGCTAACAAGAATACTCAAATCCCCAAATAGGAGGAACAAGGTTAGGTTGGAGAGATAGACTGGATTTCTTGACGAAGGAGGGAGAGTGAGCTGAAAGCTGATTGATGTCAGAAATAAGGATCTCAAGACATTTTGACACATGGAGTGCACTTCAGATAAAAAGTCATTGCTCAGTCACATTGGTATGCAACACTGGAGAACAAAATAAGTATGACAGTCCTTCATCTTGGCACAGTAGGTCAAGGGGAATGAAAGAAAGAACAATCATAAGTGGAAATGGTAGCCAGAGATGAAGTTTCTACCAGAGAAAATTTGGCTTCCAAGAGTGAAAAAGAATATAGAAAGAAATCTAGGACAATGAAGAATTTGTTAATATAAAAATGGGTGTTCTGTAGGGTACAAGAGCCTAGGAAGACAGAGAAAAATAACTGGGGAGACAAAAGGATGAGTTGGATCAGGATGAAAATTTAGGTAGTGGGATTTTCCTGTTGGCAGACAAACTGAATCGTAGGAATGAGGGTAACTGAATTTGGTATTTAATAGCCATAAGACAAGATAAATATGAGTTTACAAGCTATTCAGTAAATAGTGACAGGGTCCATAATGATGGCAGCCAAGAGAGTCAAGTAGCAAATGGAAGTCTGCTTCTTTCTCTGTCTCTCTCTTTCTCCTCTGTCTTTCTCTTTCTTTCTATACATTATATACCTCTATCCCCTACAATCCCTATAATAGGGTAGGTCAGTCCATCAATAAATATTTATTCAGGGCCTACTATGTGCCAGAGGCTACACTAAACACTGGGTCAGCCGTAGCCAAGGACGGGAAAATATCATTAGAACAATAACAATAATGGCAACTTCTCTCTTTCTGAAGAGTAGAAATCTCTATTTGGGCCCTTGGGGGAAGGGAAGGGGAAAAGAATAAGCATTTATATAGTACTTGTTATGTGTCAGGCACTGTCACAACTGTTATCTCATCTGATCCTCACACAACATAGTGAGGTAGGTGTATTATAAAATCCACATTTTTACAGTTGAGGAAAATGAGGCACAGAAGTTAAGTGACTTGTCCATAGTCATGTAGCTAGTAAGTATCTAAGTCCAGATTTAAACTCAGGTCTTCTTGATTCCAGGCCCAGTATCCACTGGGCTACCAGTTGCCATGATAGTGAAAGAGTGCAAAGCAGGTGTTTATTTCTAGGTGATCATATACATGTGGTCATGTAAAGCACATAGTAATAGAGAGCTAAGTAGCTACTACTTTATTGATAGCAGGTCAACTAAGCCATCTGAGGACAAAGCTTCTTATCCTGCTCCCTGAAGTGTGGGCTTAGGCCCCTACCTTTCTGGTTTTACAATTTAGTGAGCTTGCCCTAGAATGAGAGATACATGGTCCATTACCAAACCCAGGTTTGAAATCTTTTTGGCTTTTACTCTACTAACATAGGCTTTCAAGACCCATGGTCATTGCTAAACTATGACTAGGCAAGAGAAGGATTTAGTGATGAAGTTTCATTTGATTATAACAATCTGCGACAAAATGCTATACCTTTTATAAGGGGAAATCACAAAATATTAGAAATATAAAATAAAAATTTCAAAATAAATAAAACAATAGGATGCCACTCAGAGATTCTTTTGTCTCTATCTGCCATTCCCCCAAAGAATGAGAAAATTCAATTAATCCACAAATTCTACAGGAGTTACAGTGCTTTTGCAACAACTTTCCAATTTGGGTTATCATCTGTAAATGAAAAAATAGGTTCTGCCCAAATTTAAGAATCATTTAAAGCCATTCAGAACCATTAAGAACCAGATTTCAGATAAGCAAGATTAGCCACCCTCTAATGGATATACGTACATATATGTGTGTGTGTGTGTATATATGTATATATATACATATATATATTCATTAACATAATATGTGTATATTCATTCATGGTGCTTATCACAAATTCAGGTAACGCACTGTTTGTATCACTGAGGAATCCCTTACAAAGAATGCCCCAGGACCCTGAAAAGGCTGAGAGGCCCATCTGAAGACAGGCCAGATTCCCCACATGAAGCATAGCATACATATTCTTCAGCAGCAAATAGTCAGGTAGGAGACACATAACATATTTCAATAGCTCTGTGAGCTCACCTGTATGAGTACGCTCTCCAACAGTGAGAGATTCTTTTTATGGGGTTCTGGTCAAATTCTTTTTATGCTCTGAGGTTCAATACAAGCTATTCAATGTCACCCACAAATAGGAGGGACTGAAGGATATCAACATCTACAGAAAATCTTTCTTCTAGTTGAATCTGGCACTGGACAATAATGAACATTATTGCTGAGTACTTTATCCTTGCTTTATGCCTTGCTTGATATTAATCAGAGGATCAAAATTATCCCTATTCTTACATACATCAAGGAATTGGGTATGGTCTACAAATTAGTATATATGAGAGAAACATTGTTGAAGAGATTTGAAAGTTTCATTTTTCTCTAAAATCAGATGCTTTTTTATAATCAACAAAAAATAGAACAGTCGATTCTTATATTTTTGTACCTTTTAGTAAAGATGTCATCTACAGTAGAATATCATTTGCCAAAGGCTTCCAACTCTATTCTCTCAATTTTATCAAAGACTCCCTTGATACATGCATCAAATATTTATTCTCAAAGATTTTGTAAAGGTTTAAAAGGAGACATCTGGGTGAGTATTTATCGATGTCCTCACAATTACCTTTCACATAGCAATAACATCCTGAGATTCAACCCCACAGCATCCTCAGAACTGGGTAACCTGAAACACAGAGCTTTTCTGCATATACGTGATGTGGTCCAGCTGCTCTTCTAATCTTTGCTTCCTTAATACCATTTCTACTTTTTCATTACCATATCAGGGGTGTTTAAGTCCAAATGTGCTAGCACCATTTTTCATCTGTTTGTTTTCTTCCTTTCTGGTTCATTCCTAGGATGATCCTAAAAATCTTATTATCATCTTAGGGATGGTATGGCTTAATTTGTTGGGCCTGGTTTTTTTATTTTGTTGTGTTTTGTTTTTGAGATAATGGGGGTTAAATGACTTACCCAGGGCCATATAGCTAGTAACTGTGTGAGGTCAGATTTGAACTCAGGTCCTCCTGATTCCAAGGCCAGTGCCCTATCCACTGTGCCACCTAGCTGTCCCTCCTTCACCTTGTTTTTGAGATAGCTCAGTGGATAAAGCCAGGCCTAGAGTCAGGAAAACCTACATTCAAATCCTGCCTCAGATATTTACTAGCTATGTAACCCAAGTAAGTAGTTTAACCTCTGTTTGTCTTAATCCGCTGGAGAAAGAAATGGCAAACCACTCCAATATCTTTGCCAAGAAAACCCCAAAAAGAGTATGGCCCATGCGGTCATGAGGAATACGACAAAACTGCACAAAAACAACCTTGTTTTTCTAATATGGTCAAAAATTATATCAGGGCTTTTCTTCCCAAACGCAAATGATTCTTTAAAAAGGTAAGTGGTATCTTTACCATTTGCATTTATTTAAAAATAAAAAGGTCCTAGGAAACCAGAGATTCTTCTAGGTAAGAGCAAAAATTGGAATATAATAGTGCCTTTTATGATACCATTGCCAAAAACGAGCCCATCACTCTCCTTACTGACTATCTGGAGACACAGCTTTAAGAAAAAAAGTTCATATTCAGGATCCTGGTTACTCATAGAAACAGGATTTTTAATTTAGAAACATCCTCTGAAATCATATACTTATGTTACAATTGAGAAGGCAGCACTGGCTCTTGAACGAGAGGATCTGGGTTCAAATTCTGCTCTGTCACCTCTGTGACCTTGAGCAACTTAACTTCATCTTCCTGGCTTCTGTTTCTTTATCTGTAAAATAAGAGGCTTCTGAGATCCTTTTCAGTTCTGCTGAATCTATAATCCTTTTCAATTGAAGCCTGGTGAGATTAAGTGACTGGTTCCTAAACAGTACATAGTACAAGGCCTGAGATGATATCTTATCTTAGCATTTTCTCCACCAGCACAGTTCTATGCACATGGTAAGTTTTTAATACATATTTGTTGAATTAAACTAAACTCCTCATGATGGGTTAGATATAGGCAGAATCTGAAGTTTTATTCTCCCTTTTTCTTAGAAATAAGATCAGAGCTCTCTTTGGCCCATTCGCTACCAGAATGAAGAACATTCTAAGCAACCAGACGGTCGACATCCCAGAAAATGTTGACATCTCTCTTAAGGGTTGGACAGTTATTGTGAAGGGGCCCAGAGGAATCCTCCAGAGGGATTTCAACCATATCAATGTTGAGCTCAGTCTCCTTGGAAAGAAGAAAAAAAGGTTCTGGGTGGACAAATGGTGGGGAAATCGAAAAAAACTTGCAACCGTGCGCACAATCTGTAGTCATGTACAAAACATGATCAAAGGCGTTACCCTGGGTTTTCGTTACAAGATAAGGTCTGTGTATGCTCACTTCTCCATCAATGTTGTTATTCAAGAGAATGGCTCACTTGTTGAAATTAGAAATTTCTTGGATGAAAAATATATCCGAAGAGTGCGCATGAGACCAGGTGTTGCTTGTGCTGTTTCTCAAGCGCAAAAAGATGAGTTAATTCTTGAAGGAAATGATATTGAACTTGTTTCAAACTCAGCTGCCCTGATCCAACAGGCTACAACAGTCAAAAACAAGGATATCAGAAAATTTTTGGATGGTATCTGTGTTTCTGAAAAAGGCACAGTGCAACAAGCTGATGAATAAGTTGGAAAAGATGTCAAAGGCCGTGTCCTGAGGAGTCAACACTTATTCAGATGTCAAAATAAAAATACTTTTTGTCATTTTAAAAAAAAAGAAATAAGATCAGAGGGTCATTTCCTTTGAATGAAATAAATAATTGCAACAGGGATTACTCTTTGCCTCACCTTGCCATGAGACCAAGTTTGTTATATTCCTACCCTTTCTCCAGAGTTCTCTGACAATGTTAGGGGGTTAGACGTGGGAATCTCTTCTTTGTCACTGACTTAAATGTGTTGAAATTGGGAACCATTTATATTCCCAATATTAGAGACTCTAAGTATCAGGACTCCATTTAATCACTTAACTATCAGATTAGATTTTACGGAGGAATATTTACTTCAGAGCTAACGTACAAACATTTTCCCCAACATCTAGGGGAATAATGCCCTTTACGCCCCTCAGTTTAAGTTAGGTTGGTTAAAGCCTCTAGCCCGGAATCAAAGATCCCCATCTAGAACTCCACTGCCTGCACTTAGAAATGAAAAGGACAAAGAAAACAAGACCAAAACCCCAACCCCAATTCTCATGGTCACAGGGCAAAAAGAGAAGATAGCCCTTCCACTCTCAGTTTACTTCGTAATGCCTCTGCTACGAGTGATTGAGACCATCACTCCTAAACACCACTAGAAAAATAATGACTGCACCTTAGTTGGGTAGATTTAAAGATGGAGCCAATTCTAGCTAAGTAGCCAATGGGGAAAGGCTACCTTCACTTATGTGGTAGTCCAAGGAAAAATTTCTTCTCTCAGAAATAGGTCCCTGGTTTCCCCCACATAAGTCAGTATCTCTATCTTAGGTGCTCTGGTCATGTACCAAAGTCTCATTACCCGACAAACAATTGAGGATCCATGCTACTTACCTTCTTAGTGAGTTGCAGGAAGCATTACTTTGGATTTATGATTAAATGCAAAAACTCTCAAAACCAAACAAAAATAAGTTTGGGTGGAAATGTTTTGTTTTGTTTTTATGAATAACTCCCCTAATTCTGGTCCTTTGGATGGGTAAATTTAGATGTTTGCATATAGAAAATATCTTACCTTTCCATGTGTAAAATAATGTGGAGTATCCCACACAAACATCTGTCCAAGAAGGAGCTTACTCTATAAATTAGGTCATTTGAAATGGAACCATACCTTGCATGGCCTTTATGCAGTTTCTACACTAGCTACCTATGTTTCTACCAGCAGAATCAGGCAATTATTTTAGCTCCATGTGTTTGAATTAAAGAAACCCGATGGGAGAACACCCTACTACCCTTAGAGGTCTTCTGCTTCTGAAGCTCAGCAATGCATAAAGGACCATGGAGACTGTATCATTGGCACATAACAGAATAAAATTTCTACTGGAAAGCAAAAAGCCTTTATGCTTCGGTGACTTCTAAAATGGCCCAGAAATTCACTCTAAATGACTCACTTCTGAAAATGTCAGATTTTTATTGAACTCTGGGGAGCCAAACTTTCTGGGTAATAGGAGCTAGCTATTACTCCATGGATTGGCGTCTACAAGTCCAATAAGGAGGTTGAACAACTTTTTGACAGATTTCAGTTCATCAGTTGTCAGACAAGGAGAGAGCTTGATATTATTGGGACCACTCACTACTTTTAGAATGGATGAAGCCAACTTTCTCCCCACTCCCCTCAGAAAAAAAAATGCACACAGTAACTTTCTGAGGGACTAGCTTTTGTCAACTATTCTTTTTTTATTTACTTGATTCCAGCAATGAATCAGACAAAGCATTCTGCACAGCTTTGGCAAAAGTGAGTCCCAATGGTCTCTGAACACACTCATATGTTCACAGGCAAAGAGAAAAAAAATGGGAAAGCTTAAAGGGGAGGAGAAGGAGAAGGTAAAAGGGAAGGGAAAGAGAAGCTAAGTTGTATAATGTGTAGAGAGCTTGACGAGTCAAGAAAAGTTGAGTTCAAGTCTTGCCTCAGAAACTTGTTAACTCTATGACTTTGAGCAAGTCACTTAAACTTTCAATGCCTCAGTTACAACTGCCAGCTGTAAAATGGGGATAAAAATAGTTACCATCTCACCAGATTCTTGCAGGGATCAAATGGGATAACACATGTAAAGTGCTTTGCAAACCTTAAAGTGTGATATCAATGCTGGCTAATATGATTATCAGAGGAAGGGGAAAGAAAAAGAGAAGAGTACAGATGAGGAGAAGGAAGGGAGGAAAAAGGAAGGAAAGGAAAGAGGAAGGGAGAAGAGGGAAGCATTTTATAGAGAAACCATGTCATGTGAGAACCTGATGAAAGACCTAGAGATGATTACAAAAAAAAGAAAAGGAGATTTAAAGGGTGAAAAAAACAATCACTGTCATTAAATACATGTCACATGGGAAGAAGGATTAGACTTATTCTGCTTGGTCCCAGAGGGCAAAACCAAGATTAACATGTTTGTGGAGGCTCAAAGAGAGCCTCAATAGAGCGCTATATCACTCTTTTATTGACATGAGTGATTCCATCTTTAAACAAACCTCCATTTCTGTGTAAAATGAGCAATCATGTCCACTTTTCTGTTTTTGGATTTATCTCCAACCCAGTCATCATGGAAAGTCCTTCAAAATATCATCACTAGTGCCCCTGTTGTCATTGTGACAAACAACATTGTAAATGGTTACAGAATCATATTTGAGAATTGTGTATTCTGTCCTTATTTCTCCTTGTGTGCAACATTATGACCTTGTACTTATTAATGACATGTTCTAGTCAGGTTGCTTTTCATTGTTTCTCCTTCATTTCTTGCCATGCATTGATAGGCTAAGTAGCCTGATAGAGATTTCTATGTGTGCCAACTGATCTCTGCCTGATTTGGCTAATAATAACAATAAAGATTTTATCTGAGTTGAATATTAAAATTGGGAACTGCAGGTTTTTCCATGTTTGGGCTAAAGTTCACATAAGGAGGATCCTCCTAACAATTATAGCTATCCAGTAATGTCATGAGATACCACCAAAGGTAATAAATTTCCACATTACCAATCTTTAAACCCCTTTCTTATTCCCCCAATATGACTCACATACTCTAAATTTACTTGCCGTTATATAAGCCTTCACTCATTTTCTTCCCCTTTAATCTTTCACTAAGCTGAGGTTTCATTCCTTTAGAATCCCTTGCCCTCTTTCTGTTCCCTAACTTCCTAACCTGGCTCCAACCTAGCTTTCCAAGGTTACTCCCCTTCTTGTACTCTAGAGAAAGTGGCATTCTTCCAGGTCCTCATGTGTCACATTCTATCCCATCTTTGTGCCTTTCTTTCACAAGTTCTTCCTCATGCCTGAAATGTTCTCCCTTCTCACTTCAACCCCTTATAACTCCTAAGTTCCTTCAAAGCTCAGCTCAAATACCACCTCCTAATTTCCTTAGCTTCTAGGGCTCCCCCTGCTAAATTACTTTCTATAGATTTTGCATATATTTGAATGTATACGTGCTGTCCCACTTATTAACATTCAAGCTCCTTGATGGAAAGGATGGTGTCATATTTCTTGTTGTGTCACCTGAGCCTAACATAGTGCCTGAAATGTAGTAAGCACCTAACAAATGCTTATTGAATTTAACCTCACCCACTATAAATGTCTGGTGCATAACTTCAACTGACCCCAGAGTCAGCAATTATTCTACTTTGCTCTCACCTAATCTCTACGTCATGTCTTGCAACAACTGTTCCAAACCCTTTCCTCTCTCCTCAAATCCCCTGCCATAACTCTACCTCCCAATACTTATAGCAAACAATTTAACCTCTGATTTCTCTGAAAAGATGGAGTCATTTTTTAGGGAAATAGTCACAGTATCACAGTTAGAGCTGAGTGGACCTTCCAGCATTAAGTCCAATCTTCTTCTTTTATACATCCAGGTCACTCTCACTAATTGTAGGTATTGCCCATGACTCTGTCCTGAGGTCTCCTCTTTTTATACTTTCTCCAGTGGGTTAAACTTTCATTTCTATGCAGATGATTTCTAAATCTATATACCCAGCTCTAGTCTTTCTTTTAAGCTCCACTCCTATCTTACCAATTATCTTTTGGACATTTAAATTGGATGTCTCATAGGTGTTTCAAACTCAACATGTCCCATAAAAGTTCTGATTTTCTCTCCCCTAAAACCCTTCCCATTTCTCAACTTTTCTGTTATTATAGAGGACACCATCATCCAGCTACCTAGCCTCTCAACCTAAGTGACTCTTCCCTACTCCAAAACATCTTTTACTCAACTACCAAAGTGATTTATCTTAAAGCATAGGTCTCACTGTTTCCACATCCCTTTGCATCAATAAACACACTCAGTAAACTCCAGGGACTCTCTATGACCTTCTGGAACAAATTGAAAAAAAAAACCTTCTATTTGGCATTCAAAGCTCTTCATGACCTTGTCCCTTCCTGTCTTTGCAGTTTTCTAACACTTTATTCCTCTCCATGTACACTAGGATCTAGCTACTTTGGGTTACTCACTGTTCCTAAAAAAAATAGCACGACATAACCCAACTCCATACATTTACAGTGTCTGCACCCTTTTGGGATTCTGTCCTTCCCCAACTCCTAGCTTCCTTCAAAACTCATCTCAAATCCCACCTTTCCTGGTCCTCTCTCCCCAACCCACCCCCAGAACTTTTTCTCTGATATTACCTCTCATTATATATATATATATATATATATATATATATATATGTGTGTGTGTGTGTGTGTGTGTACGCATATATGTATGTATGTTTGTATGTGTATATACATATGCATATCTTAAATGTACATAGTTATTTATATACTCTCTCCCCCATTAGCATGTAAATTTGTGAACAGGAACTGTATTTTTGTATTTCTTGGTATCCTAAGTGTTTAACACATTGCCTAGCAAATTGAAGACATTGAAAAATGCCTGTGGACAAACTGACACTTCCAGGGCCTTGTCCTCTTCTCTATCATGCATGTTCAGTCTCTCCTAATTCTCTGGATCCTTGCTATCTACATATAAGCATGGTCATGTCTCTTCAATCCATTAAAAAAAGTCAATCTTTCATTTCTCTTTCTATCTCAAGTAGGTATCATCCCAATTATCTCTTCCTCTTCATTGCTAAAGTTCTTGAAAACCAGTAGTCTATACTCCATTCATCCAGTTCTTTACCACCTGCTCTCTTCTCTTTCAATCTAACTTCCACTCTCACCATCCTACTAAAAATCTCTGAAAAGGCACCAGTAACTTTTCAATTGACAAATCCAATCCCTTTAAAAATGATATTTTGTTCTTGTATCATATTAATTTCTAAGTATGTTCTTCTTCCAACCCAGAGATCCATCTCTTGTAACACAGAATTTTTAAAAAAGGAAAAAGAAGTTTAAACAAACTAACCAACGAGCAACATATCAACCAAGTTTGACAGTACATTCAATGTTATACCTCATCTTTACAAAGGAAAGATTTATTTTCTCTTCTTTAGGGTCAAGTTTGAATCTTATAATTAGTTACGCAATATTTAGTTTATTTTTAATAATTTTAATAGATATCCTCATTCTCCTTGATCTCATTATATATAGCATTTCATATTGTTAACCACTTCCCCATTCTCTCCTCTCTTAATTTCGGTCTCATCACATCCTTGTGGTTCCAACTATCTTATAGACCTCTATAGCCTTCACTGGCTCTTTATTTTTTTTCCTGGTCCCATAAATCCCTAATTTCTGTCATTGGATTTTTTCTTTACACTTAATCCCTCAGGAGTCTCAATGATGTTCATGACTTTGGCTATTATCTCTTATCATATTCCAAACCCTGGACTCTCTCTTGAGCTCTGGACCGGCACCTGCAACCCCTAGGAGATATTTTTACTGGAATATCCCACCTGCTCTTCAAATTTAATATGTCCAAAATCAAGATTATCATGTTTCCTTCTGAGTGTTCTGCTACTCCTGATGACTATTTCTGACTGTAACCTTATCATTTACCCAATCTTATCAACTTCATCTGGGCTATGTCTCTTGAATCCATTCCTTACTTTCTATTCCTTTGCTACCAATCTATTAAAAGCCCTCATTTCCATACACTTGGACTATTGCAATAGTTTCCTGACTGGTCTTCCACTTCCACTTTGTTTTCACTTTAATTTATACTTTATACAACTTTTAGAATATACTTTTGTGCATAGATCTTTTTTAAATTAATTTTTCAATTTTAATATTTATTTTAATTCTTTGAAAAAATAGTTCCATGATGCTGAGTGAAATGAGCAGAACCAGAACATCGTACACAGTAACAGCCACAGTATGTAACGACTAACTTTGATAGATGCAAGGATCTAGGACAACTCCAAAAGACTCATAGTCAAAAATGCTGTCCACATCCAGAAAAAGAACTATGGAGTCTGAACGCAGATCGAAGCATGTTATTTGCTCTTTCTCTCTTTTTTTTGTTTTGTCTTTCTTGTGGTTTCTCCCTTTGATTCAACTTCTTGTTTATATATTACACACGGTTTTGGGGTGGAGGAGGGGAGAGACAGGGAGAATATTTGGAACTCATAATCTTATGGAAGTGAATGTTGAAAAATAAAAATAAATAAATACTTCAAAATTCTCTCCCTCCTTCAACCTCTCCCCCATCCATTAAGAAGGCAAGGAATAGAAGGATCGGGGGGCGGAGCCAAGATGGCAGCTGGAAAGCAGGGACTGGCATGAGCTCCTCACCAAGTCCCTCCAAAAACCTATAAAAAATGGCTCTGAACCAATTCTAGAACTGCAGAACCCACAAAGTGGCAGAGGGAAGCAGGGCTCCAGCCCAGGACAGTCTGGATGGTCTCTGGGTAAGGTCTGTCCCCCATGAAGCTGGGAGCTGAGGGGAGCGGAGCTGAGCAGAGCAGAGTCCAGCATGGGCCGCGCAGACCAACGAGACCTGGAGCCAGGAGGAGCTTGCCCTAGTGCACCTGAATTACTGAGCTGTGGCATTTACCAGACCTCTCAACTCACAAACAGCAAAGACAACAGAGAAGGTTAGTGGGAAAAGCTGCGGGACTGAGTTTGCGGTTTGGCCACCACCCCTGGGGTAGCGGAGGTGGGGCAGCTTTAGAACTATAGCTGCAGTTGCTTCTGGCCCAGGCCCACCTGGTGGGAGGAATTAAGTGGCTGATCAGAGCAGGAGTGAAGAGCCTGCTGAAGATTTAGGCCCAGTCCAGGTATGGGGTTCTTGGGGAAGGAGGAGTGCTGGTGA
>CM053625.1:50949665-50974608 GCA_028646595.1 Phalanger gymnotis | reverse complement strand
AGGTGGGTACAGAGGAGAAAGTTTTGAGACTTTTTGAAGGTTAGTTGATAAAACTTAGCAATTAATGGGGGGCGGGGTGGAGTAAGGGAAAATGAGGGTCAAATATCATTTTGATGTTATGAATATGAGTGGTGAAAGACGGTGCTTGCCTTGATACAAATCAGGAAGTTAAAAGGAGAGGTGGGTTTGAAGGAAAAGATAATGCACTCATTTTTGAACAAGGCGAATTTGGGAAGCCTATGGGATATCCAGTTTCAAATGTCCAATTTGTTGAACCAATACAGCTGAGCAGGCAATGGTTGGTGGTCATCTGCTTAGAGATGACAACTGAGCCCATAGCCACAAAGAAGAGAGATAAGAACAGAACCATGGGGTACCCAGTTTGGAACCAGGATATGGATGAAGATCCAGCAAAGAATCTAACAAATTGGCCAGTTAAGGTAGGATTAGCACCAAGAAGGTGGTATCATGAAAATCCCAAAAGAACCAAGCTTCAATGAAACGGGTTATTAACCTGTGATTTGTGGACCCTCAGGGATTCTGAGGATCAAGTTCAAGAAATCTGTGAGTTTAGATGGGAAGAAAATAGGGTTTTTTTTTTGTTTGTCTTTACTAATCTCTAAATGAACCTTAGCATTTCTTTTAATTAATTCAAAACACTAAGAAAGGATTCATGGGCTTCATCGGACTGCCAAAAGAACACAAAAAGGTAAAGAACTCCTGATCTAAGAGAACAGAGTGGTCAACAGTATATGTAACAGTATATAACAGTATAAATGATGTTAAGGATTTGGATATAATTTTAGGATAAAATTTAGGAAATGACTTTTGGATTTGGAAAACTAGCCTAAGAGCTGGTTTTCTGTCTTCAGTATCCACAGTGCCCCTTCCATTTACCCAGAGGTACACTGACAAATGTTTAATCACCTGTTCTTCCAAAACATAGGACATACTTTTAAGTTTCATCTGCACTATTAGCATTTTCTCCATCACTTTCTTAAGGCTAGACAATCAACAAAACAATAAATCGAACCTTGATTAGTAGCATTTGCTGATTTCTGAGGAGTAAGTGTACACACTGAAAACTAAACAATTGACTTTCATGAACAAATTCTAGCTTTGACTCCAGAACACCTCTGATCATACCATACCTATTCTTAGGAAGGGGAACATGCTAAAAGTAAGCCAAAGGGACAGTGGTGTCAAATTTCTTCTACTTCACAACTTTTCCCTGCTCAAACTGGCCTTCTATGCAAGAATATATTTTAATGTGATCTGTTTTATGTAAAATAAAATAGAAAAGACTTTATCTTGGGACCCATTTCTAATCTGGGTAAGTGAGCATAAAGTTAAGAGGCTTCTAAACTTTCTTCTGCTCTGGGATGCTTAGGATGCTTCTCCTTCAAGTAGGTAAAATCCTCAGGAATACAGATCACTAAAGATGGGTGCTTAAATGAGTGTCAGGCTCATTTGCTCAGACTAAGTGTCTTGAGTGCCAGTGGGCCTGTTGCTTCATGCTGCACAGTTGGGTCTAAAGCCTGAGGCTCCTGTTGACTTTTCAAAGAGTTTCTTGATTGGTTTAGTTCCATGGGATTCAGATACAGATGAAAAATGAGCCCAAGGTTATTTGGGAACATTTCATATTTGAGACACCTTGGAGCACTTCACAAATAGAAAGTGTTATATAAATACTGAATAATAATACTGTGATAAGTTTCTATCCCCACCCTGATTTTCAGCATGAAAAATTCTAATAGAAATAGATGGCATCCATATCTCAAAAGCTGGAAAATGGAGGTTAAGATCCCAGTCGTTTGGAAGTGTTGAAATAATTTTACTTAGTAAAAGAATGGTCCATTTGGGAAGCAAACTATATATTTCCAAGTTTTCAGTTTTGTGATGCCAATACTCAACCTAATGCAAGCTACTTTTCTATTACTATATATCCCCCACATTATTAGTCTCCCACTTATTATCAAAGATCTGTGGTCATTTTTAAAAAATTTTGTTCCTGTCATGGGATACCTAACTAAGAAGGGGAATATTTGCCTTTTAAAATCGTATTAGTGATCTTTTCTCTATATCAAAGAGAGTGAAAACCAAACAAAAAAACCTCACAGACATTTAACAACTAAAAAGTCTTTTCAATTACCATCTGTCATCATCTTTTAATGGCATCTGTGCTAACCCTTACCCTTCATCCTAGTTCAGAACTGCCCTTCAAGACCTATTCCACATTAGTGAGCCAAATAGCCTATTTTTCATTGCAGACTTTACAGCCGGGGGAAAAAAAATCAGCTTTCATAAAGCAGTTTGGGATGTAGATAAAGAGGCCAGACAAAAATGTAATAAACAATGTTTTGGATTACACTTTGGACATTTAAAAATGTTCTGAGCTCAATTTCATAAGGCATTTGCATTTGTAATGAAAAAAGCATCTCTGAGCTTCCTGTCCCCAGGTTAACGGACCCCTTTTATGTTGTAAATTTTTTGTAGGAGCAATTACAAGTGATATGCAGATTCATTATTTCTCCAATACTTTATCACGACATTTCTCCATATATCTAATTTTCTCTTGTGTGAAATGTAACATTTCAGGGGATTTTCTTAATTGCTTCTGAAACTGTTCCAAGATAAATCAGCTACTTTCCGGAGCATGATAAAAGACATTAGACGATATTACCAGACTGACTTTGGATCAAACTCTAATTTTGCTCCTAATAAGGGATACCTAACGAAGAAAGACAATATTTGCCCCTTAAGATAGTATTTTCCTTTTAACTTGATTTTAGTCTTTGTTTATTTGCCAATGCCTATCACAGTCAACAAGAGAATTCTGTTCTAAGCAATGGATGACTTTTTTCTTTCTCTAATTTCCCATCAGATTTGTGACTCTTTGGAAGATTAATATGTACAAAGGCAATTTCTCTAGCATTCAAAGAAATCCTTAACACCCATAAAATAAATGTAGGGAAAAAAAGCAAAATGTTGATAATGTTCATAATATTTCTATTATACTTAAAATCTGTGTTCATTTTGAAACTTATGGGAGGGGGTCTTATTATATTTTGCCAACGTAAAAGGAATACTTGGCCTTGAAATTTTGGCTGCTATTTTATCTTGCTGAATTAACTTTTAGTTCAATTGTAAACTTTCCTTAAACTTGTTTTAATGCCCTGGTTATTTTATAATTTCCATATGTGTGAGGTAGAAATTTGCTTTAATTTTGGTATCATTTAGCATTTATCAAGCACCCTACATAATGAATTATCAAATATAAACTTATGGGGAACGGGGGTGGAGCCAAGAGGTGGAATAAAAGTAAGGACTTGCTTGAGCTCTCCCCCAACCCCCGCTAAATACCTATAAAAATGACTCTAAACAAATTCTAGAGCAGCAGAACCCACAAAATGACAGAGTGAAACAAATTTCCAGTCCAAATAACCTGGAAGGTTGACAGGAAAGGTCTGTTGCACCAATCTGAGAGAGAAGTGCAGTCCAGTGCAAAACACACCAGCACAAGCCAGGCCCCAGCAAGCCTGGAGCAGGCCTCAGAGAACTGAATCATTGGCAGCTGTGATGGTTTCCAAGACTTATCAACCCACAAATGCCAAAGATAACTCAAGTCAGTAGGAAAAGTCCATCAGATCTGGGTGAGAGAGAAGCATGGTCTGGCTCCAGCCCTGCGGCAGCAGCGACAGCAGCAGTGGTGGCTGTGGCAGCTACTTCTGGAGTTCTTGGCCCACAGACAGTGGGGGATCCAGCAGCTGATCAGAGGGGGATTATAGGGATCTCTCTCCTGGCACTGAGGCAGGATTCTCTTGCTTTGTCTGTGCTTGGATCTAGGTTGCAGTCCTGGGTAGCAGTCATGGGGCAAGGAAGAGCACTGATGTGGCAGAGCTTGTGGTAGTGGTTGTACAGGGAATCCCCCTCATAGTTCCAAGGCAGAGAAGAGTGCTTGTGGTCACTCACTGACCAGAGCACAGGCCAGGAGTGGAGTAAATACCTCTCTTTTGACGATACCACCTTGGAAGAACTGAAAATTTACAGGTCCCTAGAGGTATCTCTGAAAATAGCTGTATAAAACCCCTGAGCTTGGGACAGTACACCCTCCATGCTAGAAGTAGAGTCCTACTAAAGAGTTAAAATGTCAAGCAATATACTCAGAAAACAGAATCTTACTTTGGTGACTAAGAAGATCAAAACACATAACCAGAAGAAGACAACAAAGTCAAGCTCCTACATCAAAAGCCTCCAAGAAAAATATGAATTGGTCTTAGGCCACAGAAGAGCCCAAAAATGATTTAAAGAAACAAATAAGAGAAGTAGAGGAAAAATTGGGAAGAGAAATGAGAGTGATGCAAGAAATTCATGAAAAATGAGGCAACAGCTTGCTAAAGAAGACTCAAAAAAATGCCGAAGAAAATAATACCTAAAAAAAATTGACTGACCCAAGTGACAAAAGAGTCCAAAAAGCCAATGAGGAGAAGAATGCTTTAAAAATCAGAATCAGCCAAATGGAAAAGGAAGTCCAAAAACTCACTGAAGAAAATAACTCCTTAACAATTAGAATGGAGCAAATGGAAGCTAATGATTCTATGGGAAATCAAGAAATTATAAAACGAAACTAAAAGAATGAAAAAATAGAAGACAAAGTGAAATCTCATCTGAAAAAACACTGACCTGGAAAATAGATGCAAGAAAGATAATTTAAAAATTATTAACTACCTGAAGTCGATGATCAAAAAAAAAAAGAGCTTAGACATCATCTTTCAAGAAATTATCAAGGAAAACTGCCCTGATATTTGAGAGCCAGAAGGTAAAATAGAAATGGAAAGAATCCACCAATCACCTCTTGAAAAAGATTCCAAAAGGAAAATGTCTAGGAATTTTGTAGTCAAATTCCAGAGTTCCTAGGTCAAAGAGAATATATTGCAAGCAGCCAGAAAGAAACAATTCAAGTATTGTGGAAACAAAATCAAGATAACACAAGATCTAGCAGCTTCTACATTAAGGGATCAAAAAGCTTGGAATATGATATTCTGGAGGTCAAAGGTGATAGGATTAAAACTAAGAATCACCTACCCAGCAAAACTGAGTATAATCCTTCAGGGGAAAAGATGGACATTCAATGAAAGAGGACTTGCAAGCATTCTTGATGAAAAGACCAAAGCAGAATAGAAAATCTGATTTTCAAATACAAGAATCAAGAGAAGCATGAAAAGGTAAACAGGAAAGAGAAATCATAAGAGACTTATTAAAGTTGAACTGTTTACATTCCTACATGGAAAGATGATATTTGCAACTCATGAGACCTTTCTCAGTATTAGGGTAGTTGAAAAGAATACACACACACACACACACACACACACACACACACACACACACACACACAGAGGGCACAGGGCAAGTTGAATATGAAAGTATGATATCTAAAAAATAAAATTAAGGGGTGAGAGAGTAATGTACTATGAGGAGAAAGGGCTAGAGGTAGAATGGAGTAAATTATCTCCTTAAAAGAGGCAAGAAAAAGCTTTTATAGTGGAGGGTAGGAGGAGGGAAGTGAGAGGGAACAAGTGAATCTTACTCTCATCAGATTTGGCTTGAGGAGGGAATAGCATACACACTCAATTGGATATGGAAATCCATCTTACCCTCTAGGAAAGTAGGGGGGAAGGGGATAGGGGATGTGGGGAATATAGAAAGGAGGGCAGAAGGAAACACTTTTGAGGAGGGACAGGGTCAAAAGAAAAAACAGAATAAATGGGATGGGTGGGATAGGATAGAGGGAAATATAGTCTTTCACAGCATGACTATCATGGACGTATTTTGCATGACTACACATGTATAACCTATATTCAATTGCTTGCCTTCTCAATGAGGGTGGGTGGGGAGGGAGGAAGGGAGAGAATGTGGCACTCAAAAGTTTTAAAAATGAATGTTAAAAATGGTTTTTACATGCAACTGGGAAATAACACAGGCAATAGGGTAATAGAAATTTATCTTGCCCTACAGGAAAATAGAAGGGAACAAGATGAGAGAAGGGGGATGAGATAGAAGGGAGGGCAGATTGGAGGAAGGGGTAGTCAGAATGCAAGTCATCTTGAGGTGGGAGGAGGGGAGAGATGGGGGGAAAATTTGGAACTCAAAATCTCGTGGAAGTGAATGTTGAAACCTAAAAATAAATTAGAAAAAAATATTAAGAAAACAAAAAAAATATATATAAATTTATGATTATGTTGAAATCAAGTTAGATTTTATCTCACAAAAGTGGAAAACACATAGAGAACCTATCTTTTGTCTTACTGCATTTTCATATTATCAGGGAAACATTGATAGTTATTGGCAAAAGGATGATAAATTAATATCTATTTTATTATGTCAATATCAGTGTGTCTTACTGATCTGTCTACCTAGAATTGCTCTTGGCATCCATATTACTTTTGAATACTTGAACTTGAAGAGCTAGGGATAAGACCAGAGAGGACTGACTGATACTTTAAGAACTTTCACAAATATAATACTCAAAAATTATAGGAACCTATAACCATGTAGCTGAATGGAGTCTAAAATAAGCTTAAAAAATATTAGGCTTCCTCAATTTGTAAATACATTCCAGGGAAGATATGCTCAATATCTCTAAAATCATGAAAAATACATATATACTTGTTTGTCAAATTCTATAATACTGAAATGAGGGGAAAACTCAGGGTCTTAAACGGGTGGTTGTATAACAAATAAAAGGAGATGCTATTTTTTCACACTAGTTTATAAGTTTATTTAACATAGTACAAGCAATATAACACATAAATTTGAAGATCTTTGACAAAATCCTGGATAACAGATCTGTAATAGGATCCCTGATTTGGAGCTGGAAGGGAACTTGAAGGCCATGTAGCCCAACACCTTCATTTTATAAATTAGAAAACTGAGGCCCAGGTGGGTTAAGTTGCCTAGGATCACTGAGTTGGTACACCAATGAAATGATATTTGAATCCAGGTCTTCTTTTCTCAAAGTCCAGCACTGCTTCCAGTTTATTAAAACAAACTCAGATGCAAATAAAAACAACTTTGAGAGTTTACTTCATACCCAGGAAAATTGGCAAACATTTTTTTTAAAAGATTGATATAGTTTTGTAAGGGTTGCAGGAAGACAGCCACTAATGTGCTTTTAGGGAAACTAGGAATTGGTCCAAACACTCTGAAAAACAATTGGTAATTATGCTTAAAAAAAGAAAAACTACCTTTATATCCCATGACCCAGAGATCTCACTTCAAGGCATGTACCCCAAGGAAGTCCAAAGGCAAAAGGTTACAGATACACCAAATTATTCATAGCAGCCACTTCTTCCCCACCCCCTACTTTTTCTTTTTTTGGTGTGGTAGCAAGGAATTGGAAATACAGCACATACTTATAGATTGGGGGATTGCTATAAAATGTAATATTACTATGAAATAAAACATGATGAATATGAAGAATTCCTCCTAAGCCTGGGAAGACTTATATGAACTAATGAAATGTGGAGTAATCTTAGTAAGAAAAACAATGTGCTGTACAGAGTGAATGGAAACAAAAACTGAATGCTGTATAATTACAGTGACTGAAACAATTCCCAGAGAAAACATATCCCTTCCCTTCTTTGCACAGGTAGCAGCAGTCTATAGGTATGCAACATATTATGTCAGAATCAATGTGTTGCTTAGTTTTGCTAAATGTCACCTCCAGCCCCTTCCCCCGCCCCTTTTTTAAAATTTTCTTTTCTTTATTCTTTGTTAAAAGGAATGGGTGGGTAGATAGGGGAGAGCTATATTCAGAAAAGATGATAATATTAAAGCAGATTAGCAATATTTTAAAGGAAATTAGGAAAATTTGGAGCATTCTTAACATTTTGAAGTTATTTTAGGGAGTAACCCTGGCCTCCCCCATAAAACATTTTTTGAGATATCAAAGAATCCTGGGTTAATGCACCATCTTCTCATTTCTTGTGACCAGAGGTTTTTATAAAACCCTCCACCTTGTCTAGCCTTGCCTTCTGTATTAAGACATGACATGTATAATAGAAAATGATTTTTATGAGTATGAATGTAGCTAACTACAAAATGATCCTAGGTTTCAGTAGCCCATATTCAAGTATTATGGATTACAATAAACTATCATCTTCCGTAGTTTTTACAATTTGATGCCCTTATTTAAATACCAGAATAGCCTAAGGGAAAGAATGGGGCTACTGAATAGTATATATTAAGGAGGATTCAACTGTGGGAAACAAAACCAAACCATTTTCTAGCTAGCTCTTCTGAAGATGCTAATCCGGTTTTAGAGGCAGTCCCCCACAGATCTTTAATATAAAACTGAATTTGTCTAACTCCTCTAACTGCATGCTTTCCACTTGCTTCTGAGTTTGTCCCCTGAGGCAAGGGTGCTGGAGCACTGGGGTGTGACTTCCATCTTTGACAGCAAGTGAACTTCCACCTCCTGCTGCCAGTCTAACCTCTGGAGGTGATGTACAGAGCCTCCAGTTCAAAAAGGAACAACCTTCCCTTTGATCTCAGGCCTTCCATCTCCTGCTGCATTTGTCCCTCGTGGGAAGAGAATGAGGAAAGTCAGCGGGGAGCTGGATTTCCATCTCCTGCTTCACAGTCTCTTGCCTAACATCCAACCTTCAAAGGGAAGAGCAGTAGTGAAATGGGACTTCCCATCTGACCATGAGCCTTCCATCTTGTGATGTACTTGTTTCTTGCCTCTTCTCCAGTCACCTCTGGAAAGAGGAGTGGCACCTTCCACTTGATGAACATTCCCACACCTGGTCATACCCTACATATTCCAGTGATTGTGAAACCCTGTAGATCATCACCCAGACTCCATTCCCCATCCCCCACTACATTATTCCTTATTCCCCTCCCCAAACCCTCCCACCCTAAAATCTCAAACAAACCATCACCACCCGTTCCATTGTCCCCTCTGGAATGCTTGTTATTTTATCCTAAATCTTTTCCCTTCCTACTCCATCTGTCTTCCAGCAATCACCAAAATCTGGCTCCCCTAATGACACAGCCTCCCTGGCCAACCTTTCCAGGACTCATATAACATCACTCATTCTCCTAGGCTCACTGCTTGAGGCAGGGCAGCTGGAATACTGCTTAATTAAAAACAATAAATGAGAATATATACATAAAAAAACCTTTCTTACATGCATCTGTACATATATATTTAGTAGTCATTTTTTTTAAAAACTGTGAGGTGGAAGAGGTCAGCCTTGGAATCAAAAAGACCTGGGTTCAAATCCTGCCTGTGTTGCATTCTGACTTTGTGGCCACTTTTAAGTCTCTTTCCCAAGCAACCCTCTAAAACTTAAGTTAGACAAAGTTGCCCATACCAATGAAATCATTTAATCTATTGCCAAATTCTGTCAATTCTACCTTTGCAACATCCCTTACCTGCCCCCTTTTCTCCTCTGATACTGCCACCACCCTGATTTAAGCTCTCATCACCTCATACCTAGACCACTGCAATAGCTTTCTGGTTGGTCTCCCAGACTCATCTTTCTCTACTCTAGTCCATCCTCCACTCATGAATCAAATTGATCTTCCTAAAAAACAAACATGACCATGTCACCCACCTACTCAGTATTATCTCCAGGATAAAAATCTCATTTGGCTTTTAAAGCAAGCCCTTTATAACCTTGCCTCTTCCTGTTTCCAGTCTTCTTACACCTCACTCCTCTCTCCACTTAGCAATCCAGGAACAATGGCCTCCTTTGCTGTTGTTCACCCAAGATATCCCATCTTGACTACAGTAAATTTTTGATGGCTGTGCCCCATGCTTGAGACTCTCTCCCACTTGATCTCCATCTCCTAGTCAGCCTTCCCTGGCTTCCTTGAAGTCTCACCTTCTGTGAAAAAGCCTTTTCTTGTCCCCAATTTTAGTGCCTTGTCTCTGAAATTATCTCCAATTAATCTTGTATCATGTTTGTATAAAGCATAGTGGAAGGATGCTCTAGGATGACAAGGCAGCCAAGCCTCCATGGTGGCAAACTTGATATGAAAGTAGAACCTATGTAAGGAACAGGGAACACAAAATGTGTATCTTGATATCTGCTGTAAAATGGACATTAGAAATAAACTAATACAACATCCTCATTTGTTGATGAGGAAACTTATGCCAGGGACCTGAAGTGACCAACCCAAGGTTAAACAGATAATAAGAGAATTAGTATTCAAACCCAGTTCTTCTGACTGCAGATCCATAGCTAATTTCACTACATCCCATAGTCCTATTCAAGAATATGGAACCACAGAAGAATGAAAAATCACTGAGCACAAAGAAATTAAAAACTCTCATGCCAGCAATATAGGTTTATTGTTGTTCATGACTAGTCAAAAAGCTTACAAGATTCATTATTAGACTAAAACAATGTTAAAGTACAGCCACAGACTCAAAACATCATTTAGAGACATGGAGTGAAAAAAGACAGTTACAAAAACACACAAAGGAACACATTCATATGGGTGCTCGCTGTATTTTGCTACAAATGTAGGAAGCATTGAGCTACAGAGGTTTCAAGATACATAACATTCTGAAAATATATCTTAAGCATAAAAACTGCACTCAAGTTGCAAAAATAAGGTTTTACTTTTTTAAAACATTTGATCTGAGCTCAAAGCAATGAAATAATGAATGCCAATGATTTTCACATCAGTTTAACTCACATTAGAACAATAACCGTAAAAATGATTTTTTTTCCTTTTTTGGTGATGAGGAACTGATTAAACTCAGCTGCACAAACTCAGCAGTTGCAGAAGTCAACAGCATGGACAATGCATTGCATCCAAAAGAAAGTCTGCGGTGGACCTGCTTTATCCTGGCCACAAAATATTTTAAGAATCATAATTTATCATTTTCCAACAAGAAGTTAAGCCAGTAGAAACAAAATCATAAAAGGAAAGATTATTATTTCAATCAGGGCTCTTTTGCCACTTAGCTCCTTTAGATAACAGTTTCACTAGTGCAAGAGCAGTATCATTTACCTGAAAGATCAATAAGTGTCACAATTGAAGAACACTCATACAAAACTATTTCCTTTTTTTCTTTAAAAAGTGCCACATACTGTACTTTTTGTACTAAAAAAAATTATAAACTAATGAAAGACCGTTTGTCTCCATCTCTTGTCAATGAGAAAAGGCCAAAGTGATTCTTTTATACCAACTCGAAATGGTGTTCGCTGGCCAATGCCCAGGGTCTCTAATTTGGAGCAGTCGAGTTGAGCATTTCTTGGACGTGGAGCTCCTAAGACTGGGCTGTCAGTGATCTTTTTGGAAAAAAAAAAAAAGAAAAAAAAATTAGTGGGCAAAACCACAGGCTCTTCTTCTTTTTCTATCATTTCCTTTCATAATGCATATGCTTGTCTACAAAAGAAAGTCCTGCCATCTATAATATTTATAACAATCTTTATTGCCTGGAGGTTTCTAACAAGAATATAGGTCTTTATAAAGAAAAAAAAAGGTAAACCTCATCCCTAGACATATAAATCGCTAGCATAAAATCATAAATTTAAAACTGGAAGGGGTCAGATAATCTCTGATGGTTATTAGTTATGTTACCATGAGCAAGCCCTTCCTCCCCCCACCTTGGGCCTCAGTTGTCTCAACTGTAAATAAGAAGTTTAGACTAGGCAATCTCTAGGGTCCCTTCCAGCTCTACATCTGTAAGATCCTATAATCCCATTTAACCCAACCCAAAGTTTATATCTGGTCATTGCTAGAGGAGGAGAAGGCTTCTTTGAGGGATTCTAGGAACATGAGAGCAAAAATTAGTGCCAAGTTCTTTTGAGTTGTGTGTTATTTTCTTAGACTACATAAAATAGCTCAGAATAAAAATTCACCTTCTCCTTACCCAAAATATTACCCTTTTGAGACCCACCTTCCTATAAACAACCCAAGTGTTTTCCCTCCCCAAAATTATCTTCTCTATTTTGTACATATCTATATGTATATATGTTGTCTCCCCTAGATAAATTATAAGCTCCTCAAGTGCAAGGACTGTTTCTCTTTTGTCTTGGTATCCCCAGTACTTAGCATAGTTCCCTTAAATATTTGCTGATTGATTAAAAGTTTAAAAAAAATTTACAGGTGAGGAAACTTAGGTCCAGAAAGGTCACTGAGGTACTAAGTATAAGTTTTGGGATCAGAACCCAGGTCCTTTGCCTCCAAACCCACTGCTCTATCTACCAACACTAGGAAATAAAGCTTTGTATACACACACTGCACTTGGCTTATTCATCCAAGTTAAATTATCCTTTGCAATCACAGACTTGGCCTTTAAAGAAGGGATTTTTTTCTTCTGTATGTTACATATATACTTACAGGTCTTAAGTGACTATTAGGAAGGTTAAAGGCATCTGCAATAGCACATGCCATTTCATATTTGGTCATTTGCTCATTGCCAGACCAATGGAAGGTGCCTTTGATAGAAGGATCCTAGGAACAAAGGAAAGGAACACAAAATAAAAACTGTAAGATCTTGTGATGTTTACTTGGATTACATAAAATAATCTGGGTATCAAAGTTCACCCTCTTTCTTCAATACTATTACTTCCAGAACAACTTTTCTGCAAACAAGACTCATTAAGAAGACAAAACATCTTATAACACGAGCTGTTTTTTTTTCTAACACTCTTTTTACAAAACAATATAAATGACTGTCCCTGTAATCTGCCAAATTCATTCACTTAACTAGGAATCCTAAAAGACTCAACTTCAAAAATTTATGGGACTGCAGCACAATTTAAATAATTCCAAATTTTATGAGATCTATGATCCACCCTATAGGTACTGTGGTAGGCTCAGAGGACACAAATATAAAATATGAAAATAATCTCAACTTTCAAGGGCACTTTCATTCAACTAAAACAAACTCAATTTATAACATAGATCCAGTGGAGGGCTATAAAACTGTAATCTCAAGGTCAGGTAAGTTCAGAGAGTCTCATCATGAAATTGATCACATATGATGAATTGTTTTGACATAATGACTTTCACATCTGCATATCAAGTCCTCGTCATTTTTTCTGAGCACTAGTACTATATTCCCACATGACTATGGAACAGATTTATCTGACTATCCCATAAATATCTCAAACTCAAGGTATCTAAGACAACTCACTATCTCTTTCCCTAAACCTACCCTTCCTTCCTCCTAACTTCTGTTTCTGTGAAGGGCACTAACATTCTTCACAAAGTAGGAGTCTTCCTTCAGTCATCTGCCTGTATCCAATCAGCTGCTAAGTCTTAATGATTCTAATTCTTCAACACCTCTAACACTTGTCCCATTCTTCCCACAATCCCTAGTTCAAGCTCTTGTTGCCTCTTGCCCAGACTATTTTAACTGCTCTTCCTTCACCAACCTCTTCCTTTCCTGGCTTAATCTATCTTCTACTCAACTGCCAAAGTGATTTTTGTGAGTTAATTTACCCCATTCTACCTCTCCCTTCCCTTCTCCAGTGCATTCCTCTTCCCCCTTAATTTTATATTTTGTGGATCTCATCCCATCATAATCAATTCACACTTGTGCTATACTCCTTCAAGCCCTAATAATAATAAAGTTCTTAGGAGTTACAAGTATCATCTTCCCATGTTGGAATGTAAACAGTTTAACCTTATTGATTCCCTTATGATTTCTTTCTTCTTTACATTTTTATGCTTCTCTTGAGTCATATATTTAAAAGTTAAATTTTCTGTTCAGTTCTGGTCTTTTCATCAGGAATGCTAGGAAGTCCTCTCATTGTCTATTTTCCCCCCTGAGAGATTATACTCAGTTTTGCTGAGTAGGTGATTCTTGGTTGTAATCCTACTTCCTTTGCCTTGAATATCATATTCCAAGCCTTCTGATCTTTTAATGTAGAAGCTGCTAAATCATGTGTTTTGCTGACTACAGCACTATGGTGTTTGAATTCTTTCTGGTTGCCTGCAATATTTTCTCCTTGACCTAGGAGCTCTGAAATTTGGCTACAATATTCCTGAGAATTTTCACTTTGGCGTCTCTTTCAGAAAGTGATCAATGGATTCTTTCAATTTCTATTTTACCCTCTGATTCTAGAATATCAGGTCAGTTTTTCTTGATAATTTCCTGAGAGATGTCTAGGCTATTTTCTGATCATGACTTTTAAGTAGTCCAAAAATTCTTACATTATCCCTCTTGCATCTATTTTGCAGGCCAGTTGTTTTTTCAATGAGATATTTTACATTTTCTTCTATTTTTTCTGTCTTTCGATTTTGTTTGTTTCTTGATGTCTCATAGTCATTAACTTCCACTTGCCCAATTATAATTTTTAAGGAATTATTTTCTTCAGTGAGCCTTTGTACCTCCTTTTCCATTTGGCCAATTCTACTTCTTAAGTAGCTCTTTTCTTCAGTGAATTTTTAAAAATATTTTTTTTGCATTAGGACAATTCTGCTTTTTAAGTTCTTCTCTTTTGTTCCTCTTTTGCTACTTGGTCTACTCTATTTTTTAAAGTGTTATTTTCTTCAGTATTTTTTTGCGCCTCTTTTACCAAGATGTTGACTCTTTTTTCATTACTTTCATACATCACTCTCATTTCTCTTCTCAATTTTTCCTCTTTCTCTCTAACTTTATTTTTTAAATCCTTTTTGAGCTTTTCTATGGCCTGAGGCTAATTCACATTTTTCTTTGAGGCTTTGGCTGTGGCAGTTTTGACTTTGTATTTTGATCTTCCCTGTCACCATAGTAACTTTCTATAGTCAGGATCTTTTTCTACTGTTTGCTCATTTTCCCAGCCTATTTCTTGACTTTTAACTTATATGCTAAAGTGGGGCTATGCTCTTGAGGTAGAGGAGGCACTGTCACAAACTTTAGTTTTTATGCTGCTGTTTTCAGAACTAGCTCTTGGAGGGGAAAGGAGGGTCTATAAGTTTTCAGTTCTTTCAAGGTGGTATGATTTAAGAAGAGGTGTGGTCACTGCTCTCCTGGCCTGTGTGCTAGTCTAACACTTCTTAAACTGTGGGTCACAAGCCCATATGGGGTCTCAAAAAATTTGGCAACAGTAAAATGTTTCTGAACATGCAACAACCAAAAAATAATTAAAAATCAAATGCATAATGAATATGAGGTGTTTCTGGCAGCAGTGCAGCCGTGGTCCTGAACACACAGCATGCACACCTTACGCTGCACATACCATCATGCCAACACTACCAAAACGTGAAAAGGGGTCACCAGTGGAAAACGTTTAAGAAGTCCTGCTCTAGTCTATGAGCTTGTGCACAAGCACTATTTTTCACCCTGAAACTGTGACCAGGGTCCCTGCTTCAGGTAGCGCTTCTTCTCACCCTGGGACTGTGACCCAAAACCATGTATGGACAAAGCAACAGAGTCCTGTTCTCAGTGCCACAGTAGTTTCCTTCCGACCAGTTGTCTGACCCTTCCCCCCCCCCCCCATCTATAGGCTGAGAGCTCCAGAAAGCTCTACAGCCAATTCAGTTGCTCCAAGGCCTACTGCTGGTTTGCAAGGGTGAGACCTGCACTGGACTGCACTCCACTCTCGCCTCACTAAAACAGACCTTTCCTGTCAATCTTCTAAGTTGTCCTGGGCTGGAAATTTGTTCCACCCTGTCCTTTTGTTGGTTTTGCTGCTCCAAAATTTGTTTTGAGGTGCCATTTTAACATTGTTTGGAATGGAATTTGAGAGAGCTCAAGTGAGTCCCAACCTTTACTCTGTCATCTTGAGTCCTTCCCTCCACTCCCCGAAGTGATTTTTCTAAAGCACAGGAAAGACTATGTCATTCTCCTACTCAAGAAATTTCTGTAATAGTCTAGGATAAAATACAAACTTCTTTTTCTGAATATTTGGCATCTAATCTCCTTCACGATTCTTTCTAAGCTGGTTATACATTATTCTCCTTTTGTACTCTAGGCTACAGTCAAATCGGTGTAATTTCTATTCCCCATGTACTATGATTCATTTTTTATTTCCATGGTCCATCCCTCGTGTCCATATTTTTGCACAGACCACCCTTCCCCCTGACCCCTTCCTCATTCCCCCACTATTCATATGGCTGGAATGTAATTCTCTCATTTCTACTTCCTGGAACCCCTAGCTTCCTTCAAGGCTCAATTCAAATACAACCTCCTTAAAGAGGTACTTTGGGATTTCTCCAGATTTTGGCATCTTGTCTCCCTCCCTAATCACTCTATTTATTTGTATATAGTCTGTATTTACTTGATTATGACTCGGCTATGATAAAAGCCTATCACACTCCCAGAGCAAAATATAAGCTGTAAAAGGCAGATAATGTCTGGATTTTGTCATTATATTACAATATAGTTGTCACTTAATAAATGCCTGTTTATTTATAAGCTACGGAGGAACTGTGATTTGTGTTAGTGGAGGGAGAACTCACACTAACAACTACAGATCCTCAAAAATTTCTTATACAAATGACTTAGAATTATATAACAGATTTAAAGCCACTTGAAAAATAAACTGAGCTGTTGCTTCTTTAGCCTTTAGAATACATCTAAATCTTTTCCTTGATATACAGAGGAACTAATTCCCCTGAGATCTAGGGTCCATATCCTAAAGCACTATTTAGCACAAAACACAGATTTAAATCTCTAAAGAGACCCTGGAAGCCATCAATTCCAACCCCATTATTCTACAGATGAGGAACTTGAGGCACAGAGAGATTAAGTGACTTGCTCAGGATCACAGATTGAGGAAATATATGAGGCAGGATCTGAAACCCAGATCTTCCTGACTCCAAGTCAGGTTACCTCTATGCTGCTTCTCACTGAACCATAACTGTCCAGTACCACAATAAGTTTTAGGACTAACAACTTAACTGTTGTTATCCATAGAAAGGCAACTATCAATTGTATTAATGTTAATTTTTATCTCTATAATAAGAAAAACACAAAGAATGGGTCTTACAGTTTATAGGCAGAGAAGCATTATGAAAAGAAATATAAAACTCAAATGCCTAAGATAATAAAGTATCTGTGTGCAATAAATGTATAACCTGTAAAAGAAACTCCATCCACAATTTTTCTAGTTCTAAAAGAAGCTAATCTACTTAAATTACTTAATATGTGAATCCCAGGCGTGTACAACAATACACTACACTGTCACAAGTAGACTGACTGAACAGGCCCAAGCAGTCCCCTTTTTCAAGTCTCACCAGCATCCTCTTCTCTGCCAGCTGTCGGCAAACACTGGCAACATCCTTAACATTTGTGGGAAACCTCTGCTGCCAGTGGTCCATGTTGGCAGATTTGTTGCTGAACTGGACTTTATCGAACATAATAGTGACAGCACTTTCTTCCAGTTTTTCAACTTCTCCATACAGAACAGGGATTCGCAGGACTGCCGCACCTTTGGGGAAAGAATGTTTCAAACTAGACTTGTTTTTTGTTTCTGTGTAACATAGTAGTTGTAAAATTGTAACATCCTCCCATCTATGAAAACAAGTTTAAGTATTACTCTGAAGTTTTTTTCTACGTCTTCTAATGCTTATAGGGATATTCTGAAGGTTCTAAAACTGACTTCCAAAATTGCTGATCAGTAAATCATTCTAATTTTTTTTTAAGTATTTATTTTCAGCGTATTTTTTCACAAGAAATGTGTTCCTCCAGTGTAAAACATCAAGTGAAGAGATACAAAACTATATAAGACAAAGTCCAAGTCCCTAATAAGCCTTATAGTCTAATGGATAAGATATAAATATCTCTAATGCAAGAAAGAATGGAAAAGTACAATAAAAGTGGCTAGGTTTGATAGGTGTTAAAGGTTTCAAGGAGGTAAAGACATTTGGACTAGGCATTGAAGGACCATTAAGAATTAGATGGGCAGAGATGAGAGGCAAGAAAGCTTGGGGCAGGTTCCAGTAGTAGGAGTCCAGCATGGCTGCAGCATACAGCGTTTGAAAAAAAAGTATTATAGGTGATAAGACAAGAAAAGGTAGGAACAAATAATGAAAGCTAAGATGTCTGGACCTTCTCAAGTTTTATTTCTGAATTTTACTTATTTCTGAAATTTATTTACTCTGAATATTATTATAACAAAATGGCCTTTCAGAAACCGCTTCAGCTGCATTTCTATGATTATTATTCTGAGATATCACATAAACCTATTTCTGAATATTTGAAATTTTTAATAGCCGTGTAGTCTTTTTTACATAAATTATTCATAAAGTTGACTATTCATTAAAAAATAAACTACGTAAGTATATTTTACAGGACTGCATATATGTAACCTTTATCAAATTGCTTGTCTCCTCAGTGAGGAAAAAGGGAAGGGAGGGTGGAAGAGACTTTGGAATGTAAAATTGTACAAAAAGGTTAAAAATTGTTTTTACATGTAATTGGGAAAAAATAAAATATCAAATTAAAAAAATTAACCACATAAAATCTGAGAATGTTTCCTACTACTATTAGATGACTAATAATGCTCTTTCTTACCAACATTGTTTTCCAAGACCGCCCTTTCTCCTTCTAGTTTGGTTTTACCATACAAATTTAGGGGATTTGGAGTGTCCTCTTCAGTATAAGGTGGATTTGTTCCATCAAACACATAATCTGAGCTAATGTAGATCAGAAATGCTCCAATTCCCGCTAGGGGAGAAAAAAAAACACAACACAACTATTAATTGACTACAGAGATAAAAGTCCTTTACCAAATTATAAGAGAAATTTTTTTTTTAGTAAAGTAATATGAAAACAAGTTCCTTAAGTATATTTTAAAAATATTAAATCTCAGCAATTAATATTTTATAAAGATTCTATAATATCAAATTACCTGCTTCCTTTGCTAAATTCCCTGAAGCATCCACATTAAGCTGAGAAGCAGCATCTGGTTGATTCTCTACAACATCTGGCCTTCTTTCTGCTGCACAATGTACTATGACATGAGGCTGCAAGTTAAGCATTCATGCATTTTCAACAACAACAAAAATGCAAAATAACTATATGTTCCCTATAGTAAATATAGAGCAAATGTTCATTAAAGCAAAACCTCCTTTATCACTACTGAATTAATAAGTTAGTAATACTATTATTCCTTCCTCAAATGAATGGAATTAAGGAAACTGTTTAACAACTTCCCAGAAAAGAGCAAGTGGCTCAATAGTAATGAAGACATATGAAGACAATACCAACTAGCTACATCCACTGCAATATCAGTATCTATAGGTCTAAAGCAGAAAGCTTAATTTTACTTGAGTAAGATAATAATACATAGGAAGAGGAATTAAACCTGTGATATCGCTAATATAGGGAACTCCCAAACGAGGACACCTCCTCTACTAATGAAAGTCAGCACCTGCTCTGCAAGTTAGACTTAGTGAGTTATCTTGAGAACTGAGATCCTAAGTGACTTGTCCAGCACATAATCAATTTCTGTGAGGAGGGACTTGATCTGAGGTTATTTTAGATATCTGTTTACTATGCCATAATGCCTCGTAACTCAGGAAAAATGAAGAGAAACACCAAATTTCCTGCACATACTTATAAATTTGAATATTTCCAAAAATTATTTTTATGAAGAAACCTTTTAAGCAAGTTGTTGCAAGTATGTAGATGCTTTCAGCACCACGGCCAGCAGTTATGGTGAAGCCTAGCATAGCTGTCTAGTTTGGCATGGAGAGAGCAGACAGCAGTGCCCCAAAAACTGGAGATGAGGATGAAGAGGGAAGGAAATTAGTTAAGGAGAAGGTAGGACCTTTTGTTACCAATGCCAATAGAGTTAACTAGATTCATAGATTTCTATGCCTTTATGTGATCAGAATTGCTTACAGACCCTGGCGAGCCTCTCACATAGAAAATATACCACTGCATTCTTAAAAAATAAAAATAAAAAACCCTTCCCTGACAATATGTATTACCACCACTTTTTAGGTCACATTATGCTGCATATAGTGTACACTGCCCCCGCCCCCACCCCCTTCTTACTCAGCTGAAACTAAGTTTTCTGGTTTGGGTATACAGACACTGACACAGCACATTTCTGTCTTTTCAGCTACCCTAAGCAACAGGAAGATAGCTGGAGAAGGGGGGGGGGGAGGAGGGGTGCATGCATGTGTGTGTGAGAGTAGTGTGTTTATGCATACAACTTCTGGTATCATAGAATTATTTAGTCTTGTCCCTTACGATAAAGGATCAGAATTCCAGCACATTCCAGGTGGCACAGTGAGTAGAGTACCAGCCCTGGAGTCAGGAGCACCTGAGTTCAAATCCATCCTCAGACACTTGACACATTTACTAGCTGTGTGACTTTGGGCAAGTCGCTTAACCTCAATTGCCCTGACTTCCCCCCTGAAAAAAAAAATCCAGCAAGTGTTGTATCCATAACAAAATGGCCTTTCAGAAAAAGCTTTGACTGCATTTCTATAATGATTATTTTTAAACTGTACCCCATAAACCTAAGATTGTATTAGAGTACATGTAATAGAAACACAGTGTGTAGAGGTAATAGTATATTATCAGTGAGGACTAGAATACAAAAGTAGTAACAAGATAACTGTAATATCAATTAAGTTGGGTGTCTTTGATTGAGCCTTACTAGGTGCTAAGCCTATGTGGGTGTGAATTGGTAACTAAGGTGGGGCTCCAGATGGGGCCAATGAAGAGAGGTGCTAACTCCAGAGCCAATAGTAAGAGCCTAAGTTCTGGTCGTCCAGATGACGTTTGATGACGTCTGAAACTGTATAAAAAGATAGAACAGAGTTATTTGCTTAAGGCTCTCACTCCTGGAGGTGTGGGACTCTGGGCAGCAGCTGTAAGGGCCTTCGGGTTGAACTCAGATGTTGATGGTTTTCTTGGTAACTATGAATTGTATTTGGTCCATTGATGTTTGCAATTTGTTTGTATTTGCTCTGAAGTTCAGAGTGCTGGCTTTTTCCCCTGAACTAAGTGAATATTTGTATGCTGGATAAAATTGAGATTGTTAACCCCTTAACATTGCTTTCCTTAGTAAAGCAGATCAAAAGAACCTGGGCTTGCAGCATTCTGTGAGCTGGTTGTTGTTGGTTTTACACTCCCACAGCAGCTGCTAGCTGGATTGTTGAAACAATAACATAAAGCATATATACATGAGTAGAGGAGGTAATCTGGCCATCCCATGAAAGCATGGTGAAGTGCTACCAGGATATCCATACAACAATGAAAGAACAAAAGTAGGTCCCCAGCATACTGGGAAGATCCTTTATGAAGTAATTATGGAAAGATATAGACATGAATTGCACAGAATCAAAAAGATTAGATGATTTAATACTTACATTGGTGAATCAAATAGTTTTTATTCATTTGTTAATACACAAATTAATAAAGATGGAAGGAACCTTCAAATCCCTCCTCAAAGTGTGCATTTCCTAAAAATTCCAAATACCACTAACGATAGGCCCTGAGCTAAGTGACAATACTGACTGATCTCTTGTCTTCTTTGTTCCTTAGGTAGACGCACTCATTTCTCAATGTTTGTCCTTCTGCCTTATACTCTTCTTAAATGGTAACTTCTTACACTAAGGTCTTGTCTTTGTCATGACTTCTTAATACCCTGGTTTCTTTAGCCAACTCCTTGACAAGTAGTTTCCCTATATTTTGGGAAATTTCTAACACCAGAGGTCCTTAAGTCCTTTAAAGAAAAAAAAAAACCACTATACCATACCTGGAAATCCTGAATGATATCATGAACTGCATGAGTATCCAAAAGATTAACTTGTTCAAATCTAGGTCGAGCTCTACTGTATCCACAGCCAACTGCATGCCAGTTATTCTGCTCAAACTCTTTGTATACAGCTCTGCCAAGAAGGCCAGTGGCACCAGTAATCAAAGCACGCCTACTAGGGACATTAACATCCTCCTAAAATATAAAAGCAAAAACTGATTTATTTGAATATCATTTTGTCATAAGAAATAGCCTTGATATCAAATTGAATTTACTGAACAACTCAAGGACCTAGCAATTTGATATGTTTCAGACCTATAAGGTAATGAGTAATTTACAGAAGAAACAAAGACTAGTGAAACTTATGACTAATGTCATTAGATTAAAAAGACTTCAAAAAGTCTAATGCACCCCCTGCAAAAGACACTACAAAAGCAATTTAAATTGCATACCTCTTAGTATTAACTCAAAGATTTGACAAATCAAATTAATACTGGATAATCTTATTCATATTCACTTGATAATGAATCTGAATGAGGCAGCTCATACATATCAATTTTAGTTAACATACTTTTCAGTTATTTACCAAAAAGAACCACACTTAGATTTAGGCTTATTTATTTTGCGATCTGATCACATAGTTGGACTTTTATTTGATTAAAATGTTTATGGGGTTTGATATTTTTGCTCCTGGTTTGATATTTTTATTCTTAAATTTCCCTTGACCATTTTTTTTTTTAACCACCATAATACTTCAGGACCAGATAGGAATACTCTTACATTTATTCCACAACACCATTCTCCACAGCTGCTCAGCTGAAGGGAGACAAGTACATCCTAGCCCTTACAGAATGTAGATAAATGCCAAAATTAAATTTAACCAGAATAACTAATACTATTAATCTATTAAAGATTATACTAATTGCAATATATCTATCAATAAGTTTTGCTTTAATAAATTCTTCAAAATCTTAACTTTAGAAGTACTCTTAGCTCTGGTTAAAAGAAAACAAAAACAAAACAAACAAACAAAAAAAAACCAAAAAACAAAACTGAGCTATCCCAAATTTGGTAACACACATTCAAAAGAGTCAAGATTTTCATTTTTTTGGCTTTATAAAAGGAGGAGTGAATACAGAAGGAGCAGGGAAATGGGAGTCAAGAGACCTAGATCTCGGTACTACTGTATATTCAAGTCAAAATTTATCTCAATTTTTTTCATTCATCAAATGAGGAATTTTGACTAGATATTCTCTAAAGGGTCTTACAATTAAATTTCTGTGATCCTGTGAATGTTGTGGAATTTCCAGGGCCCTCACCAGAATTGGACAAAGGACTAGAAATAAAACTTGAGCGCAGGAATTTATTTTCATATCTCCCTCCTAGCATCATGTAACAAATGTTTATTGAATACATGTGATGGAATGAGACAGAAACAGTACAGGCCTTATTCTAATTCCAAATCTCTTTTCCAGGCTTCTACTAAGTCAAGTGACTTGTGATGCCAAAACTTTTGTCTTTGCTTCTTCTTTAATAAAAAATTATAATTTATATATATATATGAAATCTTGATGAACCAGATTTGGATAAAAATACTGTTTTAAGTGTAACAACCTATTTCAGTCTAGTAAGACAAATAAAATTATGTTTGTTATCACTTGATACTCAACATTGTCATGACCTTCAGGAAAGTTTATGACTTCTCATTTTACAAATCAAAATTTTGATCACAGCTTCAGAGCTGCCTAAAGTTAATATATTCATCTATAAATATGCACTTTCATAAGTAGAAAATAATAAATCATTTCTTCTCAAGCTGACAGTTAAAATGAAATAAAATTCAGAGAAAATTTGCAAAATGCACTAAAATTTGCTGTTCAAGAATTTTACTTATTACATTCCAAGTGCGTGAACTACAATTTTGTGATTAGATTTTGTTTTAGGAAAATAGAAACATATCCGCTAAGTCTGACTTACCACATAAAAATCCAGTTTGTTGCTAATCTTAAAAATATTTCATTGAAAAATACTTTAGATAATCATTCTATAAATTGTTCTGAATGTAAATATACAAATGCCAACTACTACACAGAACCACCAAAAGTATAGTAGGATAAATGCTGCAAACTTAAGATGCACATCCACAAGAGGAAATATTTCTTTTGGCTTACATGCTAAGTACTCACAGAGGGTCTCCAGTATTTTAGTGAAGGAATTTGAGTGAGTGAGAGTGTGTGTGTGTGTGTGTGTGTGTGTGTGTGTGCGCGCGCGCGCGCGTACATCTATATGTACAAACATATAGATATGTTTTATCCTTGAAAAATAAAAGCCTTCTAAGTTTAAAGTAACACAGAGCCACGTTCCTTAAATATTAATTTGGGAAGTAACTCAGAACACTTAAAATAAACAACATCATTAAAGATTTAGCAAATCTGCAGTTGTGTATTAGTCCCTACTTTCAATTTTGAATTTATTTTTATCAGAAAAATTGAACATTTCTAAAGTAATTGATTTTTTTCTATTTTAATAGGAAAAAAGTAAATACTATAACCATATTTTTAAAAAATTTTTGTGGATTTTTAAATGCGAAAGAAAATTACAAGGGATGGGAAAGCATCCAGGAGCTCCAATCTTCACCTTAGAATCACAAATTCATGTATAACATGTTTTAGATTTATTATCTCACTTAAGCCCTAGTAAGGTAGATTTCATTGCATACATTTTACCTATCAGAGAACTAAGGCTGCGAGAGGTTAAATGACTTGCCCAAAGTCACAGAGCTAGATGATGTCAGTGAAGTATTGAATCTTAACATATTTTTTCTGCTTCATATTATTTAACATAAGGGGGCAACATCTTTTTCTCGTTTGTCTGTAGCTGTAATTTCATTAGCATAACAGAACTCTATGATCACCAGCTAATCTGCAACTTCTACTCTTAGGAGACTTAAAAAGCTAAATTATTTGCCCAGTCACAGAGTCAGTGTATGTCAGCACCAGGACTGGAATCCAGAACTTCATGACTCTAGCTCTCTATCTACAACACCCTATTGTTCCTAAGACTGTATCGTTAATAACAAGTATTCACAATTCGTTATACAAAAGCTTATTTTAATTCAGTAACTATGTATTGATCCCTTATCATGAGCATAACAGTAAAACTACCATAAAAACCACTATTCAGGGGCAGCTAGGTGGCGCAGTCAGTAGAGCACCAGCCCTGGAGTCAGGAGGACTTGAGTTCAAATCTGGCCTCAGACACTTGACACATGT
>CM053625.1:50905487-50949165 GCA_028646595.1 Phalanger gymnotis | reverse complement strand
GCCTCAGCGCTCCGCGGCCTGGGACTGGTCTCACTCTCAGCTCGCTGGAGCCGCTGCCTCATAAACCACCTCCAACATCTCCCCCCCGGGCCCCTCTCCTCTCCCTTGTATAGTTCCCGCATCGTCCGGGACGTTTGGACGAATTTTTCAGGGTGAGGAGAGGACAGGCCCCGGGGGGGAGGCTTGCTACTGAAGAAGAGCCGCCGCGAGGAGCTCAAGGTGAGGGGTCGGGGCGGCCCAGGTCGTTGGTAGCTAGCGGTTGGAGCAGTTGGAAAATTTTTGGAATTGCTGGGTCGGAATGGGATGGCCCGGGGGACTCCCTGTGGGCCGCGGTGGAGGGCATTGCACACGGGGCGGGGGATTGTCTAGGTTGGGGCGTGAATTTGGGAGGTTCAACACATACAGCGCCGCCCGTTCTTCCCCCCGACACCCCAGTTCTCTCTCCCTGAGTCTCTGGTCTCGTCATCCCAAGTTGCCTTCTCCACCACCTGCAAATCTTGTCAGTTATTCCTTTCCTTCCCCGCCCCCAGGCTTTTGTTTCTACCCCCGACCTTGTCTCTTACCCCGCACACCTGTCTCCCCCTAAAGCCTGTCTCTCCCCACCAAGCTCTGTCTCTTCCCCCAAAGTTCCTGTCTTCTCCCCAGATCTCAGTCCTCTGCCTCTATTTCTCACCTCCAGTTCCACCCTCCCCCCGTGTCTCATCGTCCCCAATCCCACTCCTCTAGTTTCTTTCTCTTTGCCCCCCTCCCCTTTCTCTTCCTTTCACCGGCCCCCGGCCTCTCCTCCATTCCAAGTCCCTCCTCTCCCAGGGGGGCACTTTGTGGGCACACTAGCCTGGACTTGTCTTAGCCGGGTGGAAGTGGAGGCGTTTCCCACCCAGCACACGTGTCTCGCTCCTCCCCCAATGGCAGTAATATATAAGGGGCGGTGACTCGTTGGGGGGAATAAAAGAAAGTTGATTTGAAAGGCTTTGAGGGTTTCTCAAGTTTTCTCAGTCGTCCCTTCTTTAACATAAGCCATCCTCATCCCAAGTAGACACTGGGGAGAAGTCCAGACCTATAGCAATACCAAGGAAAGAGGTGCCCCGCCCCCACTCCCCTTTTCAAACCTCTTGTCTTACTGCTTCTTCTCGGTCTTGCACTATATATAGATGATAGAGGCACTGGTAACAACTGAAGCTCAGAAACTGCTGCACCAGCTGAATGTCCTGTTGGAACAGGAGTCCAGATGTCAGCCAAAGGTCTGTGGCTTGAGACTAATTGAATCTGCTCATGATAATGGCCTTCGGATGACGGCAAGACTGAGGGACTTCGAAGTGAAAGACCTTCTTAGCCTAACTCAGTTCTTTGGTTTTGACACGGAGACTTTTTCTCTAGCTGTGAATTTACTGGACAGATTTCTATCCAAAATGAAGGTATGTTTTAAAGTATCTCACACTGAATGCTATTTGATGTGGGGTATCCAAGATGAAATTGTTTGAGTTGATTTATGTCCAGGACCCACTCAACTAGCGTTTTTTAAGTATCCATTAGTTGCTAAGCTAGGCTGGGGATACAGAGACAAAGACCAAAACAGCCCCTGCATTTAAGTAGTTTACATTTTATTGGGAGAGTGGGCATGTAAGTCTCTTATATTTATGTATATATGTGTAATAAAATATATACAAAGTAAACTTTATTAACTTGACCTTTTTCTTTAGTCTTTCTGTTAAAAGATTATTATACTGTTCACTAATACTACTTACAAAAAATAAAGATGACTCATAATTACTATAAATTTGGACAATAGCTTAGAACTTTAACAATTAACTTTAGTATTCTCTGAATAACACATTTATGCATTTTAACAGAATTGCTGTTAGATTAGACAGGACTACTGGGTATTTGACTTTTTATGTTATTGTTAAAATATAAAATATTTTGAGGGACAGATTACAAGATTGAAAGTAAGAATTATGGGGTGACCCATGAGTATTCAGTGTTCCAGGTAGTTCCACTTCAGCCTCCTTAAAGATCGTCTTTATGAACCATTTCAGTCATGAAAGATGGTGGTCCTACTCTTGATGACTGGGCAGATTCATAGGATCATAGTTCTAGAAAAGGCCTCTTTTTTTTCAGGTGTAAAAATCGATGTCACGAGTAGAATCAGATAGAAGTTGAATTCAGATCCTTTGACTCTATACTCTTTAGTGCCTCCTTCCATCTGCAGGCAATTAAGTAAAAAGACTTGTTTTATTTAAGAGTCCACATTTGTGAAATTTCTGTCTACCCCAGGAAAATGAAAATAACTTGCTAACTTTTAGTACATAGCCCAGAATGCATTTTTTAAAGATTGGCATTTTACTCACCAAATCATTCAACAAATTATTGTTTGCTATAAATTACAAAAGATACAAAGCTGACTAAGAGTTTAATGTGAGCCTCACAAATAATGAGGCTGGGGAGAAAGTGCCGTAAGAGGTATTAAATAATTGATACCAGGATTCAGAAGGGGGGGAGCCATTAAATCTGGTCTGGGGGATCACTTAGGCTTTGAAAGATAGGTAGGATTTCACCTAGCTGAGACTGGGAATAGCATGTGTGATTGCTTTTGTTTGTAAGTATTGTGTAGTATCACAAACTTCATAGTTGTGTAAATTGAAGAATGTACTTCGTAATCTGAATAGCTTAAAAATATACTTTCTAGAAAATTAAAACCTAGCTGCATTGATTGAGAATTAAATGCTTAGAATGGGATAGGACCTTTCTTCTAGGTGTAAAAATAATGTTCTTTAGGGAAGACAAAACTTGGAAATTGTGACCCAACTATTATTACTTATTAATATTGTAATAATACTAAATTATTATTTCTAGGTTGACCAGAAAATATATTTTCATAAAAATGCTTTATGTAGGAAAACAAATTTCTGTGATTAGAAGCTTGCTGGGTATAGAATGCTTCCTTCACTTGCTAATTTTGTTCATCAGTGCCAATGATGCCAAGGTCCATATAGATTATATAGTCCTTAGTGGGCAAGTCATTTGTGTTCCACAGTCACAGATTATACTCTTCCAGACAAATCAATTTAAAAATCCAGGTGGGAGATGAGAATGAATGGAACTGTTTAAATTTATCACCTATAATTATAAAAAATAGCCCAAAGTATTTGCCATATGGAGGCAGAATCCAGTTTGTCTTCTCTATAAAAAAGGATGATAATAAAAATTAAGAAAGTTACTTAGAAATGTTAATAAGTATTTGATTTTTAAATCATGGAGACTCAACATTTTGGATTGATTCTTTAAATATGGAGTCTCAATATTTTGTGTTTGTTTTGTAGGTACAGCCCAAACATCTTGGATGTGTGGGATTAAGTTGCTTCTATCTGGCTGTGAAATCGACAGAAGAAGAGAGAAATGTCCCATTGGCCACTGATTTGATACGAATAAGCCAATACAAATTCACAGTTTCTGACCTGATGAGAATGGAAAAGATTGTGTTAGAGAAGGTGTGTTGGAAAGTCAAAGCTACTACTGCCTTTCAGTTTCTACAGCTCTACTATTCACTCATTCACGAAAACTTACCATTTGAAAGGTATGTAATCTGTACTTTAAAAGTAGAGTTTTACAAAATATTGCGGTACAATTTCCACAAGCTGGTCATTAATACTATGAAACAATTTAACTATTAAGACATTTTAATACTAAAAAAGACAACTGATGGAATGCTATTTTAGCCTTCTGCCCCAGTAGCTAGTCCATTTAAAAAAATCAAATGTGAAGATACGTAGTTGTTAATGCCTCTCTATAAGTCATTGATGGATAATCTTTGGTCCCTCTCACAAAAGAGCTTGTGCTTTATCAAATTTTTCAGCTCCAGACTAAAATTTACCAGCTTAGAATCTTTCACAAATCAAAGAAAGAACTTCAATAGACGCTTAAACTCCACAGCATTTTTAGAGTTAAAAAGATAATTTTGGTTTCTGTGGCATGAAGACAATTCATTTGAATAAAGTTAGGCATTAGTAATTAAGATTTCTATATTTTGTTTTTGGAGACATTCAGAAATGTCACTAGAACTGAATAGCAATTTTTTTAAGCCATAATAGTCATGTTGTAAAAGAAAACAGACAAAAAAAGCCTCAAGAAAGATAAAGTAAAAAAAAAGTATACTTCAATCTGTATTCAGATACCATCATTTCTTTCATAAGTCCTTCAGAGTTGTCTTGGATCATTGTACTGCTGAGAATAGCTAAGTCATTCACAGCTGATCATTTTACAATATTGTTATTGCTTTGTACACAGTATATTTCACTTTGCATCTGCCTATGCAAGTCTTTCCAGGTTTTTCTGAGAGCATCCTGCTCATCATTTCTTATAGTACAGTAGTATTCCATCATAATCACATACCACAACTTGTTTGGCTATTTCCCCAATTTATGGGCATCCCCTCAGTTTCTAATTCTTTGCCCCTTCCCTGCCCCCCCCCCGCCCCCCTGAAAAGAGGTGCTATAAATATTTTTGTGCATACAGGTCCTTTTCCTTTTTATAAAATCTCTTTGGGGATACAGACCTAGTAATGGTATTGAAAGATCGAAGGGTATGCATGGTTTTAAAGCCCTTTGGCATAATTCCAAATTTCTCTACAGAATGGTTGAATCAGTTCACAGTTGAATCACTCCACCAACAGTGTATTAACGTCTCATTTTTTTCCATACCCTGCCCCCCAACATTTGTCATTTACCTTTGCACTAATCTAATAGGTATAAGGTTGTACTGCAGAATTGTTTTAATTTGCTTTTCTCCAATTAAGAGTATTTTTTCATGTGCCTTTGACTGAATAGCATTATTTTTAAAGGAAGCAAGTTCACTTAGTTAATAGTTCATTTTCTTGCGGATTAAAAGTTTATGATAATTTTCTGAAATTTGTCTTTTGACCTGACAGTCAATTTTGTACAGATAATTTTACTTTATTTCTTCTTTTAAAGGAGAAAGAACCTAAGTTTTGAAAGACTGGAAGCTCAGCTTAAGGCATGCCACTGTAGGATTATGTTTTCTAAAGCAAAGGTAAATACTTTAAGACTAAATCTATTGATATAAACCTGCTTTTACATGTAACATTTATTACAAATTTTATCTTCTTTAGCCTTCTGTATTGGCATTGTCTATAATTGCACTGGAGATTCAAGCACAGAAATTTATAGAATTAACAGAAGGAGTAGAATGTCTTCAGAAACATTCCAGGGTATGTATTTGTCATTTGCTGAAATCCATGTAATAACTGACTATTTGTTAATATATCTCCTAAAGCAAAAGAAATGTATATTCAATAGACATTTAAGTAGATCATTTTTTCAGATAAGGAAAATACATGATAATATTTCAGCAATAATTTAAAATGCTTTCATGCAGATAAATTGCAGAGATCTGACCTTCTGGCAGGAACTTGTAGCAAAGTGCCTAACTGAATACTCATCAAACAAGTGTTCTAAACCAAATGTTCAGAAGTTGAAGTGGATTGTGTCTGGACGTACTGCGCGTCAATTGAAGCATAGTTATTACAAAATCGCTCATCTTCCAACAATCCCTGAAACTGGGTCTTAATAGGTAATTTGCTTCTAAATTATTTTTGAAATAATTATCTATTAGTGCTGTGATTTTTCTACTTAAATGTTCATTTATCATTTGAGAAACCTTATAAATGAAATTAGATTGAGAAAGGTAAGGGGACATTGACCTTCCTTTAAAGATATCGGTGATTTGAGTATCTACTATGTGCAAAATAGTGCTATACAGGAGTTTTTTTGTCTTTGGGGTTTTTTCTGTATTATTGATGTACCTAAAGCTTTGCATTTAAACATAGAATCAGTGGGATAAGGAATTTTATGATGGTAGTATTGTTTTCTATAGCCATCCTTAGCAATTTTATATAAATGACAAATTCAAGAAAACACAGTTCTTTAAAAAACATCGTAAGCATGAACAAAACCATAGTGAATTGAAATTACCATCAAAAGTTCGTTCATTTTAAAATGGAAATTACTCGGCATGTTCACTTGTGAAATGTATCTGAGTGGCATATTTTTAATCGTTTCTGTCTCTATACATGATATAACTCCAATGTAATTTAAAGCTCTGGATTGAAGGCCCTTCCCTTTGAAAGCTTTTCATACAGCCCTAAGTATCCTGCTTTCTGAACTAGAAGCTTAGAACCATGGAAGCTCCTTTTGAGGAGTCATAAGCTTAAGACAAATGCATTCGTAAATGTAGTTCACTCTATAGATCATAATTTGCTTTATACTAATCTTAATATGATACTTAGTGGGAGAAAAAAGATCTTATCATTTTGGGATTTTATGCCCTTCACCTCTTTTTCAGTCTCCCATCAAAAGTTCTTTTTAACCTGTTTAAAAAAAAAATCAAAGTAAATGTTTTTTGTTTCATTAAACCCCTAGATAATTGGGAGGTGTCACCAACAAAAACTATAATATATAATCCAGATTGTCAGATAAATCATTCCATCATTTAAAGTTCTTGAAATAATTTGTGATTCTAAAGCTTTAGATATGAACAAATCATTTTACAATTTATTATATGCATGTACTTTTGTAGGCTTTTAATTACTTATTTCCTTTGTCTCAATAGGATTCTTGTGGTGAAGAAATGAAGAAAATATTTTGAAGGCTAATTTCACATCAGAACTGTGGACTCCAATATTAGAATGGATTTAAGCTGTGAAGCCTGAAACATAGCAACTAGGTTAGCATTGATGTTTTCAGACTTGTGAGGAAAACAGGCTATAGTTGGAAATTGATTATGTGTGCTGCAGTTGGAAAAGTGTTCAAGACTAAATTATGATCTTTTTTGAAGCATGTTTATAAAAACTAAAACTCAAATGTGAAACCCTAATGTAGAATAAGGATGGGAGACTACTGTGAACTGACAGTTAATATTGATCCAATCTAGTAGTGTCTGGATCAGTATACTGATTGTAGGTAGTATTGATGGCAAGGTGTGATTGATTTTAATTGATATTATTTGAATTGTGATGCAAGTTCATATCAAAACAGATCAACTTCAGAAAAATGGTATGATGCACTTTAGTATAGTCAGGGTTACTAGTCTTTGAGGCTATAAGTATAAACAACCTTGTTAGAGCCTTATACAGCTAGATAATCTAATAATTCTAAAGATTTATTTTTGTTTGGCATATTTTTCATTTAAATTTGATTATAAAATTATTAAAGTTGTAGACAGACATGTTAAATTTAAGTGATCTTCAACATTATCCTAGGGAACAAGTGATAACGGTATACAGTTTTATACAGAATGATTTTTATCTCAATATCTAGCCCCTTAGAAAACAAATTTCTCTTAGTACAAGCAACTCTTATAGTCTTGCAAATCTGAAAACTCAGCTGTGCCCTTCTAAAGCAATATATGCTAATGCTATCACTCTAGAGCTTTTAAATAAGGATTACGGTTGGTATGAAACTGGACCATTAGTATAGAGCTTTGTATTTAAAAGCAGTACATATGGGTATGCTATTGCCACAGTGCTCCTGTAAATAATTCAACTTAGAGACTAAAGTGAGTTGTCTGTCCAGATTTGAGTAAGCTGCAATTTAATTGACTAATTATGTGGCAGGTGGAGCACTTAAGGCTAGTTGTAGGTTAATGAATCTAAATTGGCATACAGGGTTGGGAAAGCATATAGTTAATCAGTGCAATATATAGTTTAATTTCTACAATACCTATAACTAGTTCAAATTTCCCTTTGACATCATGTTGTGAGGAAAAAAATCTTCCCTTTAAAGATAAACCAAAGAACCACAGTATGTCTCATGTCTTATGCTTCATTTTGTAAAGCCTTTTGCAGATGCACTCTTCAGTTACTCCTAAACACCTGATTCATTGAAGAATTTCCTTTCTAATTCATCAATGCAAACTTAAGTTGGCTGAAGTAACCTAACAAAAGTACCATTATGTTCTGGTACTAAGAAAGTGACCTTTCAATAAAACTATTGAAATGCATTGTCTGGAATGTTTTGTACATACTTAAAATTATCTCCCAACTGCTAGCTGGGTGCTAACAAGAACAAAATTTAGCACATAAGGTCTATTAGGTCCTGGTACCTGGTATAGACAAAAGACCATTGACCTGGGAGTATGGAGTCTTGACTGCTATTTCAAGCCCTGTGAGACCATGTGACTACAGGTAAGTAACACTGAATTTTAGAATAGAAAGGACCTTAGAAATGTTCAAGTCCAGTTTGTATTTGAAGAATCTTTTTTACATGCCCTGCTTAAAAAGACTTCCAGAAAAGATGACCCAAAATGAAGTAGCCCATTTTATCTTTGGACAGGTCTGGTATGAAGTATTTTCTTACAACGAGATCTACCGTTCTGCAGTTTCCATTTTAGTGTTCCTACTTCTGACCTCTGAAGAAGTAAAAGCCTGTGACAACTCTTGAAATACTTGTAGATAACAAAGTGTAGTTAAACTCTGGAGTTACGTAACTCTACAATGGAAGCCAGGAGTTCCCTTAACCTTTTTTTGTGTCACAAATGCTTTAGCAATCCAATGAAACCTGTGGACCTTTGGAAAGAAAACATTTCAAATGCATAAAATCTTTAAGATTACAAAGGAAATCAATATACTAAAAGTTATCAATATTTTATTTATACATGTATATATTTTAAAATAACCCCAGATTAAAAATCTGCTTTAGGTAAAGTAAAGAGACCAAGAGAGCCTGGAATTTGGCTTTCTCTATTGGCCGCCTTTAATGTATTCACTACCAAAAAAAATGTCTACTTGGGTTGTAGAGCATTTACTAATCTATAGTGGGTAATAAAAATAATATTGGGCCTCAGTCCTACCTACTCAGCAATCTAGAGATTGGAGGCTTAAAGGACTAGAAATTATCCTTGGCTTCCATTGATCTTTTAACTTATTTCCCAAATAATCAGTTATATCCCAATACTTGGTACTATAGTTTATACAAAATTATAGGAATAAATATCAAGTCTGATTTTCATAAAACAGTGATTTGGTAGAAACAAAATTATACTGTTATTGGCTTACATAGGATAACTTTTACCCCTAATGATCCTCTTCATAGATTCCTATAACTATCCAGAGGGAAGCTGATTCGCTGAAGTTTGTTTATTGGGTTACATTTAGGTTCATAAGAAAGATACTTAGTTTTACATCATGTTTTTCATACATTTTTGCTAATTTAACCCCTTATCTCCCTCTTCCCTCATGCCCATAAAAATTAAGGCATTTAACTTAACTGAAACAGCTACACTTCATAGGAATATTTTACCAGTTTAAGAATCAGACTTTTAATTTTTCCATCATTGTTGGACTTCAAAGTGAATCATTTCCCTTTGGTATTCTAAAATTGGTGGGTAACACCTATTCCATTTTTGGAATTAGAAAGCTTTATTGACAGTTATTCTGAGTTACAGTTTTCCAAAGAAAAATTTAATTTCCTCTGAAGGCACACTTGAGCTTTGCATGATTATGGCCCACTGCAAAGTAAGTCCAAAATAAGACCCATTTCTCCAAAAAAGTTTCAACTGAAATTCAGAATGTTTTCTATGTAAACTACATTTTGAATGCATTCTTTGAGGTCATATTTAAATGTTTTTTTTTCTTTACAATTCTCATTGTTGTGTAGGCAGATGTAATTTTCTTCAATCACATAATCCAATCCTTTTACATTGGCAACATCTTCTAGGATCCATGGAACATAGTTAAAAATGGCAGTTTTTATTTTTCAAGACTAGAAAAATCTGGTCCTCCTTTACTGTAGTTTCCTGAGATTTCTGCTCCACTGAAGTCAAAACCAGGGTTCTGAAAGGAGGGAAGAGATTACTAAATTTACACCTTTTTATATAAAGTTTATGTACAACAATATGTACAACATTTAAGTGAAGAATGAGCCACACACTGCTAGGCAAGTGTCTCAAGGCACTTACATCTTCTTCCCTGGATATAACATGTTCATATTAAATACAAAATGCACGTATAGTGCTGCTTCATTGGGGGCAGCAGAAAAGGAATCTTAGTAGTATTTTACCTGGAATTTGAAGGGAATCCTTAGGGATTCTAAGTAGGAAGTAAAGGGAGACTTTAAAGATGGCATAGAGGCAAGGAGATGCAGGTAAGCAAGTTAGCCTGAAAAGACTAGTTGAAGCAAAAACATGGACTTTAAATGCCAAACAATAATTTTTATTTTATCAGAGACAGTGAAAGCCATTGAAATATTTTCAAGCTGGGGAGAGATGAAGGCTGGGCCATAGATTCGGTAGGCTCCTGGACAGAAATGACAGTTGAACCCATGGGAGCTTAAGTAGATTACTAAGAAACGAAAATGGGGAGAGGAAACCTTTGGACAGACCCTCAGTTTGTGCACAGGGTTTAGGGCCATGGATGATGATCCTGAAAAGGACTGGTCTGATAAATAACCAAGAAGCAATGTCACGAACACCCATAAAAAGAATCTCCACGAGGTAGACTGAGAAAAAGCCACTGGATTTAGCAATAAAGAGCTCACTAATGATCCTAGAGAAACTTTTTGATTGGGGATATGGAGATGGAAGCCATGTTGTCCAGTTCCGGAAACAATGAGTATAGATATTTCTGAGAATCTGTGAAAGAATAATGATAAAGGTTAGCCTTAAAGGATGGTAATATCAAGGGAAGGTTTTTAAAGGACAGGGAAGGACCTGGCCATGTATGTAAGTGATCAATAAGCATTTGTTAAGCACATATACCAGACACAAACATGTAGAATAGATACAAAAGAAACAAAGTAATTGCGGGAAGGGACATAAGGTGGAGGGGATACAGAAAGTCACCATGTAGGAGGAAGCACCTGAACTGATCTTTGAAAGAGGAAGGATTCCTAAAAGAGAGGAGTGAATTTCAAAAAAAGAAGCATGAGGAGTGAGAGGAAGGGAAACAGAATTTTGCATATGATAAAGCATATACACCAGTTTGGCAAGACCATAGAGTTTTTGAACAGGAGTAATGTGTAGTAAATCTGAAACTAGATGGTAAAGCCCTTTAAATGCCAAACAATGGAATACATTTGTTCCCAGAGGGAATAGAGAGCCACTGGAGCTTCTTGAGCAGGGGAATGACATGATCAAAAATATGCTTTAAGTCAGCTACATGGAATATCTAAGAAGGATATCAGACTAGAGGAAGAAAGACCAATTAGGAAATCTTTGCAACAGTCCAGGTAAGAAGCAATAAAGATACGAAAGTGCGGCTATAGTTTAGAACAGAAAAAAGGTGACGTGAAAAATGGGCAGGTGGATTGACAAGATTTGGTAACTGACTGGATAGACAAGAAGGGATGAGCGAGAGTACAGAGTAGAAGATAATTGTGAAGTTAAGTTGCATGACCTACAGAATGATAAAGGTACAAAAATAGGGAAGTTGTGAGGTATTAATTTAAAAGGAAAGGAAATAAATTTGGCTGGGAAATGTTGAATTTGATTTGCCCATAGGACAAGGAAGTGCAGAAGTCCATCAGGCAAACAGTGTAGCAGGCTGGTACGTAGATTTGGGAGTAACCTGCATAGAAATGATATTTGAACCTATGAGAACTAATGACATCATCAAGAGGGATTATAAAGAGAACAGTATCAAGTCTTAGGGGGCAGTACAGCAGAGGAGCTAGAGAATGAGAAGTTGAAAATTAAGGAATAGAACAGGGTATACCAGAAGAGACTGGAAGAGAAAGAGTACACATTTACACTGGCAAGAAGGACCACCTCATTCTCTGAGACTACTGCAATTGCAAGGATGGAGAACTATGATGAGGTTATATGAGATTTGTAATTGGAGAGGAGAAGACATTTGATAAGAGTGGCCTAAATTTTTTCCACAAAACGAGTCAAAGTCCTTTTGTTGAGAAGAGGGGAAAAGATGATGATGTAAGGGAAGGTTTAGAACAGCTGATGTGGGCAATGCAAGAGAATCTGATCAGAGAAGAAAAAGGATTTGTAGATAACTATTTAGATTGGATTACAAATTTGCAGTGGACCCAGCTGGCCCAGTTTTAAGATTTTTTCTAGTAGAGTTCAGCAACCAGGCAAGCAGAAGTGAGGTGGTGGATGATGAGAATAATCCAAGACTGGAGTTTGGAAAGGAAGGAGCATTGACAAGACAGCAGAGCAAGGGACTCAAGGGTTGAGGATAGTGTAAAGTTGAACCGGTTGAAAGATTTTGATGGGAGGGAAGTTAAGACCAAAACTGGGGGATAACCTGGAATAACAGAGAGAGGTGAGGTTTCAGTGAGTGCTCAGAATATATTTTGGGAAGATGAGGTACAGAGACAACTGTAAAGACAAGAGGTGATAAGAGGAAAAAAATTATGGATTGAGGAGGTGATGACATGATTTGTTTATGTGTGGCTGAGGTGAAATGAAGGAGCAAATCGCGGAGGAGGAGGCTGATAGGAAGCAAGTTATTGAGGAAACATCAATATGTAAGCTGAAGTCTTCAAGTGTTAGGACTGGAACTGGGATGGAAAGAAAGAGTAATATTAAAAGCCTGGTACTTAACTCCAGGAGAAAGAGAATGATCTGAGGTCAGTAATTGCTACCAAAATCTGCTTGAGTAACATATCTGGACTAAGTGAACTTCATAAGAGATGTTACTAAGTGACATAGCATATGAATGAACACTTTTAAAATGAATAAAATAAAGGCTTAGTGTGTATAGTAATAGCTGTCATGTGGATTTAACACAGGCTGAATATAGGAATTCATAAATTCATGTGACTTACTTCTTTTTGGAATCTCTCCAGGGTAAGTTTCCTTTGCATTTGGTCCTGTACCCAAGGATCAGCTGCATATTCAGTTTCTAAGAGAGAGGTCCAACAATTTGCGGCATCTCTCTTTGTCTTGGTAAGAACTATGCGGACCATTTTTCTGTCCTCTATGAGAAAAATTACAAATTATGAAATTATAATTTATCATTACATTTGTTTTTTTAAAATCCTCCAGGTTATCATGGGAATTTTTTTTTTCAACAAACTTCGGTTGCTATGCTTTTAAAGTTGCAAGGACAAAATAATATGGTTTAGAGGGCATGGGGTTGGGGTGGAGGTGAGTGGGGTCTGATCCAGAAACAATATGTCAAAAATATTCCAAACGGAGTTTTCAAATGTAGCAAATACCCTTACCTAATGTCCACGTTCCCTCATCAGCTATTGTAGAATCAAAGAGTTTGCCCTGAAAAGAGAAATTTGCAAGATTGCCCTAAAATGTTGCAATTCACCGAATATATAAAATCAATTAAAGAAAATTTTCATGACTTAATGTATACATCATGATTTTTCAATCCTTCCATATTGTCACAGAGAGGCAGAGTAGCATAATGGATAGTGAGACAGCCTTAGAATGAGGAAGATCTGGGTTCAAGATTTCTCATATCCTGGCTTGTGAACCTAGGTCAGTCACTTAATCTCTTGGTGCCCCTGTAAACTCTCAGAAGAGTTATAGATTTGCATTGGTAGAGGAAATTTCTTTATTAGGTGATCCCTACACCAAGGAAATGACAAGTCCAAACCAAAATAAAACAAAACAAACCCCAAACACTGTTTTATTATGCCAATGTTGACTCAACATATTGATAGGTATCAGCCACTGGGACTGACTAACTGTATTACTATAAGACAGTAGTAAACTCATAGTAAACTGGATGGAGGTGGAGAAAGGCCCTTAAGCACTTTGAGACAAGTGTGGATAGACTGGGATTTGCATCACTGAAGAAAATATCCACAGATCAGAGTATAAGGGCTTATTTTTTTTTAAAAAACCATCACATTTTTAGCAATTTACTTAATTCCTATACACAGGAAAAGGATATAAGAAAACTTTCCTTAAGAAAATTTAGGGTTTTAAACTCTTGGTGCAGACAGATTGAACTCTGTTTTTTAAAACCATGCCTAACATAAGGTAGACAGAACCAAGTAAAACTGTACCAATAAAGTCTTCCTAATTATAAAACTGGGCATTCTGTTTTTCAGCAGATGGGCAGACACTTCAGGTCACATCTTGAGCAAAGCCATAAAACTAGTAAGACTTTATATAAAGAGATAACCTTATAATACTTTATAGAGTTTATAAAGACTCTATATAAAGACTCTTTATAAAGAGATAATTACCTTAAAATTTTTGAAACTAGTGCCTGAATATTCCTTAAAAGATGAATATGGAGACTTGAACTCAATCCAGAGAACCTCTCACTGAGACACAAGTGAATGGATGCTCCAAGCTTCTCTTTTCCCTTTCCTAAAATAACTTTACTAATAAACAGTTGTCTGTTGGGAAAGCTATAATTAGAATGGTATTAAAGACATACGAGTTATAATATTTATGATAAGATAGTTATGAGATTTGTAGAGATTTTGTTATATAAAATTTAAAATGTTTCTAAAAGAACAGCAACCAATCCCCCACTTATTAAACTGCTACTTGATAGATCAAAAAACATAACTTTTAAAGAAATGTAAAGAGCCTTTTTATCTGAGAAGACATTTATGAAGAAGCCAAAATATCCCAAGTATTTAAGGTTTTAAAATAAGGAAGCTTATTATATGGCTGAAATTGCCATATAATTTTTTTATAATTCAGTGTGTTTTTCTTAAAAAAGACACTTTTAAAAAGACACCTTGGAAAATTCAATTTGGTAAACATTAAATACCCAGTGTGTACAAAACCTAAAGTTAGGTGCTGAACAAAGTTTTGATATTATCATTAATCTGTCTTATACATACATACAATAGGAAAAAATTTAACTTCATCATATGGATTGAATTAAAGTACTATTTTTCAGGGAAAAAAAATCCTTTGTCTTGAGTTCCATGAAGTGCCTTTCTCATTAATAAAAGAACGGGTGCAGAAATACAATGTATTGCATAGATGTTAGATCCTAAGTCAAGTTCAGAGTCACAGAAAAAGTAAGTTTAGAGGAGGTGGTGGGGAGGGAAGATTAAATTATGTTTGGGACATAACCAGATAGCACAGTCCAAAGATTTGAGTAATTTGCATCTGGATGATAGTTGAACCCAAGAGAGCTGATTAGATCAACGAAATGGTGTCAAACTTGAACAGCAACTTCAGCTCACTAAACAAATGGTACATAAGGGTCCCTTCTGGCTACATATTAAGAAAACCACATACACACATTATCTGTTTTACTGCATTTTTGTTTATTTTGTTAAATATTTCCCAATTACATAGTAATATGGATCCTTGCTATTTGACACTTTTGATCTGAAGGGCCCAGGAAGACATCCTTAGTTATGCAAAAGGAAGAGGGTGATAAAAATAAAGACACTTGCCACAGTACATGAGTATTCTATACATACATAGATATTTCTGAAAAGGTGGGGGGGAAATAATTTTAAAAAAAGAATATTTTGAACTTACTATAGTTTATTATTTAAAGGACTTAGCACAGCTCAGCAGAAAGAGCACTGGATTTGGTTGGTATTAGAGGACCTAGGTTTGAATCCTGGTTCTCTCATTTATTGCCTATGTTACTTTAGGCAAGTCACTTGAGCTTAGTTTGCGTATCTGTAAAATAAGGGAACTAGATTAAATGGCTTCTAAAGTCCCTTTCAGCTCTAAATCTATGCTCCTATTACAATACCTGTACGACTTGGGGCAAGTAAGGAGATTTTCTTGGCCTCAGCTTTCTCATCTGTAAAAAGCAGGGGCTGGACTAGATGATTTCTCTGAGGTTCCCTCCTGCTCTAGATCTAGAGACTATAATATTTGTCCTAAATGTGGCACATTTTCTCCAGAACCGATCTTCTCAACTCCTATCAATCTGTACTTTGGACTGCACTGGACTTCGAAGTTTTCGAGAACAAAGGGGTGAGGAATTCACAAGATTCCTCCAAGTCATCTTCTAAACGTTCCCATGGTAACTCTGGGCTTCTGACAGCTTGGTTTCAGGGAGTACGATGAACTCTATCGGAAAAAGAGAATCCTCTTTCCTAGGCCTAAAACCCCTCTTTGATAAAGCTAGAGGAGTTAGGTCACCCACTAGCATGCGGAATAATAACAATAATGAAAAGGCTCGAGGAAAGTTTCCTTTAGAAACGATTAAGAAATCTCTGCCCTTAAGCCCTGGAAGGCCATGGAAATGAAGTCTCACGGCGTGATTCCCGGGGAATGATCGGAGACTCAAGACGCGGCTCGGCTCCGATACCAGGGGTCGGTCCCTTGAGGCTGGGACCCACGATACGGATGAAGGGCCGCCCCCTACCTTCAGGATCTCCTGGCCCCGCACGGCTAGCTCCACATGTCGACTCTGCAGGCCGCACTGGATCTCTTGAGCACGAGTGCCCGGTGGCACCTGGACCTCGATAAACACCTCCTCTAAGGTCTGGTACCACTGGCCCCAGGGCGTCCCACAAGGCACCACCCCGCTTCGTTCTTCAAACGGGGCAGACATGCTTCCCTCGGATCCCAGTGACCCTTTCTTAGCGCCAACCAAGGCTCCTGGGCGCAGGCGCAGAAACGTCTCTGTCCACTCGGCCCATAGGTCATGGCGCACGCGCACGGTTCTGTGAAGTTAGGGCGGAAACTAGTTTTTTCCATCTTCGTAACTGGTAGAGGGGAAGCGAAAGAACTAATATTCTGAAGAGATTTTGGAGGAAAATTTGCACAAAAAGAACAAATAAGGGAAATATTAGGAAATGGTAAGGTGGAGAGATGGAAAAGTCAGGCGAAATTCATTAGGCTTTCAGATATTCAGTTGCTATTAACAGCGATTAAAATCATTGATTGAAATGCGCTTGCGCACACACTGTCCGCACACAGCGCCAGAATCCATTCCGGAAATGGCGATTACCAACCCCTCCCCCCATTCGCAGCGAACCTTGCGTGCTTGCCCACCTAATTGGTTGGCGGGAGGGGTATTCGCGCATGCTCTCAAATGCTTCCTGCAAGGATTGGTGCAGTAGAAGGAGCAGACGTTCTGATTGGCTCTTCTTGAGAAGGGAGGGGACCATGCTGAGCTTTTCGAATTCAAGAGAAAGGGTTGCAGTTGCTGGGATCTCTGGTGTGCCTGGAGGCTACATCTGGTTTTTGACATGTCCTTCCCTAAGGCCCCGCTTAAACGCTTCAATGACCTTTCGGGTGCGTATGGGGAGCCTGAGGAGTCTTTTAGTGGGGAAGCTTCCAGTGACTTATTTGGAGTCGGAGGCCGGGGATGTTTCCCCTTTCCTCATAACCCAGATCAGACGTCTTCTTTCATCAGAATCCTGAGGAGGGAGCTCAGGGAAGTGGGTGGTAAAAAAGGGACCTTGAGGCCCTAACTTCTAGCTTTATACTATTTGGTAGAAGTTTTATTAAGAGAGAACAAGTAGAGATTTGTTTTTATCTGTCAAGGAACTGTAGCAGACATTGTGAGGCTTGGACTTTAAAGCTAACTCTACCTTTCTCCCTGTGTCTCTCAAAGTCATTTTTCACCTCTGAGTTTCAATTTATTCATGTGTAGTCAGCGATTCTTTAACCGTTTGTGTGTGTGTGTATGTATGTATGCATGAGTGTGAATGCATATGAATTCCTTTGGCAGTCTGATGAAACACCTTCCCTGAATAATGTTTTTAAATACATAAATTAAAATACTTAGTATTACAAGGGAAATAAATTAAAATACAGATATCAAATTTCCCTCCTAATTTCTGAACATTTTTATTTGAAATTTGGAGTTCCAAATTCTATCCCTCCCTTCCCTCCTCCCTTGCTTGAGACAGTAGGCAATCAGATATAGGTTACACATGTGTGGTTATGTAAAGCATTTCCATATTAGTTGTTTTGTACAAGAAGAGTCCAATGAAAGAAAAAATTGAAAGAAAGTGAAAAATAGAATGCTTCAGTCTATATTCAATCAATATTAGTTCTTTCTCTGAAGGTGGATAGTATACTTCTTCATTAGGCCTTTGAGATTGTCTTGGATCATTGTATTGCTGATAATAGCTAAGTCATTTACAATTCTTCATGGAGCAATATCACTGTTACTGTGTACAACATTCTCCTGGTTCTGTTCACTATGTATCAGTTCATGTAAGTCCAGGTTTTTCTGAAACAATCCTACTTGTCGTTTCTTATAGCACAATAATATTCCTTTGTAATCATATACCACAGGTTTTTTTAGGAATAGCTTTCATATCCAATTCTTAGCCACTACAAAAAGAGCTTCTATAAATATTTTTGTACAAATTGGTCCTTTTCCATTCTTTTTTGGATGTCAGGATATAGACATAGCAGTGGTGTTGCTAGGTCAAACGTTATGCAGTTTTATAAAAAAAAAAAATTTTAAATACTGTGTCTCAAGTTAAGAACTGGGCTAGCTATCTTTAAAGGTCACTTTGATCTTGTAAATCTTGTGACACCTTGCTGTGTCTATAGGAATCTGAAAGGTTACTCCAGAAGAGGATTTGATTTGTTCTTATGTTTACAAGTGTGGAATTTTGAGAGGTAAATTTCAGTTGTAAGTAAAGAGAAAAATAAGTTAGAGCTGGCCTAAAGTGGAATGTTTCAGGAAGTAGGCCTTGAAACTAGGTGGCAAAATGTTTAGAATTGGTATTTAGCTGGGAGTCAGGAAGTCCTTGAAATAATTTCCCAGCCACTTACTAGGTACATGACCATGACTGTAGGCAAGCACTTAACCACTTTCTGCCTCAGTTTCTTCATCTGTAAAATAAGAGTAATAGTAGCATCAACCTCAGAGGGCTGTTGTAAAGATAAAATCAGATAATATAGAGGACTTTGCAAATCCTAAGTAACTATATGAATTTAGGTACCATTATTATAAATGGGTACTCCCTCAGTGAAGGTCTTTAAGCAGAGGCTGAAAGACCATTTGTCAGAGCTATTATCAATAGGATTCCTTTATCTGGTTTGAAATATAGTGGATGACTTTTGAAGTTCCTTCCAACTCTGAGATCTTAGGATTCTCTGATGTTCTCACAACCTGCCTTTTTTCCACTCTGAGAGTGTTGTAGTTTTTCCTTTGCTAGTCATCTCACTAAATGAAGATCACCTCACTGTTTGAAAAAAAATGTAAAAAAATGCATATTTTATTTGGTTTGTTTATATTGAATGAATTTTCTTTAATAGATCTGTCTGAGGAAGTGGTTTTTTTTTTTATAGTTGTAATTCTTATGTTAGAGATGCCTGGGACCCAAAGGACTTACATTAGCTTGCTGGTGTCACACTTTTGGTTTAAGTCTTTATCTTTGCTCCCTCACTTGTAAGCATATTTCCCACAAACTGAAATTGACAGCTGTAGGTCTTTTGCAACAAGAGGATTTTAGTAATCCAAAGTCCCACAGCAAGTATTCTCTAATGCCCTTATATTCCATAAAGAAGTTTCTATTTCAGGGAGAACTTGTGTTCTTTACTCTTGAATAAAATGGTTTTCTTTGTTTCTCAGTACCAACAAAAAGCTGGTATTTTTTTTTTTCACGTGAAGAGAAACAAGCAGCTTCATTTTATAAATGCCATTTTTGCTATTAATAATCTATTCATTTCCAATATCTTATCCTATAAATACGATGAATAAATAAAACATGGATGTTTAATTTTGTTATTTCTAGGCTGTGCACCATCTCCAGGAGCTTATGATATCAAAACTTCAGAAATGCCAAAAGGACCTGTATCTTTTGAGAAATCACAACGATTTAGACGGCATCGGGGTAATAATTACCTTCCAAAATGAAAGGGACAAGTTACATACTTTTATTGCATTTTTTTCATATTTTCTAATCTTTCTCACTTGTTAATGTTTTTCCCTTTTAAAATTAGTTTGTATTTGCTTATTGGTGTAGAAGTTGTTTTTCTTTCAGTAGAATTTAAACTCTTTGAGGACAGGGGATGTTTTCTTTTTGCTTTTGCATCCCCAGCACCTAGGATAATGACTTGCATATAATGGAGCCACTTAATAAATGTTTGACTAATTGAATAATAACCTAAAGTTTTAAAGTTTGGAAAGTACGTTTTAGAGAGATGTCTGGGTATTTCTGAGAGCTAGACATTGAAGCTCCAACAACTCTTATGTACAAAATTGAGTGAATTGTGAAGGCTCAGATTGCGCTGTGTAAGACATATTTTATGAATGTAATTAAGGACTAAAACTAGCATGTAGTCTAACCGGCAACATTAAGGCATATAAATGCAGATGAAATGATTTTACCTTCCCATGGTCACCCTTTCCCCTGACTCTTTCATTCCTAAAAAGTTTAGTCAGGATACAATTAGGAACTGTAAATAAGAAGAAAAAATAAAATTTTTACTAATGATTTTGAATTTTTATTCTGGATCAAAAAGATTAAATTAGGCTGCCTCTTTGCATTTGTATTTTTAATCTAGTATAAATACATTATATCTAAAATATTTAGAATCCCCTACTGTTGAGAACTGTATGTTACCTCTATTTACATTTGAACTTTAATTTTTATGGCAGCTTCTATGGAAAATCAACAAGGTCTTAATAATGACAATGATAGGTTTACATCCACAACTGTGAAAAATCTGAAGCCTTTGAGATTAAAGGTAAGAAACTTTACATGATAGATATAAACCAAATGAATAATGAAAGATATTATCATTGACTGACTGAAGTAGCCTGTGAATACATGATTAAAATCAAGAAAGCAGTGAGAAATCTATTCCAGTATCTTTTTTTTTTGGTAGTAAAGCCTTTTTGTAAGTTCACAAAATGATTTTCTGTTTAAGACTGTCAGTACAAGTTCTGTTCTAGCCAAGGTCACATGTATCTTGTTAAAATGTGCTTATTAATTCCAAACAGTCTCACTCTTTAGTTGTTTTTATGATATGATTGAGATTTCACACTTCTTACTATTTCTTTAAAAATTGTGGGGTGGTGGGCACAATATTTGTTTTCTAAAACTGTAGTTATTAGTACCTGTGTGTGTTTGGATATGTATACATATATGTGTATTTCATATAGGGAGGAGGAATAAGTGGCATGTCCATAGAGGGAACAGGACCTAGTATAAAATACATAGTGAAAGTCTAGTCTTCTTATCACTAATGAGGTATAAGGAATAGATAATGCTTAACGTAAATTCTGTAGTTATTTGTATATGCAAGATGTTGAGCTCTTATTGAAGAACACAATATGACAGTAGAAGTTGGACTTTGAGTCATTTTCAAAAACTGCCTCATCTACTTGGTGTTGATGGTTGTGGGGATAGCAGGCCCCTTCTCTCCGGATACTGCTCCTCTTGATGATGATTATAGGGTTAAGCTGGAAGCAGAATTGGTAGCCTGGGAAGCATGGCTATTCTAGGGCATTTGGTGTGGAGTGTCTTCGACCATTTCCATGGAAGTCTAAGGGAAGTGGTGGAGGTAAGTTTGGCCTACCTGGCATATAATGCCCTCTTGTGATCCTCAGGATGTCTTGCTGCTTGATTTAGGTTAGCTTCCTTATCCTTGTGGTAGCAAGAATGGCAGGCCCCCTTTCTATGGAGGTTGTTCCCTTGGATTATGGGGGACATTAATACAAAAGGCTACAGTGTATAAAAATTGATTTAAAGAATCTCTAGTTCTTGGAATATATTTTGTAAAAGCAAAGAAAATGTTGATCCACATTCCAAACTGAACCTACCACTTGACTAAAGACTGATATTTGCCATCTTAATGCAAGTATTACCAAGAGCTCTAATAGTCAAAGCTTCCAACTCCCTAGGAGTGTCTTTTGTGAAATTAAAAGGTTGTTGGTAACAGAAAAAGCAAGTCTTGAGATTTCTTCTTCCATTTCTGGACAGGTAACCTAGGAACAGTTATAATTAGTAAGATATTAGGAACCAATGTCTTTTACCTTAATTTAGAATAGAATAAAGGACCTTGGTTGAGTTGTTCTAAATTCCATTCATGTACTTCCAGTGATTGGCCTTAATTTAGTCTCTTTGGATGCTGAAGTTCAAATTTATTGCTGCTTGGTAATAAGATTTTTTTTTCCTTAATGGCAGATTCTATCTCATTCTCAAAATGTGGTACCACCCTAAGTGGTACCTATTCTAATCAAGAATATTCATAGAGTTCTACTTGATTCCTTCTATTTTATGTTAGTCTTAATTTTAGAAAACAGGTTGCAATCCCTCTGTACCAAAACTCTAAAATCCAGAATTTTCTTAAGGAACTCCACTTGTAGGGTCTCTTGGCATAAGGAAATTGTCACCTCCAGCACAAACCTGTTCTATGAATACTTTTCTGTCTTTCATTTATTGTCATTCTTCTAGTTTTATCCTCGAATGTCTTTGGAAATACTTTACTCAGTTGGGATTCTCACCAAGTTGCACTGTAGCTTTTCATATGAAGAGAAAGTGCCCATAATGTTCTACCTTCTTATTTTGCAATGAATAATTTTTCAACTTTCAGATTTATATTTTTATTTAAATATTTATATTATGTTGATTTTTGATTTTACAACTCAGTGATCTGGTCAATTCAAGTTGATTCAGGAATGATTCAAAACAACCAGTCTTTTCCTGTATGTTAAAATCAATGTCATTGCTTTGTTATTTGTTATTCACGCTATCCAGTGCAATCTATTTTGTTTTTGGTTTTTTCCCTCAAAGAAGGTATTCATAATATATGGGCCTGACACTTCCATGCAGTCTAAAGGTCTTTGACCATATTCATTCTTTATTGCTGAACCATATTTTCCAGTGTATTTTTTTTTTTTTTTGGCCATAGACCTTTGCATTGAAGACACCATTATCAAGTATACATTGAGTTTGGAAGGTCTTATCTAGTTATTTGTTTAATTTCTCTTCATACTTTGTAAAACATGTAGTCACATAAACTGCAAATGCTTTCATTAGCACTTAAATGCAAGATAACCAAATGCACATGAAATTATGTTTGGACATCTGATGAAACCAACTTTACCAACTTCTCTACTTGCCACTCCAAGGTGAATCTGTGGGCCATCCCAATATTTAGCTGAAATTCTATCTTCTAGTTTCACTTATGGAAAGAAAGTCAAGATTGAGAGGATTCCATTCCTCCAATAATATGTCTCCTCACTGATTGTTGAATTTAGATCATGCATTTAGAATACCAACAGCTAAACTGATGTTACAAAAACTCTCCAACCAGTGCAATTCTTAGCTTCTCAGTACCCATTGTCTTCTATTCTGCCTCTGGCACTGCTGAAATGAGAAGGGGAAGCATGGGACTATAGGTTACTTTGAAACCTTTTTTGGGGGGTGGGGAGGCCTTTGGCAAGAAGGGGCAGCATAGAACTGAAAGTCATTTTGAAGTTTTTTTTTTTTCCGCCCTTGGGTCCTGGTGACCAAAGGTTTCATTACCCGGGTAGCCTCCTGGTGATGAGCTATGTGCTGTTCCTTAGAATGAAGGCACAGGCTGTCATTGGCATCCTCTGAAAAGTCTTGTGAAAGTTTGTGCTTCCATAGCTCTGCTGGTACGACTTTGAATAACCCAGGTTTACCTTCGTCATGGTGGAGCATGATGAGTTCTCCAGATACAAAATAAGTCTGTAAAGTCAATTTCTCAAAGATTTTTAGCTTCTGAATTGTGCTTACTATTTATTGCATTTTTTGATTTTAATAGACAGAATCTCGAAGGGATAATAAAGAACTGAAAAAACTCAAGATGCAGGAGAAAGAGGTAAGAAAAATATATTTTCAGTTCTTTAAATGTAAAACAAAACTTACTGAAAAACAGATTTTTATTGATCTATCTTTTGCTTTTTACATTGCCTGGATTTCCTCCTGTTTTTTCCTTCCAGAAGAAGACTGGAAAGGGGTGGGGGGCCGGGAGAGAAGGGACAGGGTGGAAACAGGTTATGCAGGACTTTGAATACCAAACAAAGGATTTTTTTATTTGATCCTGCAGGAGCCATTGGAGTTTATTGGGGTTGGGGAGAGGGAAAAGAGGAGAGAAGAGAGACATGGTCAGAAATATACTTTAGGAATATCACTTTGACATCTGAGTAGAGGATAGACTTGGGTAGAGATAAACTTGTGTTAGGGAGACACCAGCAGGCTACTGCAATAATCCAGGCATGAGGTGATAAGGACCTGTACCAGAGTGGTAACAGTGTCAGAGGAAAGAAAGAGTGTTTTTGAAAGATGTTACAAAGGTAAAATCAGCAGGCCTTGACTATAACTTGGATGAGGCAGATGAGAGAGAGTGAGGAGTAGAGGATGACACCTAGGTTGTGAGCCTGGGTGATTGGGTGGATGGTAGTATCCTCAATAGTTATAGGGAAATTATGAAGGGGGAGGACTTGAGGGGTAGAGATAATGACTTCAGTTTTCTACATGTTGAGTGCCTATGTGTGTCTGTGGGATATCCAGTTTGAGATGTCCAGTAGGCAGTTGGAAATGTGAGCTGGACATCAGCACAAGAGGTTAGGGTTGGATAGGTATAGACTTGTGAATCATCAGCAGAGAGATGATGATTGAATCCAAGAGAGCTAATGAGACCACCGAGTAAAATACGATAAAAAGAGAAGAAAGCCCGTGGCAGAACCCTTTGGATCACTCAAGGTTAGTGGGTGCCACCTGGATAAAATTCTAACAAAGGAAACTGAGGAGTAGTCAGGTAGGAGGAGAACCAGGAAAGAGTGTCTCAAACACCTACAAGAAAATATCAAAGGGAAGAGGGTGATTGACAATGTCAAAAATTGCAGAGAGGTCAAGAAGGATGTAGACTGAGAAAAGACAATTAGATTTGGCAGTTAAGAGATCCTTGGTAACTTTGGAGAGAGCAGTTTGAATTGGATTATGAGGTCAGAAGCCTAACTGCATATAGAATTAAAGAGAGAGTGAGAGGGAAGGAGGTAGAGGTACCTACTGTAGACAGCCTTCACAAGGCATTTAGTCACAAAAGGGAGGGGAGATATGAGATAATAGCGGGGATGACTGGATCCTGTGAGGGTTTTTTGAGGGTGGGGGAGACATGAGTATGTTTATAGGTAGTAGGGAAGCAGCTAGTAGACAGGGAGAGACTGAAGCTTAGTGAAAGAGTGGAGATGATAGAGTGAGCAATCTACTGGAGACTATGGGATGGAGCCTTAAGAAGGAGAATACAAGAGAGGGTTTAGCATTGTAAAGGGTCTCTGTATTGTATAAGATAGAGGGACTGTTTTTTTGTATCTCTAGCTACCTTCTCCATAATAAGTATTCAGTAAATGTTTATGATGTAGCTGTTGTTTCAGAGACTACTAGTAAAATACCATGTACGTTGAAGAAGCTGCCAACAATGACAGTCCTAAAGTTAAAGGAAAAGAAAATCATTTTCATGAGATGTATTGATTCCAGATTATTTTTGTGGGCTATTAGAAAGCTTGTGGTTGCACTATAAGAATAATAGCATAGCAGTTATTAGTATAAGAGCTTTTTGTATGAACTTTTCTGTAAGAATATTTTTTAAGGAAATTGGAGAAGGTAGTGTCAAATAATATAAAATTAGACGCTGGAACACCTGAGTTCCAGTTTCATTTGAGCCACTAACTAGCTGTGTGACCTTGAAGTTATTTCGGCTCTGGTAGTATTAAAGTTATCTCTTAAGCTCCTTTCCAGTCATAACAGTCTATGTACATGAATATGTGGGTCTTGAAACTGTTTAACTGCATCCAAAAGTGAAACCTTGAATTCTGATAAATTCTCCCATAAGATTAAATTGTTAAGTACTATTGGGGGAAAAATGTTGATTCTGATTTGTTCAAATTGTTGAAAATACCTTTGCAATAGGTAAGATACATCTAAAAAGAATATATGTGTGAGAAGTTATTACTAGTTGGTTGGAATAGGTAGAATTTAGATTTTCTTGGTATATGAAATTCAGTTTATGTTCATTTGTATATATGGAACTTATTTTTCATTCATTTGATTCTAGATACGTGCCTTAGTGCAAGAACGTGGAATACAGGATAAACATCTTCAAGATTTGGGAGCAGAGTTTGAGAAGATGGAAGCAAAGCTAAACATAGCAGTCAGAGAGAAAACATCTCTCTTAGCAAATATTGCATCTTTGGAAAAGCAGCTTATTGAATTGACTAGAGCTAATGAACTACTAAAAACAAAGGTATTTAGGCCTTACATTTAAGTTCAAATTATTTTTGTCTGTGTCAGCAATGTTAGTTGCAAAATCTTAGTGACTAAGATTAGTCAAGAATAAAAGCTGCTCTAGTAGTAGTCATTTTTCTTAATTATTTTATTTTTTTTAAATGTAGATTTTAAATAATTTTATTGGATATTTGCATTAGCTTAGGAAAATCCATGCTTTACAAATGAAAAGTATATTTTTGTACCTTGGAAGATTTGGGTTTTATGGATGCTAGAAAGTTTTTTTTTTAATGATTACACTGGCACATGTATCATTGTGGCAGCCATTATTCAGTAGTTCCTTCCTCTAACCTCCCCTCCCCCCTCCCACTTAAATAAGGATGACTATAAAGACTGAAAGAATTTAGGGTCAAAACATAATTTATTTGTTATTTATTGAGCAGCTACTATGTATAAGACATTGCTGGGTAGGCATGTGCTTTGAAATTAATATGCACGCAGAATTTTATTTTCATGATCAGTTTTTAGCATTATAATTTATATACTTAATTTTGTTTTTTTCTTTTTAAATAGATAATGCTGTGTATTTCTTAAGCATACATAAAAATTATATAATAATTGTAATTTGTATAGCACTTTAAGGTTTACAAGAGTGTTTTTCATATGTTAATTCTTTTGGTCCTCACAACAACTCTGTCAGTTAAGTGCTATTATTATCTTCATTTTATGGGTGAGGAAACTGAGACACATCAATGTTAACTGATTGGCCCAGGGTTACATAGTTAATAAATGTCTGAGGCAGGATGTGAACTGAGGTCTTCTGGACTTAAGGTCTCACACTGTATCCACTGTGTCACCTAACTACCTCACTATCATAATAGCTCCTTGCTCAATGTATGCCTACATTTTTCCTTCAAATAGTTTTGTTCTGGGATATATCAGTCTTATTTGGTCAGTGTCCCACGTCCCAGTGTCCTCAGCTTGAGAGACCTTCCCAGTAGGGAGTAGCATGGTAGTGAGCCACCTTCCTTCATATCCTGGCCATTTTTAAACTTAAAGGAAATTTAAAAAGAGCAGGAAGTAGGAAGACCTTGAGAAGTACAACCTTCTTATTTTACAGATGAGGAAGCTAAGGCCCAAAGTGCTTAAATGAATGGTCCAACTTTGCCAGACTGGTTAGGGACAGAGCTACTCTACCGGGCTTTGACAAAAAACTACATTTCTTCCCTTTTCTTTTCTCCTTCTGAGTATATTGCTAATTAAAGTATTTATTCTCTCTTCTTACTGTGAAATTTTAAAAATATTTCTCTTTTTAAAAAGTTACTGATTGATTATTTTTTTGCTTCTGCTACTGATTCTGCATGGGCCAGTGTATCAAAATAAAGAGAATTACCTATTCATAATTTCAATAGACAATTATAGTTACAAGGATCTTATGCAATCACTGAATAAGTTTGCTACCAAAAAGCAATTTAAGGAGCTTACTTAACTGATTTCTGAAAAGCTCCATTCATGTTTTAATATATTTGAAAACTGTTAATTGAGTCAATAAATCCTTTCCTATGAAAATGTTTATAGATAGAAAAAGGTGAAGATTTGGGCTGGAGCTCTCTTCTGTTTGGATTTATAACTAAAAATATTAGTATCCCAGGTTTGTACAACATAATTTCTGATCAGTTAGAACCAAGCAAAAACCATCTATAGTTTGTAAACATGTCTTAGAATCCTTATTTTCCATATTAGGATTTGCAAATTAGAGTATGGATTTTTAGGTACCCTAAAAGGGTTATTGTACCTATGAAGAAGAATTCTAAGAATTTCCTAAAATCGTTTTTTTTATTCAGTGATCTAAATACAACTCCACTAAACCTTGTTTCAGGTTGACTTTGCTTGTTATGTACATGTTTAGAGCTGAAGTGAGTATTCTGAATCAGTGGTATTTTAAGGAGGTCTGCTTTGGAGTTTTAAAAGGGAGAGTCCATAACACAGGGTTAGCTCTTGCCTAAGCAGCCTCTAACCAACATATCAGGAATTCCAGTAGAACATATGGCAAAGTGAAGAAAGGGTGAGACAGTCTGTATGGTCACTAATGAAGTATTGTCAACTGCTCTGACATTTGTAACATCAGCTGACTGTCCCTATTGCAGTATATTAGAGAAGTGTCAACCCTGACCATAGTTAGATGGACAAGAAATTGCCATGTAATATTTAATAATTATTTGTAGCTACAATATTTCTGAATTTTAAATTATTTTTAGTTTTCTGAAGATGATAACCAGAAGAAAATGAGTCATTTAAGCTTAGAGTTAATGAAACTAAAGAATAAGATTGAAGCAAGGAAGAAGGTGAGTATTGTCTTCGGGTTTGTCCTGTTAAGACCAGAAGAGCTTTATCCTATCACCAACTGTCACTTTATTGTTTAGAATGTTGTCCAGAAGCAAGAAGGGATGGAAATCAAGCCACAAATGGCGCAAAAGAACCTTCATGATTCTCAAGGAAATTTGGCACAACTTGAGGAAAAACTGTAAGTTGGTAATATAGAATCTAAAGGCCTTGTCTCTTATGGTTGGACAATGTGCCTGTCTAGCAGTGGGCAAAACTAATTTAAGTGTTTTTCACTATTTGTCTACTTGTTGATGGGACTTCTGTCAGTATTCCCAGACTCACTACTTGCCCAAAGGAATACCATTTTTCTCCCTATTGATTTGTAAACTTATAGATGGAATGGTTCCACTAATGTTAAGATCCAGCCAGAGAATTCAGATTTTGCAGTGAGCCATGTTTAATGACCTTGTAGCAGTTCTGACTCTTATGGATGCATAACTTTCTCCATAGGTTCTGAATTCTTCTAAAAGTATTTACTTTAAACGGTTCAAAAGGTTATTCATTGGTCTTAGATTATAGCCTGACAATTTATATAATTTTAGAAAATCTGTAATTTAAAGCTGAACTTTACCTGGGCCATAATTTTTATTCAGACTGTATTAAAATAGCATGTGTCCCACCATTTTTTGTAGTGTCACTACAGAAAAAGAAACTATTGAAGAAAAATTAGAAATTGAAAATCTTTTGGAATATATTACAGAAGTCAGGTAATATAAATGTCTTCTCAAGTGTTTTTTATTTGTAAAAATATGAAACAATATCTAATGAAACTTATATTCTAAATTTGTTTTAATGAAGCTCTACATCAGATCAAGTGGAGAAATATAAGTTGGAGATTGTCCAATTGGAAGAGACTTTGAATCAGAAGACTCAAGAGATTTTGATCCTTAAGCAGTCTCTGGATGAAAATGTGGATGTATTATCTAAAAAAATTAAAGACTTGAACACTAGATGTCAGATTCTTGAAGAGCAAAAAGGTATAGTTACTTATTCACAGAAATGATAACTTAAAATCATCCAAAAGAAAAGAAAAAATATTGCTACATGAAGCTGAATGATTAATGAAGTAAAATAAATATATTACAGGCTCTTTTTCAAAACCTTTAAGCCTCTAGTAATGTTAATTCTCTGGTGGTAGTAATGACATAAATGGCTTGAATGTAATTCATTAAAACTGCTTAAAAACATAATTCTTAACTTTCTGGAGGGGTGATATAAAAAACCAGATGTTTAGTGTATTACAGCATTTTTCAAGCTCATGAAATGTTATAACAGGCAAAAACTTCTTTGTGAGTGTTTTACTATAATATAGAAATGTATCATTAATTGAATTTAACTTTTTCTAACTTTGGAAATTTGTTCTTGGCATTAGTATCTGTAGGGGGACCCCTTTCAGTATTTTAAAGAGGTTTAAAAAAACTCTCCTGTTAAGAATTTCAATTTATAATATGATAGTCTTAATTAGTATTTAATGTTAAGTATAATGTTATTACTTAATATTAAGTAATTTTTTCCAGAACATTTTGTCAATCTAATTAGTACTACAGTTGCATCTCTTTTCAATTATTGAATTATTCAGACTTTTTTTACTTTTCTCCCCTTGATCTGAACCAGTAGAAATTTACTATGATAATTGTTTCTGAAGACTTAAATGAATGCATCATGTGGTTCATGAAGAAACAGGTCAGATAATTCAGAGTATTTAAAGCAATTGGATTTTTAAAAAATAAACACTTAAATATATTTAAACAGTAAAGAGAGATCAATGGACTAATGTGAGACTGTATTCCTTCAAGTATAATGTTTAGTTATAATGTTTTAGAAATGTCTTTTTTTAGGGGAACTTGTGAGTCAAGACAAAGAACGAGAACAAAATCTCAATGCTGAGATACTAAGCTTGAAAGAAAGATTAACTCTAGAAAAACAAGAAAATGAAAAGCTGGAACAAAGGCAGAAAGAAACTGATTTACGTCTTCAACAAGAGCAGGTAAGCACTTGCTTATTCTCCAAGATGAAGAAGTATTGCTCTTAATTCTTAAGCTTAGTGTTTATGTTGCTTGATTCTACCTTGATTGCCATCTCTCAGTTTTGTTGTTTGGTCATAGGAATTATCTTCTAGTCTTAATCAGAAGCTTTGTCTTTTTCAAGAAGAGTTAATTAATGAGAAAAATCTTTTTCAAGAAGAATTAAAAGAAGCATTGAGTGAACTAGATAAATTGCAACAAAAGGATGAGCAGGCTAAAAGGCTGGTGAAGCAGCTGGAGCAAGAGAATATATCCAGAGCTAGAGAGCTTCAACTCTTAGAAGAAAAGCTTAAAGGGTTTGTAGACTCTTTAGTTTAATTTTAAAGTCGATATTAAAAATGAAAGAAATATTAATTCTGTGTCTTGATTCTTTTGCTTTACAAATTTTAACTGTGATCTCTTGAGAAAGAGGCAAGTTTTGAGGTTATTTGGTTTCTTGAATAATTTGTATAGAAAGAACACAAGTCTGGGAATTGTAATACCTGAGCTCTAGTCCTACCTCTGTGGCCAACTAGCCCAGGCATCTCAAATCACTTGACCTAACTGGGCTGAAGTTTCTTCATCTACAAAGTGAGAGGCTTGGACTAAATGATTTCTAAGGTCCCTTCCAGCTGTAAAAGTATCAAATTGATGGAAGGATCAGGCAATGGGTTCTCAATTCTGTTGTTAATGTCTTTGTTTTCTTACATTTTTCAAGCACATTTTGTAACTGAACTTTCTTCCACTGTAATTTTATTTTAGCTGTGCCTAGTTTCCCAAATGATTTTTGGTTAAATAGTGAGTATATTTTCAAACCTAAAAACTTTTAATTTTTGGTATTGTTGTCCATTCTTATTATTTTAAGAAGTATGTGAAACTTTTTTCAAAAGGCAGATTTTTAAAATTTTTCCTGTCATTCTTTGTTTTATAGCTATCTTTTTTCTCAAGTCCTTGAGTAATAACAATCCCTAGGAAAAGTTACTGTTTATAATGATGGCAAATAACCTTGTAATAGTTTCAGAGAAACCTTTTCATTGAAATATCTTTAAGCCAAGTGTTTTGTTTTTGTTTTTGTTTTTGTTTTTTGTCACTCTCAGTCTCCTGCATAATTTAGCCCTAGCGATTGTTATTGAGAGTCTCTTTGGCAAAAAACAAACATAATTTTTATCTTTGAATTGAATTTCCCAAGGAAACAGGATGAAATTGAGAAAAGCAATGAAGTACACAGTCAGGCTTCTCTGCACTGGAAGGAAAAGTACAACGATACATTGAAAAGTCTTAAAGAAGTTATTGCTGAATTTGAAAGGTATCTTGCCCACCACCCAGTTCCTCAAATTTTGATACACCTTGTATAAAACCTGCATTGGAAACATAGTGGTGAATGAGGAACACTGAAGGAATGACATCCCAACTACTATTATCTTTAAGATGTTTGAATTTTTAGTTGCCTCAGTGCACAACTGTATTACAACCTTTCCTCTTCTCCATCCTATGTGTGTTACATAGGTTTTAAACTATGTAAGTTGGCAGGGTAATAGTTTGTCACTGTACAATGGTTAAAAGGATTACTTTGATTTTTTTTTTCTTTTGGGGGTTAAGCCATAAAGGATCAGTGACTGAAGAAATGGCGAATCTTAAGTATGAGAATTCATCACTGCAGAAAAAGGCTTCTGATGCAGAAAAAACAGTTGAGCTTGTTCAGCAGCAAATGTTGGAGGTTCAGCATGCTAAAAATAAAAAGGATGAAGAATATGCAAGGTAGGGCCACCTACACACATAATTACCATAGGGAGGAAATGCTAAATAACTATACTTACATAAGCCTTATTACATTTCATTAGTATTTCAGAGCAGCTATAGTATCATCAGTGTGGTACTTCCTTCACCTATTTGGATTGTAACTCCTTCATGTCTTATTTAGATGACTTCAGTAATTTGCATGGTGAACCCAGAACTCTACTAGAATAGCAGAATCCATGTTTCTCTCTCTTCATAAGAGAGGCATTAGGAAAGATTTAATTAGGAACTTTTGTTATGAATCAGTTCAGGCAGTGAATTGCCGTACATGCTATTTGGTAGGTTTATAAGATTTTATTTTGCTATTATGAATTTTAATATTCCATTTTTATAGTAATTAAAATGAAAGTTAAAATCATGGATGTGCAACTTTTAGTTTTACATGAAGGACTAGAATATTTACTTGATTTTATATCTGCCTCAAATCTAAGGATGCTTCTAGACATGCAGAGTAAATTGACACGTAAAGAAGAAGAAATAAAAGAAGAAGCAGCTTCCTTTCTAGAACAGATATCTGATTTACAGAACAAACTCAAGCAACAAAGTGAAGACTTTAAGAAACAACTTGAGATGGAAGAAACAAGGTAACATCTTACAATGCTTCTATTTTTCAAAGTAGAACCATGTTGCTTATTGTTATTTAGTCTTTTTTTCCCTTCATTTAGCAAAACTGGAGAAATGAATATGGAATTAACACGAGAAGTGGAAAAATGGCGTCTTCTTTATGAAGAACTTTATAACAAAACAAAGCCTTTTCAGGTTTGTCCACTATAAGTTAAAAGTTACTTTTGATTGCCTTAGAAGTGTTTAATGCCAGTTACTTATAGCTGTGACCATAGCTCTCCCAAAGATTCCATACCTCTCATAATGTGAAGTCTGTTCTCTAGTGTGACTTCCTATTAAAAGAAATATATATGATACTGTCATACTTAAATCTTTTTAAATTAGCCTTGCTAATTTTTTTCTTTGAAAATTTGGTTTAGTTTCTGTTTGTCACTTAAAGATATTAGTTTTGGCATGAGGATAGAGAAAACTCAACATATTAGAATTCAGTAGCTGTGTGCTTATATTTTTAGCATTATTATGATATAAGAAGTGCTAGAATAATATGTCAAAATTTAATTTTCTAAGGTTTAGCTGATTTGTGTGTGTGTGTGAACTTGAAAATTCTGACCTTTAAATTTTTCTCTATAAATCTTTTTTTAGGAACAATTGGATGCATTTGAAGCAGAAAAGAGAGTTTTATTGACTGAACATGGTACAACACAGGAAGAACTGAATAAACTAAGCGAATCATATGCTAAATTATTGGGACATCAGAATCAAAAGCAAAAAATTAGACATGTCATGAAATTAAAGGAAGAGAATAACCAGCTCAAATTGGTTTGTAAATTTAACATTTCATTCTTGCTTTCATTCACAAGATTAATAAGACTCTCCCACATAGTTGGACTAGCAAATTCATTCCTCAGTTTTTGAAAAAGAATTACAAAAATTTAAGTGGAATCATAGAATATTAGAATTGGAAGTAACTTTATAGGCCAATGCCCCTTACCCTTGTCATAAATCCCCACCTCACAGCATTCCATCATGGTCATGAAGCTAGTATGTAAAAACTTAGCAGATCATTCCATTTTTTGACAGTTTCAATTGTTAGGAAGTTTGCTTCAAAGTAACTCACTGCTTTTAGTTTTGCTCTCTAGGTCCAAACAAATAAGTTCTAATATTTCTTCCACGTAATAATTCTTTAAATGTTTGAAGGGTACTAATGTTCCTCTTCTATTACTTTCACCCCCACACCTTTCAGAACTTTTTCTTCTCCAGGTTAAATATCCCTAGTTCATTCCATGAACTTTTTTAGTATGATTTCATTTTTCTTCCTCATCTTGGTTGTCCTCTTCTTACTGCACTCTAGCTTCTTACTATCCTTTCTAAAATATGGCATCCCAAGTTGGAAAAAGTACTTCAAGTATAGTCTGTCTGACCAGATCACAGTATAGAAAGAATATAATCTCCAGTACATCAGACATTGGCTCTGCTAATGCAGCCTAAGATTTCATTAGGTTTATAGGTTCATTATTGTCAAGCTGTTGACATATTGACTATCATGTCCACCAGAACCTCTAAGTCATTTTCACGGAGACTTATTTCTTGGTATTACACCATAGCCTCTACTTGTGCATTCTTTTTTTTTAAAGCTCAAATGCAGAAATTTTACATCCATTTCTATTACCTTTCATCTTGGCTTCAGCTTATCATTCCTGCCTATTAACCTTTTTGTGTTCTAATTCTGTCATCTAGTTTACTAGTTATCCTTCTTATACTGTTGTGTCATTTTCAAATTTCGTAAGAATACCATACATGTTTTTATCCAAGTCACTGTCAAAAATTTAGAACAGAACAGGGTCCAAAACAACTACGTAGCATTTTATTTCAGATTAATATTTATCTGCTAATAGATAGATCCATCCATTCAGAGAGTCTTTTATCCATCTAAATATATTATCATTCATCTTTCCTATATCTTTCCAGTTTGTCCACAAGGACATCATGAGATATTGGACTTCAGAAAGGCATTTAGTTTCTATACTTGAAACAGAGGCAATTTGATGTAGTAGAAAGAACACTGGACATAGTTGGAAGTTGGAAGACATCAGTTTAAATCCCAGCTTTGATACTTTTTACCTATGGATCTACTATTAAGTCACTAAGCCCTTAGAATCTTAATTTCCTCATCATTAAAATGAAGGAATTGGGTTGTATCATTAAGGACCCTTCCAGCTCTAAATTTTATGAAGTGTGTGTGTGTGTGTGTGTGTGTATTTTCATAGTTTTCCCATGGTGGCCAAACTGTCCAAAAAGGAAATAAAGTTAGTCTGAGTAACTCTTAGTGATCACCTCCTTCTAAGTATCCACAATAATTTTAAATAATTTGTTTTGGTACTTTACCAGCAGTTGAATTCAAACTCGCCGCTATATAGATGGAAGTATCTGCTTTATCCATTTTATAAGTTAGGGTATTTTTCCAATGCCATTCTCTCCGAAATCACCAGCAGTGGTATAGCTATCATACCGGCAGAGTTTTTGAGTACCCTGGTACATAGTTTATCCAGCCAGGTCTTTGACCTGACCTCAGTGAGAACACAATGAGGAAGTTCTTTTCTCTTGACTTGGATTTCAATTTACTTTTTAACTGTTTTGTTCTATTGGAATACATTCTCCTTAGCAAAATAAACAAACATAGGAATCATACTGTGAAATGTTCAGTGTTTCAAGTTACCGTAATATTTTTAGGATAGAAGGACTATGAGGAAACACTAGGCAAAATGTCACAAATATTTCTGTTTGCATATGAAAGCCTTTAATGTGAATTGTATCTTAACTAGCAAGTAGAGTAAGGAAAATATTTCTGTTCTGAGATTGACTGCTTTTAGGATCATAGGATTTGGACTTGTAAGGGGTCTTAGAGATCATCTTGCCCACACCTCCTCCCCCTTTTCATTTTATAGTTGAGGAAACTAAAGTGTGGGTACTTACTGACTTACTCAAGGTCTTACTAGTAAGTCAGCAGATCCAAGGCTCAAACCTAGATCTTCTGAGTCCAAATATTTAAGTGACCATCTTGAAAATCATTTGTCTCAATTTAGTTACAGCTATGCCAAAAGAAAAAAGACAATCCCAGAATAGTTCACAATTTATTATCAGTCTAAAATATTTTGAATGCAACAATAATTTGAAATCTGTTTTTAATGCATCCTTTAGAACTAGGATTCTTAACTTTTTTGTATATATCATGGACCTCTCTGGCAGTGAAATTTTTGCACGCCTTCTCAGAATGTTTTTAAATAATTAAAGGAAGGAATGTAAATTTCAGCTAGAGTGAAAATTTATTTTAGTGAAAATAAAGAGGTAATTTTTTCCATGTCCAAGTTCACAGATGCCTTGAAATCTTTCTGTCTCAGATTAAGAACCTATGCTTTGGAAACTGTACATTATTGGCAAGTGACATTTATAAGCACATCTCTATTGCAAAATAAAAATTACTCGTTTAAATTTCCTTTATTTAGGAGGTTTCTAAACTTCGTTCTCAGTTGGCTAAGGAAAAACAAGCTGGGAAAAGGCTTCAGGAACAAGTGGATGAAGCAAAAGGTTTCAAGCGGTTTGATCCTTCTAAAGCTTTTCAGCATGAGAGTAAAGAAAACTTTACTCCCAAAGTACCTTTGAAAGAAGGTAAGAAGGGGCAGCTAGGTGGCGCAGTGAGTAGAGCATCGGCCCTGGAGTCAGGAGGACCTGAGTTCAAATTTAGCCTCAGACACTTGACACATTTACTAGCTGTGTGACCTTGGTCAAGTCACTTAACCCCAATTGCCCTGCCCCCCCCATCTTAAAAAAAAAAGAAAAGAAAAGAGAAAGAAAGAACTGCTCCCGAGTGTATCAAAAGTCTCTTTGCCCTTGTCTGGCAATCTCCCTAATTTGGTTATCAGAGAGAACAGTTCTTCCATGAACTTCTACTCATTTTCCTCAAAATTTAGGTCTTTGGTGAAGGCAGAAAAGAATTTAGTGCAGAGCATTGTTTTGGAACAGATCATAAAGAATGACTAATGGTTGTTTCTCAGATGAGAACGATGACTTCATTATAAAGTATTGTTCTAATATTATTTTGTAAGCTGAAATGTAAAAGATGGAGGCAAGGAAAGGGGGGGGGGGCGTCACTTCCTTATGTTGCCACATTCCCTATCTATTGACAGAGATTCAGAAAGTTCCATTTTATTCTGAGTAAAAGTGAGGTTTTTTCAGTATTGTTAATCCTTTTTTTTTTTTCCATACTTATCAATGAAAGTATTCTGTAGGCAACACATTGCATTCCAGTTGACTTAGAAAAGAAAGGAGACATATTGAGAATGCTTTAAGATTCATTGATTTAGAAAATAGACAAAATTCTAGCAAGCCCTAGGAATAATTTACTTTGTTAATTAGTTATGAAGACTGAGAAACTAATTATAATAGTATAACCCCATACTTTTTGTATGCTAATATATTTGCTAATGATTCTTCTAGGTAATAGAAAATGCTACTGAGATCCTATGGAATTTCTAGAATCATGAGAGAAGACATCACAGATAATCTATATGGACTATAGTTTTTTGGTTTTTGGAACACTCAAATTTCTGAGATTTTAATAATGCTAATAATTTAATAATTCATCTTTCTTTAGCTATATGAAAAGTGTACAGTTTTCCATCAACCTCAACTCCTCATATCAAGAGATAATGTCCCATTTTAGTTTTCTTAAACCTTTCCATTTCCCCTTCTATTTATACTATCAGTACTGTAGTATAGTAACTGATTCAGTTCTCTTTTTTCTTCTTTCAATTTTTTCTGTATACTTCCATTAGATTAATCTTCCTTTAAAAAACAAATTATTGTTATTATGTATTCTCCCAGCAAAATCTGCTGCATTGTTATTGTACTTTTGTAAGCAGCCAAAAAGAAAAAAAAAGGGGAGGAAAATTATAACACTCAACTTATTATCTTGTGTGATTGCGTTTAGATTGAAGTTCAAAATTAGAGCTTCTCATTGCAGCATTTTGAATGAAGGCTCTGTGTGAGTTTGAGGAATTTTAAAATTAGGAGACTTAGTCATTTTCACCTACTACCCCTTTCGATTCCTAGATTTGCTGCAAGTGCATCTCCAAATGAGTAATTATTTGGTAATCTAATATTCTTTCCAAAGAGGATAATGAAGGAGAAAGTCCATTCAAAAGATTTATCCATCCAAAATTGACTTATTAGAAGATATTCTTTCCAGCTATCTAGAGACTGGTGGTAGGTGCTATCGTTATCCAATTCTATTGTTCAAATTGGAGTGATGGCATGGCAGTTCTGATATAAAGTGTCAGAGTTTTCCCTTTTGTATGGGAAAAGTCGCATCTCTGATGTGTATTAAAGATGCTTTCTTCTTGGAGGGGAGGGGAAAGTGTAGGGGAAGGTCATCTAGAATAGATTGGGAGCAAAGAATCCTCTATTATCTTCCAGATCTACGCTTTGAGATCTTTGGGTGCAGTAACTGAGAAGCATGAGAACAGAGGATTGGTGTACTTCCTCATTTCCTCAAGGTTGGCTAGTAAGATGTGAACAATTTTGCCTAATATTCCAGTGGCTATAGAGCCATTTTGGCACATATGGCTGCTTCTCTATGCAGTTATAATTAAAGAAACTTCTAGGGCTAGTTTCAAGCTTGAAAGCCACAGAAGGCAAGAAGCAATTAAAACTGCTTAGATGTTCTAGGTATTAGTCACTTAATATATGCATATCTTTTCCTAGGGAGTTCTGCCCTGATTGTTTGACCAGTGCCAGAAGGATGGCCATGGGTCTCCAATAGGAATCTGAGACCTCAGATAAAGATGCTTTTTTCCCTTGGGATTCTACATATGAATGTTAACTCAGGTTCTAAATGAAATAGAAGAATAAACTTTAATACACTAGGATTTTAATTAGGAGAGGGAGCGTGATGGGGGAAAGAAGCTTTTATTTAGCTTTGTATAAAGATATGTATATGTATTTATATTTTTTTCTAGCAAGAAATGGCAATTCATTTGCATGTCCCTTAGGAAGGATGGCACTTGGTGTGCTTTTAAAATATATATATAACTTTATATATATATATATATATATATCTGTATAACAAATGGCATGGAAACTACAAATTAGACTGTTTAATTGGATTATTACAGAATGTTAATGACTTCAATTAATTCATTCAAAATTATTTAATTTTTCTTACTCCATAACTGTTTTCCTTTTCCCTTTTTAAGCATTTTGATTTAAACTTCTGTCAAATAAATATCTTTTTATGAAAGTCATTGGAAAAGTAGGGATAACAAATATTACTAACAAAATTCGTCTCTTTTGTATGTCTTGTGTTTCTGTACCATGCAAAACTGCCACTATATAATGCTTAGTCATGGGTGGCCCTGGATGTATTTAACTTAGATTTATGGATTAAATAAAAATTCACAAGGATTCTATGACTTTTCCCCCCTTTTGGTTACCTGCCATCCTCAGTTTTGAGACTGTGACACTTTGTATTTTGAGTTAATACTGTATGGGTTGGTGACTTAAATGGCATTTAAATTATAATGAATTCTTTCTGAATTTAAGCCAGTTCTTTGGATTAAATATTTTGGGGAAATGTGGCAAAACTTGTCATGAATAAATGTCGACATTTTGATTTAAAAACAAAAATAAAAACAGTCCTAAGTATAGTGGTAGTCTCATGAGAAAAATGTTAGTATAAATGTTAGACATTCAGAGCTCTTCACAAATATGAAATCAACAGTTAATTGGGAAATAGTTTGCAAATAAAAGTACCATTTTGGAAATTGGAGAATTGAGAGTATTAAAAAAATTAGAGAATCCTTTCTCATTGAACATATTTATATTGCTGAGCACTTACTCTTAAAAGAACTTTTTTATTCTAGCAGCGAGAATATCAAGAAATATTACATGTCATCCTCAATATTCTTTTATCATTGCTTCTTAAACTAGGAGTAAAGATATATCCAATGAGTTTCAGCCTGATAGTAGATAGATAAGTGGAAAGGAAACATGTTCAGATTTGATTCTGACACTAAGATGTGTGATCCTGTATTTATAATTCATTTAACCTCTCTGCCTGTTTTCCCATCTGTAAACTAGGGATGATATTTGCATTGCCTCCCACACTGGTGAGGTTAGTAAGCCAGTACATACTAGGTAAATGTGAGCTATTGAACTCCGTAGTCTTTGTCTCCAAAAAGCATACCTGGAAAAAGATTTCTGCCACTAGTTCCACTTGGGATGGTCTCACTGGAGATTTTTTTCTTAGATTTCTTTTAAGGCTGTTACTTCAGAACAAATTTAGTTACTGCTTTGGAACTTTACCAGTGTAGAAGTGGCCTAAGACAGAAGGGATGCATTGCTATATATGTTATCCCACTGATATGGCTCCCTCCTGGAGGTGCCCATCACAATCCATCTGTGCTTTCTCGTCTTGCACAATTTTCGCCCATGCCCTTCTATCATTTCTTCCCAGGGGCCCAAGCCAATTTCCTGAGGACTTTCTTATACATTGGTGTCAACGAAGCATCTTGGGTTTTTTTTTTAATCTTTTTTTTTTTTTTACTATGTGACCAGCTCATTGCCTTTTCTAATTATATATCTGATATATTTTATATTACTCCATGCATGAAATTATTTATAAGGTGCTGCAATTGATGCCAATCATTTGAGAGACCTACACTTTTGATTCCATAGCATTACGGTTAATCCAAGATTCATTGCCATACAACATCATCAGAAGAGCACTGATATTTAAAAGGAAAAACAAAACAAAACCAAACGATGGGTTTATGTTTCCGAGAGATGTTTAGAGTCATTGAAAACGCTGTGAATTTTCCAAATGCAATCTAGCCTGCACTCATTTCTCTGGGGTTGATGGGTCTTGTGTTTTGTTTTTAAGCCAATATTGTCATTTCTAGCTAGTTCAGAAAAAGCAACTGAACAGGAATAGCTTTCTAAACATGTAGAAATATTTCTGAAAAGCTGAGATGTGTAATAGTATTTAAGAGACAGTTGAGTTATGAGGGAGGTATACAAGGCAAATGGCTTTGCCCTGGTCATAGAATGAAATGGAATGGAATCTACAACTAATGTCATGTTAGAATGTGATTTTTTAAACTCTTGGAATTAAATAATCCTATTTGTGAAAGAAGTAGTATCGCTTCCCTATATCTTAGCATTTATAGAAATAAACATTCCAGGATTTTGGTTAGAATGATAGCTCTAAAACTTAGACACAGGGGTCTTTTATGCTTTTTTGTGTCTCAGACCCTTTTGGCAGTCTGGTGAAGCCTGTCAATCCCTCCTCAGAACACACATGCGCACACACATGCTATAAAACTGGGAATCTTATAAGGATACGTGTGTGTACATATGAATTTGTACTAATGAGTAATAGTAAAAAGGAGAGACGTGTGTATACATATACATGTGTGTCTTGAATAAAGATTTAGAACACAATGCTTACCCAGACTTAAAAATATCTTTTGTTTTCTCAAACTCTTGAGAGGTCAGGAAATGGTCAGTTCTATTTCACTGTGTCCTTGCCACTGATGGAGAATAAGTAGATTCAAATAGTCTGAGTTGGGACTTCAGAGCCCAACTAGAAACATGAATTTCCTCTACAACATGCCTGAAAAATGTTACGGCTTTTGTTTGAAGGCCTTTTGTGGGAGGTGAGGAGGGTGGGCATCCACTACCTCCTTAGCCAGTCCATTCTACTAGCTTAAACTTTCAGAAAGGTATCTTTACAAAATAACAAAATTTGCCACTTTGCAACTTTCACCCATTGCTCGAATTACCCTCCAGACCAAGATTAAGGAGGCTAATCAATTGCATGCTTGGCTGTTCCTTAACTGCCTGCTTGGTATTTCTTACAAAAGAACAATTGTTACTAGTTACAGTTACTAGGAAGCTTTTACCTTAAATCACTTAAACATACATAATGGCTCTTTTATTGCACTTTGATTCAAGTCGAAATTAAGCCTGTAACTTCTCATTGGGCATTTTCAAGGCTGCCAGAAGGAATCAGCTGCCAGCTTACTAGAATGTGGAAAAAGGCACGTGACCCAGAGACTGGAATCAAAATGCTAATTGAAAAAAGGTCAAGTGAAAAAGCCTCCCTCTTCCAGTGCATGTGTTGTTTCCTGGCTGAAGTAGACAAAGAAACGGCTAGCCCTGGACTTTGCCCGGAGGGGTAGGGAAATCTAAATCTATTCCCTGAAATAAGAATCATGCCTGAAATGCTGGTGGGAATGGAACAGGTAAGGGTTGGCCATTCAAGAATTAAAATACCTTAGTTTTGGAATTCGAGGTGTTATTGCTTTAAAACTGAATCTCAATGAAGAATTAGAACTACTATGTAACCTGCAAAGTTAGCTTGAATGTACCATTTAGATGCGAAAGTTTGTTTAACATTGAAAATGGGGGTGGGGAGAAGGCTTTGATTCAGGGTATCACAGCATTCAGTTAAAATACAGTTTGAGAAGCTGACATGAACACAATGCCAAATATGGTAAGGTTTTCATTTGCTAGCACTTAAAATGTTTCCCTCACCACCTTGTCCTAGATGACTTAGATTTTTCATCTTTGGTGCCCTGCTCCTATTTTTCTTTTTTGCTATAGGAAAAGATTTTGTCAATATTGTATGTGTGTATTCCCCACCGTACTTAATTTAAATTTACATACTCAGTTGTGACATACACTTTACCTACTTATTAGATTTACATTTATTCTCCTAGTGTCACCAAAGATGTGTTTTCTTCTCATAACAGAGTAGGAATAAAAGCCAAGCCACTGTGACAGGCAGCCAAATACTGATACTCAAATATAAATCGGGTGAGTTACTATTATCGTGTTAGGATTCTTTTCCCCCCTCATGTAAGATGGAGAAATTGCCATAATACATCTTAGTCCCTCCACTGAACAGCATAGACTTTTTTTTTGTTGTTTTCTTAAATAGTTGTGAGTTGTTTTAACTATAAATGAAACCACCTAAGAATGGTATTCAGGGTTTTTTTTTTCCTGATTAACTTTATACCTGTAGATTGTGTGTGTAATTTAAGGTCACTTAGTGTGGTCTGAAACATCAACATGCTCAGATTTACGCCAGAAGATCTACAATTGTTTTGGTTGGTGGTAGGTACCAAACTGTCCCTAATAAACAAGGGATTAATGTCACTTTTGAATACATTGAGAGTTTGAGAGATGAAGGAAGAAGTGTTGGGGAAGAATGAAAAAGTACCTGGACTCAGAAAAAAAGAAAATCTTTTTAAAGCATTCTTTTTAATCAAGTTGATTTATATAATGACAAATGATTAGGAAACCACAGTCTTTCTGTTTTCTGCTGTTCTCAAGAACATGGTTTCTTCCTGCAGTTAAGATAATGTTATCCACTATACCTAGAAGAACATTAGATGCTGCTACAAGTGTACTACAGGGTCTGACAAGTCCACCCTATGATACACTTTTGCTGTCACAGGGAGTATACAATGACCTTTTCCCACCAGTAACAGAGATGGCTGTGGAAGGGACTTTCCACTAGGCCACACTCTTTAAGTGTTTCCCACCTACCCGGAATCTAAGATTTTCAGGACTCTGACTTAATACAGAATGGCCAGACAGTAAACAAGGTAATTCTCTGATTTGATTTGAAAGAATAAAGGCCTAGTTATTTGAGGATAGTTGTGTAGAAAAGGGGCAGTGACCCTGAAGAGGTTTGGTGTTGAGGGGTGCTCAACACCCCAAAGTACCAACATGCTGGGTCCTGCTGAAAGAATTGGAGCCTTCTCAGCCAGGAGAATA
>CM053625.1:50881053-50904987 GCA_028646595.1 Phalanger gymnotis | reverse complement strand
ATTTAGTTTACCAACACACCCTGCCAGACTTGCACTGCCCTACCACCAAAAGGATTTTTATGAATTACCAACTCTTTTTACTCCCACTACAACAGAGACAGCTTAACAAGCCTCAGCCAGAAGTTCTGGCCCTCTCTGATTTTTTGTATACAACCAGCAGGCTGCTTAAGAGTGGGAGCTGCTGATGGGAGCCTTTGGTCTCCTAATGCTACTTGCAGACCTCAGAGCTCAGCATCTGTGGCTTCCTTAGAGTGGTAACAATGAATGTCTCAACTGTAGGTGTGAAGCTGCTATCTATCCTGACCTACCTGTATTTGCAGTCTTTAGCTTTGGAGTGTATCAATGTAGATTCTGCCTCTGTAGTCAACTAGGAAAACTTCTAACTCAGGTAAAATGAATTGGGAGAAGTGTGTCTTTGGCAATATCCACTCTCCCTTTTCCCACCCAGTCCTATCTACCCTAAGAAAAGCAACTCTGGCTCTCGATATTTCAATTTCTTCTTCCCCCTCGTCAAAACTCATCTTTTTCTATTCCTAATTCCTTCAGGATCTTCTTGGTGACAGGGAAAAACATACAAGTAATCCATGCTAATATGTTAGTAGAGACTAATGGGTCAATTTGTTTTCTACTCTCATTTAACTAACATTTGGAATTTTAACAGGTGCCTTCTTGGAGTTTGTGCATTAATCTAAATGAGTGACTCACAGCATTTGCCAGGAATTTCAGGCGCTGTCAGGCTATATTCAGTCTGGTTTTTCAGTGTTGTTCAACCATGTCCCTCAATCAAGACCATGTATTGCACTTATGCACAGGAGTGATTTTGTGAAAGCTGGAGGAACAAAATTAACTTGTAAAGATCTGGTTAAATTGGCTGTTCATAGCCTTCCAAAACTGAAGTGTTTTTTTGTTTGTTTATTTTGATTTGTTTTTGCAGCAACTCTAATTCCAAAATGAAGGGAGCGTGTGGTGATAATGGTGTGTTTTTTCATCATTCCCACCTTTAAAAAATACTTCTTAAGTTTATGCTGAAACACTTTCTATTATCCAAACTTTCAGGGTGTTGTCATTCTGAGCTCAATGCAAAGCCTCTAAAGCACTTTCTAATTATAAGGTCATTCCGAGTGGATTGTTGGAAAGATTGATGATGAAAGAAGTACTTTATCAAGAAAAGTTAGAAGCAAAAAATAGATTTGAAGGTGACTTAAGATTCCATGGGGGGAAAGGAAAGATTCTACTGAGATTTAATCTAGTATATCTGCGGTGCTAATTTATTAGCCTTCAAGAACCTAAGGTCTAAATGACTGCATTTGTGTAATCACTCCTGATGATTTCTCTGGTTAACACATAGCTTTGGAGACATTTTTTCCCCAAGTGGGGACAGGAACTACAGCAAAAGCTGTGTTAGCTGGTACTTTGCCAACCACCAAGCTCCAGAAATTGGCACTTCTAATACAGATGTTTAGTCTCACAAGTGGCACCAGTGTTAAGCAGGACAGATTATGTTGGAGTTAGCATAAGGTGCTGGAGAGTTCTCGTTTATTGTTTCAGTTTGGATCCATGCTTGGAAGTTGGGTATTGTTCTCACCTCTCTGCTTCCTGTATTTCTTGCAAACAACAAAGTAATCATTGCCATTTTATTCCCCATGGTCTGATAGGAGAATAGGGAAGCTCAAGGAAGAAGGAAGCTCTAGGGCAATATCAATTAACTCACAATTAATCAGAACATTTGACCAAGTAGCCCTTACTATTCCCCCAGATGGCAGAGCTTCCACTTTACTGGCAAGAACATTACACATGCAAATTGCACTGAGTTCCCTCACATTGGTAATTTAAAACGGTGTCCAAAAAGTTCCTGTCACAGAGATTAAACCTATACTTTTCCTCTCAGAAGCACCTGGGTAAGTGACAGCAAAGACCATAGTTGTATGGGCTCCCTGGGGTTGACTGAATTCTTCTCATGTATCCTTTATTCCCAAAGGCACAAGGCTGGAAGTTGACTTTCAGGATATTCCAGCACAGGCCATAGAAAGAGGGAGGCAGAATCATCCTATGAGCAAGCAGAAGCCTATTTCCAGGGACACAGGAAGACTGCTGTTAGGGGCACTCTCAGCAAAAGCCAAGGTCAGTAGCTGGGTTTGCCTAACGTGGAATCGAATTGTCAAAAAACAGTTTGGATAGGGTAGCTACATGTCACAATGGATAGAGCATCAGCCCTGAAGTCAGGACAACCTGAGTTCAAATTCGACCTCAAACAATTTCTAGCTGTGTGATCTTGGGCAAGTCACTTAACTCTGACTGCCTTTTAAAACAAAAAAAAAAAGAGGTAGGGGCGGGGGAAGGCAGTGTGGATGTCTGAAGCTAAATCCAGACCAAAATCAAGAGCACAAGCAAGATCTGGGGAAGAAGTAGGTGAAAGTAGATTAGGAATGAAGGTTAGATCTGAGCTGAATAAAATTGCATTGAGTTAGACAGAGAATTTCAGCTTTTTCAACCCACTATACCTTGAGTGCACGAAAGTTTTTCTTTTCTCTTTCCTTTTTTAATGTATTTTTTTGTTTTGTTTTTAGCCTAGTCAGGTGCAAGCAGCCATTGATCTCCGTTTTCCTTTGAATTCTCTTCATGCAGAGCTTCCCCTCCTACCACTGCTGCCTCCAATAATTTCCAGAGCAGCTGCAGCTTCCACACAGTAGTAGTTGAACTCTATTTCATCTTGTCAGTCTTGCCTTCTCCAGCTTAAGACAGGAAAATTCCAGACATGCCACTTCAAATCAGAAAGAACAAATTGATTAGAAAACATGCTTTCAGGTAGGTTAGAGTTAAAATCAAATGTTAGAGCTAGGAGGGACCTCAGAGATAATTTAGTTCAATTCTTTCATTTTACAGAGTAATAAACAGAAGCCGAGAAGTTAAATGACTTGTGAAAGTTGTATAGCTAGTTAATGACAGAAATGGAACTAGAACCAGTAGTGTGCTGGGGCCTGCTCCAGCTGACTTGCAAGAGGCAATTGTTTAATTTCCATTGTGAGAATTTGTGATTGGAAACAGGTGAACTGCTATAAATCAGGGCTTAATTTACTGTTTTATTAATTGACTAGAGTTAAGAAACTGTAAGAGAAAAATGTTAATAATGCAGATTAAACTTAAAAGGGTGTCATGTGGATATCTTTTCAGAGAGCTGGTTGTTAAAAATATACCAGCACCCCACTGACTAGAACCCAGCTCTCTTGACATTGAATAAAGTGCTTTGCCCTTGGCAACATGCTGTCTTCCTTATTTGGGCTTGAAGACTGAACTTTCAGTATCAATTTCACTACTGAATTTACTGCATTATTTAAAGGGGTTAATGAGATATTTCTCTCACCTCCGAATCATTTACCTCCTACCCTATCTTTAGTCTGTCTCCTCATCCTTCTATCATGAGGTGGCATTGTGTAGTGGAAAAGATTGGATTTGGAAAGACATCCGAGTTCTTGTCCTGAGTCTTTCACTATTAAGCTGCATGATTGTGAACAAATCACTGTACAATGAGGGTGTCTGATTAGGTGATCTCTAAGGTCTCTCCCAGTTCTGAAATTGTATGATCATTGGATAATAGATTTAGGGATAGAAGGGATCCCAGAGGCCATTCAATACAATCCTCTGAATTCTCTCCAAGGAAATGAAAGGTTAAATATTCTTTCTTGTTATAAATCCCGATCATGTCACATCTTCCTAGAAAAGCTTGATCAGAGCTAATGCGGAGAAACTGTTTTTTAGTCTGGTTGAACTCCATTGCTTAATCTATAATTGACCTTTCCACTGCTAATATTAGGAAGATTGTTGATTGTTGTGGTGATTGAGATGATGTTTACCCCTTGGCATTTGGATCAGCATGGAGCTGTGTTCAGACATGAAATAAAATAAGGGAAATAGCCACATTTACTTACCACAGAACCAAGTGAGTAACAGCAACTGTCTAATAAATTTCACTTAGCTGGACAGTGAAATGGGGGATATATTTCCATTTGAGAGCCCAAATTAACAGTAGTTGCTATGTATCCTGGATAGGACTCCTTTCATATAACTGTAGAAATGACCAAATTTGGGGCATATCTCCAAGGAGATCTCACGTAAAACAACAGATTTATAGCTAGGAGGAACCTTAGAGGTAATATAGCCTAACCCCCTCACAACATACGTGAGAAAACTAAGGCCCAGAGAAGTTAGATAACTTTACTAAGGTCATGCAGGAAGTAAGTAGTAGTGCTAGAATTTAAACCCACATCTTCTGACTTAAAATCTGACGTTCTCTCTACTACCATGCTGCCTTCCTACATGTGGAACATTACAGGGGCATAAATAATAGATAAGTGTGGTCTGAAGGGCACTAAGAGGCACCCCTTTGAACACAGCTATCTCCTTCACTGATTATGATAGAATACCTGCTCTGTCCACACTTACTTAGGCCTTGAAGGGTCTGTCAAAATGAACTATGTTCTCTTGGAAAATGTGGCACTTGAAATTATTATTATTGAAATTATTAATATTGAAATTATTATCAGCCATTAACACTTTAAGTCAAGTTAGCTTATCATTCATTCAACTAGCAAGGTCCAAAGGAATGGAAATAGGACAGAAAACTTTTCAGAAAAGATGGGGAAAAGGAAAGGTTCAGAGCTGAAAGTGTCAGGAGTACAATTTGGGGGCTAGGAACAATAGGGCCTTGATTATGGTGGTAGAGGTGAGAGGAAGGAACGATAGCTATAATAGCTAATATATATGTGTATATACATACATATATATATAGCACTGTGTGTCAGGCACAGTACTAAGTACTTTATAATCATCTTATTTGATCTTCACAACAACCCTGGGAGGTAGGTGATATTATTACCTCTATTTTAAGGAGGAAGAAACTGAGGTAAACAGAGGCTAAGTGACTTCACCATGGTCACACAACTAGGATGTATATAAGACCAGATTTGAACTCAGGTCTTCTTGATGCCAGGCTCTATCTATGCCACTTAGGAAGGCAGGAAAGGAAAGGAAAGAAAGGGAAAGGAAAGAAAGAAAAAGGGAAGGAAAGAAAGAAAGGAAGGAAGGAAGGAAGGAAAGAAGGAAAGAAAGGAAGGAAGGAAGGAAGAAAGAAAGGAAAAAAGAAAGAGAAAAAAGGAGGAAAGAAGGAAGAAAAAAGTAAACATTTATTAAACACCTACTATGTCCAAGTACTATACTAAGCACTTTATAATTATTATCACATTTGATCCTCACAACAACCCTAGTAGATAGATGCTAATATTATCTCCACTTTACAGTTGAGGAAACCAAGGCAGACAGTGGTGAAGTGCCTTGCCTAGCTTTATACAACCAAAAAAAGTCAGAGGCTGGAATTGAACTTGTATCTTCCTGTTTCAAGGTTGGTAGCTGCCATTGAAAAGGTGAGATCATTAAAAGGAGGTGGGGAGGTACTGAAAGCATACTAGAGACTAATTTCACCTACTTAGGAGGCAGCATGATATAGTAGAAAGTATGCTGGACCTAGAGTCAGGAGCAACCTGGATTTGAGTTCTGTATCTAACTTTGTGACCCTGGGCAAGCTCAATTCTATATTTAAAAAATAGGGATATTAATATTTATAGTACTCAACTTATAGGCTACGAAGATCAAATGAGACAAAATATGTAGAGCCAAGTAATTATCAGGTATTATTACTTCATCCTTACCCCTGTCTCCAACTGATTTCATGACAACATCTACTCTTTATGCATCTGGGTGTTACGTTCTTCTACAGAGTCGGTAAATGAATGAATGAAGCATTTATCAAGCACTTATTAAGGTTCCATGGATAGAGTGAGGGATATGGAGTTACCGGAAAGATCTGAATCTAAATCTAACCTCAGATACTTACTAGCAGTGTGATCCTAGGCAAGTCACTTAACTGATGTCTGCTTCAGTTTCTTTATTTGTAAAATGACAATAGCATTGTCTTCCCAGGGTTGTTGTGAGGATAAAATTAAATAATATTTAAAAAGTACTTTGCAAACCTTAAGGCACCATATATATGTATATATATATATATATGTATATAACAGCTAGTTTTAATCATCGTCATCATTTCAATGCTGGGTCTATACATAGAAGAGTGAGTCCCTTCTGTCAAGGAGTTTATATTCTAATTCACATGTACCAAGGCCAGATACACTTGCATAATTTAGTGGATTTGTGTCCTGAGTGATATGAATGTTCTTTTCAGTGGTATGGATTGCAAACCATCCATGTCTCTTTATATTGTCCATATCTTTCCTAAATTTTTCATAGGAGATCACTCATTCTGGAGATCGTCTAGGTCTTACCTGGTGTATGAGGTGTCACCTTCAGACTGTCAAGAAGCATTTATTAAGCACCTACTATATACCATCAGATTATGAGACCAGGGACTGTTTTTTGCATTTTTCTGTATCCCCAGGGCTAAGCACAGTACCTGGTAGGCAGTCAATAAACATTTATTAAGAACCTACTGTGTGCCAGGTACTGTGCTTAGCCCTGGGGATACAGAGAAAGACATTCTGTTAATAGTTGTTTTTTGCTTCATGGTTGGTTAACCTCCTTTTCTCATCCTACCTTTTGTAGATGGTATCATTTGGATTCCTTCTTGTATGTAGCTTATTTATGCCCACAACATATATCCTTTTCTTTTGGCTCCTCAGAGATTGTGGTGTCCCATGATTTTTGGTTATACATCAATGTATAATATACATTATATATTGTATAGTGTATGTGCATAATGTATAATATACATTATACATACATTTGGTTATACAACATTATACATACAGGAAGAATATTATTGTTTAATAAGATGGGTTTTTTGCATCTGAGAGGACCTTAAAATGCTGAAATGCCAAATCATTTCCTAAGTGCTATTTAAACTAATCCCATCTTTCTATTAAATTCTGGGATTAGCTTGTTATCATCCATCCACTTGTATAGTCTAGACAATAGATATTCTCCATTCGCTTGTTTTTTTTTTCTTCAAGGATTGTCAGGTTGAACTCTTTTGATTATTTGCAGATCCACGTTAGGAGTCACTGTACTATTGCTCTGAGTCTTGACATGATTAGCACAGTGCCATCAACAATCAGGACTTCATATAGCTTCTTCAGGTTTCAAAGTGTCTAGCTCATGGAATCACTATCCTTCTGCTATGCTTTATTGCAGGGGATGCTTTTACATTAAGGTGAAAGAGACAACCAACATTACAGTGTGATATCATGGGCCCCGGCGAGGTATCTCTTCTTTAATAGCTTCCCTGTGAGTATGATGCCAAAATTGTTGGCTTAAGAGAAAATTATAAAGTCATAGAAATTTTGAACTGAAAGAAACCTTAGAGATCTAGTCCTTCCCTTAATTTTTTACAGATGAGGACCCTAAGACTCAAAGAATTTGCCCAATATCACAAAGATAAGGCAGAACGAAGGCAAGATTCCAGGGCTCTTGACTCCTAGTTGAATGTTCTTTCTGTTGACTGCTGTTAAAATACAACTATCCATGTGAGAAGTAACATATTACCATAGGTTCAGAGGATTGAGAACTAGAAGATAACATTTAACGTGATTAGGTTTTTCCACTTTACTTGTAGACTTGCTGTGTTGGACAGGATTTAAGAGGTTGATCATCTAATAAAAGCTTACACAATATACAGCTGTGGGCTACTTGTGGTCATCCAAAGGATTTCCAGTGGCTGTGAAAAATGTAGAGGATGTGAAAGAAAGTAAAGATGTAATGAGTGCTTTTTCTGTGCCCTGCTCAATCTGCCTTCCACTAGTCACTATTGTGCCCATCATGTAACTTGGCACCGGGTGGGTTCCCACTGTGCATTCACCTTCTTGTTTCTCATGTGACCCGAGGCAACCAACCATCGTCAGTCTGTCTCTATTCTGAAAGAAGGGATTGTTGTATCTTTCTGCTGTGTTTCTGGTTGTTGCTGGTATTGAACAGGGACAAAATGAGTACAGCCACATGTCAACATAGCTGACGCCCCCTATATGATGAGTAGCAACAACATGAAACCTTCTTACCCTGCCTTGCTGGGCAGCCACCCTCCAAGTTAGTTTCTGGTGCTCTCTCCAAGGTCAAATGCTCAATTCAGTATTTCTTTATATGTGAGCAGTTGCTGTGGGAATTTTTTGGTTCTAACATTAAAGTTTTTGAGGTGACTTTATAAAATTGGTGATAAAAAGAAACAGAAGACTGAATCAGAACATAGAGTGTTAATCCAGAGTGTGCAAATAGATACTTGTTTACTTATACAAGATGAAATATTGTGCCCTGTTTGCTGAGAATAGCTGTTCTGAAGGACTACAATCTTCATCACCATTTTGAATCAAAACATTCTGACTTAAGCAAATTGGACACCAATGAAAAACAAATGAAAGCATCCAAATTGTTGAAATATCTCAGTGGGGAATAATGGTTTTTCAAGAAAGTAAACTCAGAAAATAAGATGGTTAGTTTTCAGATTTCTAAAGAAATTGCTGCTGCTGGGAAGTCTTTGACTAAAGATGAATTCATAAAGTGTTTGCTGATTGCAGTTTCTAGATTATGTCCCAATAAAAAGTGTTTTGAGAATAAAAGTTTGTCCCATATGACCTTGCATCAAAGAGTAGCTGATGATAAACTGATTTGCTAAAACAAGTGTAATATGTCCCATTAACTAAATGTAAACAGTAAGAAAACCTGAAAAATGTATTAAAGCTTGCTTGTACTGCTTAACAAAGTAATTTTTTTAACAATAATGTGATTTCATGATAAAAATCTTAAATAATAAGTATAATTAATTGATCTAATTGAAATTTCCCTTTTTAAAAATATGGTTTATTCGCAAAATAGTTTAATCATTAATCATACCTTTATTTGTAAAGCGAGCCATTAAAAACTTATCTGCAGCCTGAAGAAGTTTAGCCTGTTTTAATTTTGGCCTCTACCTACTGCCAAGCTGTGTAGATCTCATTTAATTCAATCATCTTATTTTCAAAATTAAAAAGGGTGTGTCAGGTGAAGTCAATTGTCCAAAGACACACAGCTAATATTAGTGGGAGAACTGTGAATTGAACCCTGCTCTCTTGACTTGCAGTCCGAGGCTACCTTCACTATATACCTGTAATAACAGCAATAATGATAAAAATAATAGCATTTATGTGATGCTTTAAGGTTTTCAAAGTGCTATGTAAGTATTATCTCATTTTATCTTTATGACAACCCTGGGATATAAGTGCTATTACTGGCCCCATTTTACAAGTGGGGAACCTAGGGCAGGCAGAGGTTAAGTGACTTGTCCAGGTCCACTCACCTAAGAAGTGCCTTAGTCTGGATTTGAACTCTGGTCTTCTTGACGGCAGGTGCTGTGCTATATCCACTATACCACCCAGCTGCCTCCTTGGTTTGTAAATGGAGCTTATAAGGCTCAGGACCCCCAAACTCTGTGCTTCACATAGACTGGATTTGATTTCAGGGACTGTGGCCAAAAGGTCATATTCTCCTTTGGCTTATATGTTCCCACCCAGAATTTGCTCTGAGAAACCTACAAATGAGTGCGTGCCCAAAAGTAGGTAACAGGATCCTTGAGTCAATGTATAAGTACTCAGTGTAACAAATGCCTACTGGTTGGAAGGCAGCTTTTTATTCCATGAAAAACTAGAAGGTGCAAAAATCTTCAAGGAATTTGTAAATAGATACAGAAAACTCATGTGTTAACTCCCCTGGTAAGGGAATTAAATTTGAAGTCAGCATTGAGGTGACATTAGGACAAGCTGTCTCTCTCATAGGTCCTTACACAATCACCCTCTAAGACTTATAGTGCCTCCTATGGTTTGAGCTCCCTCCTCCCCCAAACACACTTTGGGACTACACTGTCCAAATAACTTGTGGTAATAGCTTTAGTCTTTTATTCTTTCTCCAGCTGCAGTGGTTTGGGAACTCCTCCCCTTTCTTCTCTTAGGGAATATAATCTACAAATCTTCAAAGCCAGTCCCAAAGAAGCCCTGGAGGCTTCTGATGCTTAAGAAATCTTCCTCTTATTGTTAGAATGATGGATTTGGGGATCCTGCTGCCTGTGAGGTCAAGATTCTTCCCTCCTCTGCATGGGAGGTTGTGGTTCAGGAATATTCTCTGTCAACTCCTTCCTCAGGCAAGACAGCTAGCCAAGAGCAGGATTGATGGTGAGACCATGATGGCATTCAATTATTACCTCTGAGGAAGGGGTGGGAAGAGAGTGGGGCATGTTTGGGGGAAGGTACAGAAAGAAAACATGGTTGAAAGATATAGATAACATTTTCCTTCTGCTGTTGTCCAAGAGATACTCCTGCTCCTTTACACGAAGAACCTGGCAACTTGATGCTGAGCTAAGGCAAATTGTGATATCAAAGTATTAACCTTGATTAACATTGCTTATTCCATCAATGGGATACTTTGGCCAATGAGCCTATCACCTAGAGGCCATCCTATTGGGTGATGAGCTTTTAACTGCTTTGTACTCAAGCCTTAAAGTATTTAGTACCAAGGGGCAGCTAGATGGATAAGTAGATGGTGTGTTGGGCATGGAATCAGGAAGACCCAAGTTTATAAGTACTAGATGCATGACCCTGGGCAAGTCCCTTAACCTCTGTTTGCCTTAATCCATTGGAGAAGAAAATGGCAAACCACTCTAGTATCTTTGCCAAGATAATCCCATGGACCATAGGATCCACAGGGTCAAAAAGAGTTGGGCATAGTTGAACAACAACGACAATGACTTTAGTGCTAAACTGGTCCTTGGATAGCAGACCTAATCTATCACTAGGTTTCAACTCAAAATCTTTCCCTTAGCTTTTGTTTCTCTTGCATGGTCTTTGAGAATAGGGCATCAGAAGACGAGTTTTATTAATAACTTTAAAAAGCCTCTATTTTGTGAGATATGATACAAGAGGACAGATAATTAAATAGGAAAAGAATTTTAATGAATTTTAATGAATATTGTATGTTTTATTCCCTGGCCATCTTCTCATTAGCCACCTTGCTACCTGAACCAGAGCCCAAGCCTTGGGTAACTTAACCATTTTTAGCTTAGGAATTCTCACCCTGCTGTTCTGTTCAGTGGATGCGTCATGCAGTGACAGTATCTAGTTTGGCTCTAGTCATGCGTTACTTTAGTACCAGCCATTTTCTTCTCTGCCACTTTACTATTGCGCATATGCCCTTTCTTGTCCAACACCCCTTCCAGTTCTGAAACCATAATCAAATGTCATTACTATTGAAAAGGTTGTGAGAGTATGTCAGGCTCTTCCCCTCCATCTTCACTTACCAGCCTTGTAATTCATTAAACCAAATTGTGGCTCCCTCTTATGCCATCACTGGCCTATACTTGTCTCTTTGTATTTGAATGTAAACTTCCGGAAAGTGGGGAATATCTTGATTTTTGTGTTTTCATCCTCATCACTTAACACACATGTGGTTCTTGGCACACTGAAAGTACTTCATAAATGCTTTTTCCATTCATTCATTTGTTCGCTCAATTATAAATATGTGAGAAATTAAATGACTTGAAAACCTGTTTTGGTTATAATGTTTTAATAAAAGTATAGAGAAATGAAGTTGATTAGAGAAAGATTATATGGAGTTCTCTAATTGACTCTGAAATTTATGTGTCCTCCTTTCCCCTCCCCTTTGCTTTTGTGTCCATCTTTAGAAATGCCCCCTTGCAATGCCAGGCTAGAATTGTCAGCTAAACTTGCCTTTTGGGATCCTTGGCATTTATCATTTTAACTGTAGATGGCAGCCTTGTGCCACTTTTCAGGTTGTTGATGGTGAAGCTTGATCAATCTAAATATAGAGAGACAACGTTCAGCCTGGGAGTTTAATAAAGTTTACTAGCTCGTTCATGTCTTTTCTATGTATGGATGTGACATCCTTTTTCTTGGACTTCATCCATAAATTATGACTGGAAATTTTTGTGGTTGTAAAAATGTTCACTGAGAGGCAGAGCAAAAGTTTTAATTAACCCCCTGGGGGCACTTCACTTTCTGCTGCTGAGAATGGTGAATCCTTGAGGTGCTTCTAATATTCCTAACAGATTACTCTAGCCCTCAGTATATTTCATCTGGGTTAAACCCACATTTTTCGCTTGGATAGGTCACTAATATTTCTTCCTCTTAGCTGAGGCCCGCAAGGTTTTGGAAATGGCATGAGGTCTGGTTTCTAAGACCAAGAGAGGCTTCATGGATTTTATTGGTAGGAAATATTCTATATCCATGTTAAATCTTTCTAGCCCTTTACACACAGACACACAGATACACTCTCTCTCTCTCTCTCTCTCTCTCTCTCTCTCTCTCTCTCTCTCTCTCTCTCTCTCTCCCCCCCTCTCTCTTCCTCTCCCTTTCCCTATCTCTCCCTCTCTCTACATTAAGAAAAGAGCCAATTCAGTTAGGACTTTTAAGTAAATTAGTCTGTGTCTACACTCACAAAATGAAATGGAGACAAGATGATTTTCTGGAGATTTAAGAGAGTTTTTCCAGATGATTCAAGCAAAAAAAAAAATCACTTTTGCCTGGAAAGTGCATCGTCTGGATATTGTAAATGAATAGTGGCATTCAAGCTGCCTTTTTTTTTTTTAGAGGGGAAGAGCAAGGCTTTTGGAGCTGAAGGAGAAACTGAATTGTTGAATTTTATGTGGTCATAAGAAATCTAAACATAATATTACAAGAGACACAGTATCCAGGAATAAGGAGGTGAGAGTCCCATTATATACAGCTATATTCAGAAAACATCTGGAGTGTTGTGTTCAGCTCTAGATGCCACATTTGAAAGAGTACATTACTAAACTAAAGAGTGTCTAGCAAAAGGCAATCAGGATGCTGATAGACCTTTAGTTTATGAAATATAAATATTGGTTGAAGGAACTAGGAATGTTTAGCCTGGAGAAGAGAAGCTTTGGAAGGATTTAATAGCTATCATCAAATATTTAAAGGTCTGTTTAAAAGAAGAACTAGATTTGTCCTGATTGGCTTAAGAGGGAAGAACTCTGAGTATGGATGAAATTTGCAAAGAGAAAAGTTTAGACTTGATATAAGGAAATAACCAACAATTAGACTTGTTGAGAAGTAGAATGGATTGCTTCCGGAGGCAGTAGGTATCCCTTCACTAGAGGCTTTAAGCAAATGTCATATGATCCTTATTTGTAGAAGGGTTGCTTTTTCAGGTGTGAGTTGGGTCATATGGCTTTCGGAGCTCCTTTCAAATCTAAGGTTCTGTCATTCTGCCAAGTATTTTTATGTTATATGCACAACATGAAGGGTTCTATAGGGAATAGATAACCCTAGTTCCTGAGGAGACAAGATTAAAAGCCTTGAAACAACAAAAAACAATCTAAGACAGAATATAGTTATTTTAGTGGTCTGAGAACACCACTATAAGAGTAGGTAGGAATAGAGAGTATTTGTGAAAATAAAGCTATTGATTATGTATTATGTCTGGAGCTCTCACACCTGCCCAGAGGTTCTTGGGACTAATTTTTTTGACAATTACCTTCTAAGAGATGTAATCTATGCTGTTCCAAAAGGGCCTTATCACTATAGACTCACCTCTCCAGGAAATCTGACCCTTTATTAACTGGAGAGGTACCAAATATAGTAACGGCACACAGATATTTTGGGGAGGGAAAGCAAATACCACATGCAGCAACCCTGACTACCTTTGGACAAGTCTATATACATTGAAAGTCACACAGAAATTCTCCTACTTCAAAGAAGCCTACTGAGAAATCCACGCAACACAGCCTTGTGCCACTCATGGAGGTTTCTCTGGGTCTGAATCATTCTTTTTAGACAAATAAATCTGCACCAAGGCTTTACAACTGAGTCTACTCTAATATGAAGTATAAGGAGTCAAGGATAACACCGAGGTTCAAATCTGGGAGAATGGAAGAATAGTGGTACCTCCAACAGAAATGGGGAAGTTAACTCTGCTGTTTCTATATCTTTTTCATGCTATCTCCCATGTCTTGAATGGATGTTTCCCTCCCTCTTGCACTATTACCATATGTTGACATTCCCTTTTCCCCTTCAGGATCCAACTTGGAGATGACTTCATCCATGGAATGTAATTCACCTTTCTTCTCTCAAATTTCTTGTAATACTTGACCTTGTCCTTTCCTTTGGATGTATCTCTTTTTCTCTACTCTCATAGATATTTGTTCACTTGTTCTTCCCTGTTAGGTTATCTACCTTCGCATCCCTGAATCCTAGAACAATACCATGCATACGATGGGTGCTTAATAAATTATGCTCTGAGGTATTATGGATCTTCCTGGGAGATCTGTTCCAGAGAGCTGCTGTCAGAAAAGGACTTGCAAATTCTATCAAAATATAAGCTATGATTCTTCAAAGGATGATAACTATTTAGTAGGAAAATAGAAGGAAATAAAATGCATGAAGCAGTCTTCTTAGTAACATAAGCGAGATCTACCTGACTACAACTAACTGCTTAATTCCAATTCATTTTTTTTCATTGTTGTCTCCTGTCTCAGGAATGCTAAAGGTAGAATTGTACTCAGTCAAGGTCACAGAGGGATTCATTTGTAGAGAAACTAATGTTGCCTCTGGAGCTTTCTTCTTTCATAAGTCTCCCTTGATATTTGCATTCATATTCATTATTCTGCCTCTAAAATGAAATTGTTCGATGCATCAACTATAGCATACTAATACATTAGAGTCATGTTAACTAACAGCTTGAGGGTGTGTGTGTGTGTGTGTGTGTGTGTGTGTGTGTGCACGTGCATGCAGTTGTATGAGACTAGGGTTTCCCATTATACCAAGTTCTCATATTGCTGTACTTAACTCCCTGGTGTCTAATAAAGAAAACTTTATGACTATGTACTGCCACTCAGTATGCAAATCCAGATATCCCCAGCTCTTTGGCCATATAGAACATTGATTTTTGTGAGAAATCATACAGCCTGATTATAGTCAACAAGATAGTTATGAGGATAGGATTATTGGGATATTATTTCTAAAGAAGATTTTCAGTAGAGAGAGGGGAACACAGCAGGGTTCCCTCTAACCCCTCTTCCCCCGCTTACTCTTCAAGGACTCAACATAACCTGCTTGTATTTTTCTAGCATCTTCTTACAAATTCAGCTTTCTATGAAAAGTCATGGTCTATAACACCAAGTAGAAAAACTCAATAAATCAGTATTTGCTTAAATACCAAAAAGGACAATGTGCACTAAGACTATGTCTATAATTTAAAGTAATTATATTACCTGCTTTGTCAATCAGCCCATTTACTTGGTTAGTTAATTAAGGTCTCATCTTTGTTGACCAAATGCAGGAACATTAGCTTCAATTTGACTGAAGTTTTGGCTTGGTCTATGTCTACACAATTCACAGATAGCTGATTGAATTAGTTGCACAAAGCAAATTGTTAAATCATCTGTTCTTCTTTATATAGACAAAGTGCTGACTAAATGCATGAATTTTGAATTTTTTACTTTGTGACTGGTTATTTTGTTTTCCTGTATATATTATCATTGAAAGTTTTGTTTTCCCTGATTGTCTTTTTGCATAATTTAATATTAATCTACTCAATTCAAGGCATGAGCTTTAGAACAATTGGTAGATGGAAAGTAAAAAAACACAATCACAAATATTGATTAAAATTGTTTAAAATCACTTAAAATGCTTGGATTCTTGTAACTGATGAAGAATTCTTATATTTTCTTTTTCTTTTTAAGCCCTATAATATTAAGCAATTAGAGTACTAGAAAACAAGAACTTTGTACCCCGAATTTATCTATTTCTTGGATCTCTCCTTTCCCCCAGACTGTAATGTGGACTGTATATATTTAAGTATTTGGCAACATTATCACTGCTTAGAAAAAAATTAAACCTGGGCTCTCAAAATAGACCCTTAGGGTGATGTGGGTTGAGTAACAAAATAAATGCTTTATCATAAACGAAGCCAAAGCTATCTACAAAAGGCCTTCTACTTATAGACTCAGTCCTTATGGGAAAATTTACCTTTTGCCAATTAGGGATGGTATCAAATAGTATCACAAAAGAACAGTATTCTGAAGAAAGGAAAGATGACCACATGCACTCTCTTGTGTGGCTTCCTTGCCAGTTAGCATACTAGGGAAGATACACAGGGAAAAGTTTATTATCAGGAAACCTACACAATGAAGTGGTGCATTCCCATACCCCAGAGAGTCTTGGGTCCAAGTCCTAAAGAAATAAGTCATCCAGTCTAATTAAATCTATTGGTACTAATAATAATTCTTTTTCCTCCTTAAAGGGACTGAAGCCATAAAACAGGGAGATAGACCTTGCCCTCTGATATTACTACAAGTATTTCTGTGCCGTGGGTCCAAAAGGAATGAAATTCCTAGCTAACAATCCCAAGTGCATTTCCCTTTTATGGGATTCTATACAGAGTCCACATGGGTATCTGTAAGGTAAAAGAGGCTCTCATTAGAAAGTTATCATGCTGTTTGTCTAGAAGTATTAAATGTTTCCCTTCTGGGGAAAGACCAAACCACAGGATGGTAGCATGAGTGTGAGGAAGAAAGGAGGAGAGATGGCATGCATCCATGGGGAAAGTAATACTTGATGGAATGATGGAGTTTTGTTCATTTGGCAACCACAAATTTTTTTTGCCTTCTAAAGGAGTCTATAATCTGGGGTGGTACTGAATCTGTAGAACTTTAAGATCTGGAAAGAAAGCAGGAAACAGTAGAGAGGGAAAAGAATTGTGTATTTTTTTATGGGCTCCCATGAGTCTTTTGAGTTACTTGTATTTTCTATAAGGGTATAATAAAGATCCTCTTGTAACTGATAAATGTGTCATTTTCTGAAGTGCTTTTATGGGATCTAGGAGACACTGTTACCCTTGTGGAGACCTAAACATAAGCCATATTCTGTGATTGCTAAAAGAATGGAAGTGATATTGAGGATAGTGATAATTTGGAGAGAAGCCCTCAAGGTCAAGCTAGAGCTCAGGGACCCTGGGCCACTGCTTATATTCCCATATTTGTAGACAACAAAACACAGAATGTTATTTAGGGACTATATAGTCCTTTATCCTTACTTTGCAGATTAGGAAAGAGGTCCTCAGAGGCTAAATGACTCGTCTTAAGTCAGGCAACTAGTTTGTGGCAAAATCAGAACTGGTATTTGGGTCTCCAATGGGACGTATTATGTTGTAACAATTGTAGGATACTTTTAGGCAAGCATAAGAGTACAGATTTTCTCAATCTCTAATTCCACATCATTTACAATAGAGGAAACAACTCCTGCAATTCTTTAAACTAAACAGCAGGCTGCTGCAAGTACTGCATGGAAGCATATTGTCTACAATCATATTAGAAACCATAACTGATGTTAGTAGGTTTCAGAGGCACTGACCAAAACCGAAGTTGGATAGGCACTTAGCCAGAGTTTTGCCTGGATTTGATACCTGCATTTAAACTCTAGCCTGACCTTTCTTTTTGTGTAAGAGTAGTATAGTGTCATGTTAGGATCAGAGGGAAAAAAGCCCCTGAAAATAGTAAAGTTCATTTGTCCTCTTACTATCATTAAACAACAGGAGTTGTGTGAACTTGTTTTTCTTTAGTCAATATTGGGAGCATTGTACTGCTTTAATAGGGTTGTCAGCTTCACTTCACTTATATAAAAAGGCCTTGGGAAGGAAAAAAAATGCTGTTTTAATCATAGCAGCATGAATTGACCTGCTCTTTTTCTGTAACCAAACAAAAAACAAACTGCAATATAGGTGCTGATATCTCGAATAGCAGGTGAGGTTCACTTTTCAAAGAGAACACAAAAATCCCCAATCCAATTACCAGCCTCGATTTTAGTGGGTTTCACCCAGTCGTCTGGGATCGACCTGGAGTTGTAAGGTAGCTCCAATGTGTGACTGGAGCACAGACACCACATTAAACAAAGCCTTTGGATTGAATTGGATTTTTTTTAAGCAAGGAAGAAAGAAAATCAAACCCAATAAATCTATATTTTCTTCCACTTACATAGGACAAATAGGAAATCTGTTCTTGCTCCTCCTGATTCCTCTCCTTATATGCTAGGCAGATAATTCACCCTGGATACCTGGTGTTACTTATGTTGCTCTATTGTTCATGGCGTCAAAAGAAATGAATCAATTGTATTATTGAGCTGTTCGTTAACGTGGAGAAATACAGTGAGATAAGGTGAGGAGAAAGAAAGAGGAGGGAAAAGATAATTCTCTCCTATAGGTATGATGGGTTGTGATCAGCAGTGATAGAGGAAGCAATCATGAGTCGTTGGGAGTAAGTCTATGTGAATGTTTTTTTTCTCTAATAAGGACTTAGTCTTAGAATGAAAACTATACTTATGTTTCCGTCTCCACATGTACACACATATGGGATATGTATGCATATATGTATAGTAATATTATATTTATACCTATATATGAATTGTATATATTGCATACATGTATGGACTATGAAGAATCATAGATTATTAGAGTATGTGGTTCGTTTCCATAAATACGGTGTCTAAATATGGGTTAGGTAAGAGTTTAAAACCAGGTGCCTAATTTGTGGCTCTATTTGTATGATCAGGAAGATGGAAAAGATGGTTTGGAGGATAAGAAGATAGAAACTGTTTCTAGTAGTCCTGATGACTTTCATTGTCTTTCATTGAAGCTGTCTGTAAGATAGGGATAAGGATTTGACCAATGATTCATTAATATGTAGAATTCCCAGATGAGGAAGCTCCTCATATTATAGCGGATGGGCTCCTTCAGTGCAGCTTATCATCTTTGAGATTTGCCGGGAGCAGGGGTGGGGAACCTGCAGCTTCCAGGCCAAGGTCCAGCCTTTTGACTGAGTCCAAGTTTTACTGAACAAATCCTTTTATTAAGGGGATTTGTGCTGTGAAGTCTGGATTCCGTCAAGGGCCACACTTAAGGACCTAGAGGACCACATGTGTCCTTGAGTCCGCAGGTTCCCCAGCCCTGGCCTAGAGCACTGAACGTCTAAGTGAAGAAGCTAAGATCATATAGCTAGTAAGTGTTAGGTGCAAGACTTGAACCTGTTTCTAAGTGGTTTTGAATCCGGCTCTTCTATCTCCTATGCTGTACTTGCACATCTACAAAGCAGATACAAGCAACAGATGAAGGCAGGACAAACCGGGTCTTGCTGGTGAGCTGATGTTTAGCTTGGCTTATTAAACTGAAATGATAGTGCTGTGTGTATGAGAATAAGGGTGATCAGAGAGCCAGATGAGACCTCTTCGTGGCAGATGAGTAGAGCTGTGCATGTGTGTATATGTGTGTGATGTTACTACATAGTTTCCTCTAAATATCTATTTTTGTATTGCTCTGGGTATCTTTGTCTTTGTCGGGGTTTTGGTCATTAGGCCGTGCTTTGAGATGTTAGGTTGCAATTAGGTATCACAACAAAGAGTTTGTTAACTTAACTGAATCCTTCTTCATTTCCTTGTGTATGCATGCCTGCCTCAGAGGTCTCAAGTCCTTTGACAGTCAGAGGTCCCAGGACTCTGAGACTCGACTGTTTTGTTATTTCTGTGATCTTCATGAGCATTAGGTATATATTTTAATGGAATTCTATACAGAAAGTACTCTTATCCTACATTTAGGATAACCTCCTGTCAGCACTAGAGAACTGGGAAAGCTGCTTCTCTAGTTTCAGGTCATGCTATTGTAAGCATACAAGTTTAAGATTACCCTAAAAAAGGCTTATAGTATTCAAGTGGACCAAAGAACCAAGGCATGGCATTTCTGAACCATATTCCTATATTCTTAGGTTGGTTTTCTGTGCGAACTGATTAGGATTAACCTTTTTTGTACTCTACCATCTGAAGAAAACCAGGCACTTGAGACTGAAGGATAGTCAGGTGTGGACTGCAGATTTCACAGATTTAAGGTAGGAAATTCTGTGGATTTGAAGCATATGAGAGCAGATGAAATTCAGATAGAAGAGATCCATAGTTCAGATACTTCCATATACTTTTAGGAAGCATGTTTTGGGGAAAGCAGTAAAAATGTTAGATTATTTTAAACGAAGAAGCTTAGAATGGATACCAAGAGAGAAACTATATTTCTTAGACATCTCCAAGAATAGCTACCTAGGTGGTGGAATAGCAGAGGGAAAACCAAAAGTAGCTAGACAGATTGACTAGATTCTAGAGATTCCTTCTAGTCTTGACACTATGAGATTCTTTAACATTTATATCATACTTATTTATTTTGATAGAATGTTTTGAATACTTTTGATACATTGTATCATCTCTATTTACTTTTCTTTGTTTTAAATATTTTCTTTTTCTTCAATTTTTCCTTGGACAACAAAAATTTAATATGAGTGTAGGAGCTGTTTAATGTTTTCGCATTCCTGGTATCTAGCATAGCGCCTGGTACAGAGTAGGCACTTAATAAAGGCTTGCTCGTTGATTCATTGCTGTTTAATACTAGACCTATGGGTGAAATAGCAGCATTTCTTTAGTTAGAATTTTAAATGGACTTTTAAGTTCTTTTTCTAAAAAAAATTAATTATCTTCTTTTATGTTCTCTCACATTGATGCTATGAACTATCTACCTCATAAACGAGAAAGAAAATAATCTCTGATTAATTACTTTAAAGAGACAAGAAAGAAATGGAGATACCTAGCTCTCCTAACTCCCAGAATTCTGAGTCAGTCTCTGCTTTCCTATGTAATTCCCATATAATTGACCAAGAATTTGAATACAAGTACTTAAAGTTTTAGGGATGCAGAACATCAGAAATGATTATAGCAAATCAGGCTTCATGAATATTCAACTCATTTCTGCTTAGAGATACTTGAGTTATCTAAATTAAAAATACAAAATTACCTTTTGCAAAGAGAACAGCAGGGCCTTTTATTTTAACAATTGAAGAATATTGCTGGGAATGGTCTTCCTGCACATAATAATCATGCAAAGAAAATGATGCTTTTCTGAGAGCTTGTTTTAAATAGGTTTTTCATTTCCAAAATCCTCTTTAAAACTAGAATAAGGAAACAATGACTGGCACTATTTTCTTACTCCCACATTGTCCAAAATCTTAGACCAATTCTTCTTAGCTCACAGGGCATCATCATTGTTTCTATGCCCTCAGAGTTATCTCCAATGGTAGAATTCAAAACAGAGCCATAACTAGCAATCTAGTGCCAGGGCAAGTCATTCTGGGAAAAACAGCATGAAAAGACAAATTTGCTTTGATGGGCAGAGGGCTCAGACCTCAGAACACAAGGTGTGAGGATGTGGGTGGGGAAATACCTGTCAGAAGGTTCTACCAGGAGAGTATTAACTGTTGAAGTGGAGAATGGGAGGGAGAGGAAATGGAGGAAGAAGCATGGCATCTTGACATTCCTATTTTAATTAATTCGTTTTGCTAACTTGGTACTAATTTCACTTGTTACTAACTGATGAATTATGAGTGCCCTCTAAATTTCAACACTCTAGGTCAAAACATTTTTTTTGTCTCACCGTAGTTATAACTCTAATTAGAACCATAGGTCCATCCTTCAGCCTTGGATACACGTCACTTGGAATCACACATGCTTTCCAGCTGGATTTATCTCTAGTTATTAGATCTCTAGTCAGAAGAATCATATTTGGGATAGTTGGCTTGCATCCAACTTAAAAAATTCCTTACCATTATTAGAGGCAATAAGGTATAAAGGAAGGAACATTGGATTTAGAGTCCAAGGACCTGGGTTCGAAGCTTTACTGTATTATTTACTGTGTGACTTTGAGTTTGTGTGACTCAGAACTAGTTCTTTCTGGGCCTTGGCTTCTTCTATAAAATAATGATGACCTTTGGGGTCCCTTCAAATGTTAAATCTATGATCCTGTTGTCCCTAAATTCAGAAGATCACCTTTAAGATCACGCCTGATAGAATGTTGCCTGGTTGTCCTTTGGAAAAACAAAGAATGCTAGCCTTGGAGTGAATAGATCTGATTTCAGACCCAGTCCCTGCTACTAGCTAGTTATATGACATTGGACATGTTATTCCCCTTCCTTGGCACCCATTTCCTCATTTGTAGAATGAAGGTTTTAGACTAGACGAATTGCAATGCTAATTGAGGCTGTTGGAACCACCTGTGTATTTCTGTAGGATGAAGAGACATTCTTAAGTCCAGTAGTACAAGGGAGTCCAACAGAAGAGAACAAGGCCCAGTTGTTCTAATTGGCCAGACTAATCTTAACAGAATCTATTTATTCTAGCTATTCTTTTGAGCCATTTAGCACACCACAGGAAAGCAGATAAAGAGGCCTGGAGCAACTCAGCTTCTCTTTAGGATTAGGTCATTATCAGGGCAGCTCAGTGGCATAGCAGAAATAGTGCCAGGCCTACAGCCAGGAAGAACTGAATTCAAATCCAGCCTCAGACACTTACTAGCTGTGTGACTCTGGGCAAGTCACTTAACCCTGTTTGTCTCAGTTTCCTCATCTATAAATTAGCTAGAGAAAGAAATGGCAAACCACTCCAGTATCTTTGCCAAGAAAACCCCAAATGGGGTCATGAAGAGTTGGACAAGACCAAAATGACTGAGCAACAAAAAAGAGGTCATTATTACCATTTTTGGAAAGAAAAGGCTTCGTTCTAGATTTAGGAAGAATATAACCCTTGGGAGCTTGAATAAAAACTGGAGTTGTAACTAAGAATTTTTTCACCTATGGCAAGAGCAGTTGAAAGTGAGAGGGAAATAGAGATAGGAGGGAGAACACAGAGAACAGAAGACTTTGGGCTCAGTGGTGCCACAGAGAGGGTGTCATCTCCTCTCAGCCCTTATTTCTTTGGTAGCTAGGTGGGGCCCAGGGAAAGGAGACACTGAAGGTAGCTTCCCAGGGGTCGTTTGCCCTACCCTGTGATCTGGGTCTCTGGATGTAACAACAATGTGGCTTGCAGCTGCTGCTGAGGTGTAAGACCCAAGAAAACCAGCACCAAGAGCTGCCAGCACATGTTCTTTGATCTGCTATTCTAAGGAAAGCAACTTTAAGGGGTTAACAATCTCACTTTAATCCAAAATACATTTATCAATCTCTTAGTTCAGGGGGAAAAGCCAGCACCCTGAACTCCAGATGAAATACAAATAGAAATTACAAACAGAAACTATCAACAGATCAAATAACAATATTCAACAGACAGTCTTTGTCTAATCAAGGCATCACATACATAGTTACCAAAAAGAGAAGCACCAACATCTGCGTTTTCTTCAAAGCGGGGTGGGGGGGGTGAGAGGGAGGCTCCAGTGGCTACCCAGGGTCTCTACTCCAACACTCTTCCAGTGAGTAAGAACCCCAAACAAAATGCTAACCTCTGAGTTTATATACCCTTCTTAGGGCCCCTGAAGGTTTCATACCTAATGAGCAAAAGGATGTGGGCCTGGGGTTTTACACCTACTTAGCAAAAGGGTGTGGGCCTGGGGCTTTGTGCCTAGTAAGGCTTAATCAAAAGCATTTGATTACTTTCGCATTCTAAAAGAGAAAACAGTAAAAAAAGAAAGTCCCACTTTAATTAGTATTACACTGGAGAATTGTAAAGTGAGGTACCAGGACTTTTGTTGGGATGGGGAAGAAGTATATGTTTCTGTCAAGGAAGGACGCTCCCCTTTCCCCCCATGTTAGTGAATCAGAGAAAAGACATCTTTACCTTGCTCTAAACAGCACTCTGCAGGGAACTGCAACTCTTGCTTCTCAATATTTAAGCTTTTCTTTAAGCTACTCTAGAGGAAAATGGATGGACTCAGCATTGCTTATATCATTCATAGACTCACAGCATCATAGATTCAGAGCAGGAAGATGCTTTAGAGGTAATCTAGTTTACCCTATGCATTTTAAAGATGTGGAAACTAAGACTCAGAGGAGTTAAGTTTTTTACCCAAGGTTAGATTTATATATAT
>CM053625.1:50839596-50880553 GCA_028646595.1 Phalanger gymnotis | reverse complement strand
TCTGATCTGCCACTTAATTCCTCCCACCAGGTGGGCCTGGGCCAGAAGCAACTGCAGCTGTAGTTCTAAAGCTGCCCCACCTCCGCTGCCCCCAGGGCAGTGGCCCAACTGCAAACTCTATCCCAGTCCCCAGCAGCTTCTCCCACTAATGTACTCTGTTGTCCTTGGTGTTTGTGGGTTGAGAAGTCTGGTAACTGCTGCAGCTCACTGATTCAGGGCACTAGGCATGCTCCACCCGGCTACCGGTCTGGTCGGTCTGCCCCGCTCATGCTGGGGCTCTGCTCCACTCAGCTCTCCTCCCTCCGCTCCCAGCTCTGTGCGGGATAGATGTTACCCAGAGACCATCCAGGCTGTCCTGGGCTACAGCCCTGCGTCCCTATGCTATTTTGTGAGTTCTGCAGTTCTAGAATTGGTTCAGAGCCATTTTTTATAGGTTTTTGGAGGGACTTGGTGGGGAGCTCACGCTAGTCCCTGCTTTCCAGCTGCCATCTTGGCTCCACCCCCCCTACAATAAACTTTCAATTTTGTTTGTTGTAGTGGATTTTTTTTGTGGGAAATATATGTATGCTTGAGAAAACTCCACGCATGTAAATCTGAATCAATTCATCACTCAGCACTGATGAAATACCTCCTATATTGCACATAGAAGCACCAAGATTTGGCCATTTGTGGATAGAGAGAGTAAAAGGTTGAGGGGAAAGCTGAGGTTGTGACCCTGGGTGACCAGAAGGACGATGATATCGGAAGAGATCTCAATTCATCCTCAGTGACATCTCCCCTTGGATTGGAGGGCTAGGAGGTGGAGCATTAAACTCTTCCTAAAGCCCTTCTTTATAGAATGCCACAACATTCCTGGTAAATCTCTTCTCCATCAGCAAGCAGTTCTGCTTGGCTTCCATTCCACTGAACAGCATAACCTGGCACTGCCTAAGTCCCTCCCCACCCTCCTGAACTGAGTACATAAATCATAGAGAAAAAAGGATGATATTGTTTTGGATTCTATGGAATCCCAGTATTCCCAAATCATATTTGGAGAAGTCCCTTTTAATTTTAATCATAAACTTTGCTGGTATGTGCATCTGAACACACCTGTTTTGTGTTTGATTTTTCAAGTGCTGGGCACTCAAAACCATGAAGATTGCTTGGGACTTTACTGTTTGTCAATTTATTTTTTCAAGGTAAGGTTATGTTGAGCTTTGCAGAATAAGAGTTGAAAAAGGCAATCTGAACTAATATGAACTAACCTATTTTTTTGTCTTCCCACAAAAGTCCTGTAAATTCCCACTGCATTTGGAAACTGTTCTTCAAAACCACATCCTGTTCCCTGCTGATCTGGGAGGACAATGGAATCTGGGTTGGAGCAGACGGAGCTGTGATTAAAGGACAGCCTGTTTCTGGGATGGAACATTTTGGTGCAATACAGATTTCAGATAACCTAATGGAGAGAATTTTGTTCTTGCAGTGGGAAACCATAGCAACCTGCCACTTAGAAGACACACTATATAATCTATCTGTCCTTCAGTTAGTATTTTGCAGTCCAGAAATAGTCATCATCGCCTAATGGGGGTATGCAAAAGGTCAGGCAAATGTGGCCCCAGCGACAATGCAGTTCTCTGGGAAAGCTGTATTCATGGCATTATTCTTCTACATGGGATCCAGAATTCTTGTCTGCCTTATAGCCAGGATAAAAAACTGAACAAGATGCTTTTTTTTAATGTAAAGAATGCCATATCTCAATGAAACTTTGTAATACAAAGGAAGAGAACATGATCCATAGAGAGCAATGTCTCCCAAGATCTCATCATAGTCCAGTGCAACTCTCCTTTTATTTTTGGCACCTTTTTGTAAATTACAATATTCTGGGTTCCAGGCATTCATGTCACTGGCCCCTTTAATAGCACTTTATTTAGGTACAAATAATAACCAGAGAAGTAGGTGGTAATTACACACTAGCTCTCCTGCTTCTCCTTAGGGTATATGTGACTACAGCTGGCCAGAGCAGTCAGCTTGTACTCTGCTCCTCACCAAAGGTTACTGGGGTTGAGCCAAATAGTTAGGCAAGAACTTTGAGGTGAGCAGAATTTGAGGGTGGGGAGAATCTGGGGATAGGTGGAATGTGCACAAGGCCAGTTTGGGCTTGGCAGGACAGATAAGTGATATGGAACAATTGGTTCAAATTGCAAAATTTTTTGGGAAAGAAGTCACTTTAACTACTGTAACAATAATGTTACTTGCAGCTACTGTGGAGGTCTAAGGCCAATAACACCAGCACATAGGAGGGCTATTAGAACAGGTTCTTTGATCTGCTTTTCTAAAGGAAATCAACTTTAAGGGGCTAACGATATTTCTTTAATTAAACATACATGTATCATTCATTTAGTTCAGGGGAAAAAGTCAACACTCTGAACTTCAGAGCAAATACAAGCAGAAATTACAAAAAGAGAATTTAACACAAATAAACAGACAGGCTTCTAACTGTCTGACCATAGCAATACATATGTAGTTACCAGAGAGGCTCCTTAACGACTACGCAGAGTCTTGTCTGGCCAAATCACACAAACACTCTTCCAATGAGATGAATGAGCCCCAAAACAAAATGCTAACTTCAGAGTATATATACTGCTTCCAATCAAGGACTCTTGATTCAATCAAACACTCTTGATTCAAACAAAGTGACTCAATCAAAGTCACTTGGTTGCCTTAGTGCTAAGAAGCAATCCCCCACCCAAAAAAAACCCAGCAAAAAGTCCCCCTTTGTTTGCCATTACAACTCCAGATGTAATGTGTTTTTCTTTGCCTGCCTTTTGCCTGTTGGATTCTATACTGCTACTAAATTGTTCTGGTGGAAATATCCAACACAAAGGACTCATGGGGTTAGTGGTCATATATTGATGACTGACTCCTGGGTGTTGTTTTGTTTTTTTACTTGCTTGCTTGTTTTTTGTGAACTATTTGTGACCTCCATAATGTTTCCTACGTCTCTTCTAGCAACAGAGATTGACCTTTCTCTAGCTTTTTCTGTTGTTTTAGATCCACCTATAAGACTCCCACTTCTGCTAAGCAGTGGGGGAAATGTCTTCTTGTTTTTCTTCTTTGAGACCAAGCTTTTTCTTTATAACTTCACAACATTCAGTTTTGATTGTTTTCTGGTGATCATTCTTTCTCTTTGGCCTTGTTGCAGACATCATGCAAATTGTTTTCCTGGCTATACTTCATTTTCTATCAGTTCGTATAAGTCTATGTTTCTCTGGATTCATCATATTTGTCCTTTCTTACAGCACAGTAATAATATCTCATTATATTCATGTACCATCACTTAAAAATCTATTTCCCAATTGCTGCATATACCATGTTTCTAGTTCTTCACTAACATGAAAATTATGGCTATAAATATTAAGGTGTATATAGAGCCTTTCTTTGTCAATGACCTCCTTGGGATAAATACTTTGCAGTGAAATCTCTGGGCCAAAGAGTATAGTCCATCTCTGTCTTCTTTTTCTCCACAGGTGGCCTTCCTTCCCCCCTTCCTCAATTTTCCCTAATGCCCTCAGCAGTGCTATAGATTTCCGATGAAGCATTCTTTTTGAGGTGAACAAAGGAGGCATTAGGGTAGTTAGGTGATGTAGTGGAGAGAACGCTGGTCCCGGAGGTAGAAAGACTCATCTTTTTGAGTTCAAATCTAACCTCAGGCACTAGCTGTGTGACCATGGGAAATTCACTTAACCCTATTTGCCTCAGTTTCCTCATCTGTAAAATGAACTGGAGAAGGAAATGGAAAACCACTTTGGTATTTTTGCCAAGAAAACTCCAAATGGGCTCATGAAGAGTCAGACACAGCTGAAAGATGATTGAACAAGAATGGGGTATTGTGCATCTTAGGCATGTAGGGGGTAGTGATCTGACACTGAAAATAACCCATTTATGTCAGGCACACAATTCAAATTCTGCATGAAAACTTCAGCATTTTTGCAAAGCTTAAATCAGGATATATCTATGTCTCTGTCTCCATCTCTATCTCCACTTCTATCTCTATCTTATCTTCAAATAGCCTTCCAATAACCTCCATATTTCCAGAGGCTAGTCCCTACTTGGCATGTGGATTGGGGATTTATCTTATTTGCAGTTGTGATAAGCAGCCATTTTTTACCTCTAGCTTGGTCCTTCTTGATCTCCAGCTGTTAGTGCTGCAGTTGTTAGTGTGCACCTATTGCCCTAAATTACTTTATATTGATTTTGTATACAAGTATATTCACTTATCTATGTACCCATTTCCCTCTAGTAAAATGTACTCTTCTTGAGGACAAGGGTTTTTTTAAATTATTGCCTTTGTATTTGCATTCCTTGACCATAGTAGGTCTGACAAATGCTTGTTGAACTAAATAAATTAATCCTCATTGGTTTGGCAAGGGAATGCTAAAGGAACCATTAAAGAGGAGGCACGATCCAACTTCTGAGAATTTTCTTATATCCCCCTATGCCCTAGGCCACAGTTGCTTATTCTTTTTCCTCCTTGGAGCCTTCTTTTTGTCATAGAAACTATTTCAGATGCTCATGGTCCAAATATGCCACAACAGATATAACCCAATTTTCTAGATCTCAATATCTTCATCATTGTTAACTCCATACTAACATATGCTAAATGTATTTGTTACTGTGTGTGTGTTTGTGTGTGTGTGTGTATTTGTTGAGAATGGGGGTTACTAGTGATTAGGTCACAAACTCCAGACTGTACCATAATATCTAGGGGTGGATGAAGATGCTACTTAGTAGGCTCTTTGGGCCTCAAGTTTCTTTGTTTCTATACTAAACTTTGATCTGTCAGGTCATAGGCAATCTTTTAAAACATATATTTCAAGATTATGTTTTGTATTTAGAGAGAAGTGACCTTAGAGGCCATTGAATCAAATCCAAACACCCTCATTTTACAGATGAGGGAACTGAGGCTGGAGAGGTTAAGTGATTTACCCAGGGTTACACAGCTAGTGTTTACTGTGGGATTGAAACCCAGTTCTTGCTGACTCCAAGTCCAATACCATAGCCAGCACATCATGTTGCTTGAATTCCAAATGAGAAGGCACTGCAACAACTCTTTATCTCACTATCTCTCCCTAATCTCACTCCCAGTTCTCGCACAAACATTCACATTCTGTAATCACAATCACTTGCTAAATTCTTCTAATAGAATTGCAGATATTTGTTCCTTTTGCAGCCACCCATACAAAAGAGGGAGATGGAGAGGGAATGAACACATTGCTCCTGTCTCTATTTTTCTCTTCTCAGTGGACCTCTGCCTCAGCATCTTGATACCTCTGACATAGAAAAGTAGGCAGCCTAAAAGAGCAGGGCAGTACGACCTCAAGGGCAATTGGGACATACTTTTTAGGTCTATGAACAACCTGCATTTTTCAGAGTAGAGAGAAGGAGGAGGGGCCGATATTCCTGGGAATATCCTAGTTGCTTGACATCATGAGTATTTCAAAGAATTATAGAATCTTAGTGCTTGAAGGGACTATAAATCTAGTCCGATCTCTCCTTCACATTAGAATTCTCTTCTATGATATTCCTGATAGACGGTTATCCAGCCTCTGAGTACTTTCAGTGATCAGAACCTTATGATCTTTCCAGAAAGCCCATTCCACTGTAAGATAGCTCCAACTTCCAGCAATTGGTCCTAGTCTGTTATTTCAAGGGATAGAGGACACATCTACTACTTATTAATATTATAGCATAGCACAGTATCTGGTATATAGTAGGCAAGTAAATGCTTGTTGACTTGATAGCCATGTTGGGAGTGGGGTAGGGCAATCAGAGGAGTCAGCCACAGGATTGGTCCCTGAAGATCCCTGCTCCCACATCCGAACTGATTTCCCTTATGGGAACTGTAACATCCAGAGCATCAGTACAGGTCAGGACGTCAGAGACCTGTGACTCTATGGGGGAGCATATGAGGAGTTGGGTGGGGAGAAGAGGTAGAAGGAGATTTATGTTCTGCCCTGACCATCTCTCAAGCCCTAGGGTTTAAAGAAGCATACGTGGTCTCAATTCAGTATACATTCCACAGAATGGTGGTTGGAATTGACCATATCTGTAACCACAAATAAGGCAAAATATTTGGCTCTTATTTCTGTGCTCCTACCAGTCCTACATTGGAAGCCCGACTAGTAACAACTATGCTGAAAGCCGAGGAGAGAACCCCAGTGGCTTTGCTGTGCTGTCCAATGTAAAGGTCTGGCTGATTTGACTCTACTCTGCTTTGAGAAATTTACCTTTAACTCTCTCATAAAACCAGGCACCTCAGGGTTCTGTCCTGATATCTACTCAGAGACTTTTTAACTATGCTTGACTTTGCATAACACCAATGTCATTGTTCTTTTTCTACTTTAAAAATAAATGGACTATTTATCTTAATATATTATTTACCCACAAAAAAGTGCAACCAGATGTTTCTCATCAGGGTGAGGGGAGGCTAATTGCAAGAGAGAGAGAAGGACTTTTTATTTAAGAAGAAATCGAGTCTGAGCCTTTTTCTGTAAAAATATGGAAAAGCAATGTTGGAAGGAATGGTGTTTTCCAACAGGGGGCAGCATTAGCACATGGTTTGTGAGCCAGTCTTGTAACTTTGCAAGTGGCACTTAATTAGAGAACCTGCATTTCGGTGTGTTTATATTAGGCATTACACCAAGTGTGTTGCAAAATTATTTTTACATATAATTCCGGGGCTGAGAAATTCCAGAGGACTGTGAAAAACAAAGAGAAGGAAATTTTCAAAAAAGGGCTTCTAGTTAACCACCTAGTAGACTGAATTAGGAGTTGTGCTGCTAAAGAGTAGGGAAAGAAAACTCTGACAGGAGAACAGGAGAACAGGAGAACAGAACAGGAGAAGAGGAGAACAGGAGGACTGGCCTCAGTCAGCTCTGATGCTTCTGGGTCATTTGTCTCTTTATCTTCCAGAGAAGAGACATTTCCCATCCTTTTTTGTTTCAAGCTTCCTTTTCCATGTCCTACCATTTTTTCCCTCTGATCATACATAGTAAACACTTTTAACCCCTCAGATTCCCTGGACCCATACTAATTTGGCATCTTCAGGAGCATGAGAAACTGACTGCATTTTTCATTTATGGTTGCTGACCAAAGGTGATCGAACTAGAAAGATCACAAAGCTGGTAAAACATGTTCTAGTCTGGGTTTTGTCACTTTATGACTATATGACATTGGATTAGATCTAGGATTCTTAACCTTTTTTGTGTCATGGATCTCTTTGGCAGTATAATGAAGCCTATGGACCTCTTCTCAGAATAATATTTTTAGATGCATAAAATAAAATACATGGGATAACAAAAGAAATCTGTTATGTTGAAATATGGCTATCAAAATATTTTTACATATTCATGGGCCCCAGATTTAGAACTCTTATCTAAATGTTAGATAGTTAATTACTTGGTGGCTCAGTTTCCTAGCTATAAGATAAAGATATTGGATTAGATAATTATTAAGGACCTCTAATATTAAAATTATAGAATCTGACTGCATTCTACCTCTCCAATCTTTTCTTTTAGTAGTCACTCTCCAATAATTTTTTTTTCCTCTTCTTTCTCATGCTGTAGTATTTATTGAGCATCTACTTTGTCTAAGACTCTGCATTAGGACCTCCGTACATAGTGTTCTTTTAAATCCCCTTGTCTGGACTCAAAGGAATTACTTCTCCCCGAAATAGTTTTTTTATCATCTCTGTTAAAAATTATTTCAAGTTTTGTTAAATTTAATATTAATATAACAAACATTATTGAATCTCTATTAATTTCTTAACATTGTGCTAAGCACTGAGGGAGAGGCAAAGATAAATGACATATGGTGCCAGTCTTCAAGGAAATGAAAAATGTCATCCTCACTTTTAATGTCAAGCTCAAGTACCATATCCTCCATTAGGCCTCTTCTGATTAATTTGGTTAGCCAATCAATCAATAGGCCTTTTATTAAGTACCTATTTTATACCAAGCACTGTGTTCCATACTGGAGAGACAAAGACATAAATGGAATAGTCCTGGACCTCAAGGATTAGATTTTATTTGAAAAGACAATTGTAATATAAATATATATAAAATAAATACAAAAAAGAGTGGTGGTATATGTGCGAGACACTAGCAGTTGAGGGAATCATAGAAGGTGACACTTGAACTGGGTTTTGGACACTAGCAGTTCTAAAGAGATGAGGAGGCAGGACATTTATTGCCTAAACCATACAGTTTAGTACTCTATATACTATCTTGTGCTTATTTTAAATTTTAATTCCAGTCAAGCTGGCCTAGCAACTCTTCTTTTCATGGAAATTAATCTCCCACCTGTGCCTACTCCACTTTTTCCTTTGTATCCCAGTACCTGGCACAAAGCTTAGTACAAAGTTGGTACTTAAATGCTTGTTGATTGCAGAAGGGTTTGTCCATATCTAAAATGCGTTCCATTCTCGTCTCTGCTGTATTGAATTCTTAGCTTCCTTTGACACACTTCTTAGATACCACTTTGTTGGAGAACCTTTTTCTAATCCCCAGAACTATTAGCATTTCCCTTAAAATTACTTTGTGTTACTTATATGATTTCCTCACTTTTGCACATGTTGTATCCTTCTTGCTCTCCCTCCCAGCACAGAGACTGTTTTGTTTTTTTGTCTTTGTATGCCAGGACAAAAAATACTTATTTGCACATTTTTTTGGGGGGAGGGGGAGAAAGAAGGATTACCATTCAATTTTTCTCAGTAGCAGGTTTTATTTTTTGTTTTTTTGTCTTGAATAATAAAGAAAAAAAAATCAACTTTCAGCTGGGACACATTCTTTCTCAGTCATGGGACCCCCACAAATGCTACCCTAGATAGAAGATACTCCAAGAGTCTGTACTCATTCCAAACCATAGCCCATGCAGAGGATATAATTAGTAAAAAGTAAAGCTGTTTAATGAAATAGTAAGAAATTTAGTAATAGAACATTTCCCCCCTTAAATCTGGGGCATATTCTCCTATAGATATATATGTGTTCAAAGGGGAGAGTGAGTACACATAAAGATCACACATGGAACACACACGTAGGATTATATGTGACTAGGGAACATGAATAGAAGGACAACTTATGCTTCTTTTGTTACAGAGCTGCTGATGTTTTTTGATAATAGCACTGTACATCTCTCCACTGGGCCTGCATCTGAGCATTGTGTCATATCTCTGCTTCTTCCCCACTGAGTGCTGTGTTTCTTCTGTTTTGTTTATTTATTTTCTGTTGTTTTTTCACTTATTGAGACATCTTTGCTGCTTCCCATCCCTAACTCTGTCCTATTTTCCACTGGCACTACCACTTTACTGGTTTCATGGTTGCTTCTGGGCAATGGTGCTTGCTTTCAGCTTCTGGGTTTTATTTCTGTAAGTGCTCCAGTTGGCCATTTCAACTTCAACATATTAGGGTGTGGTGACTACAAAGCCTCACCTTGATAAAGTTGGCAGGTCTTTAGTTATATTGATATGACACCCAAGTGACAAAAGCCAAATATATCACCCCTTCTCCTCCAATCTTAGATTAGGCCTTTTTTATTTTTAGCCCTTTTTGACTTGGGTTGAGATCACAGTTTTTTGGCTCAGACAACCATTTGGCTTAAAGTTAGAAATTTCCAAGATCCTTTCTGGCTTGGCACACATATGAAATTGGGCCAGAACAAAAGGTAAGAAGAAACCAATGTTCCTTCCCTGCCTTCCCCCCACCCCCACTACCATTATGTAGTCTCTTCTACAGCAGCTGTTACCTTTTCTTTATTTTTCTTCTGGCTGCTACCCTAGGTTTGAGATGAGTTTCTCTTCCCTGACTTTTGGAGACAGGTATGATTGAGTAGTGCTTCAGCCGAAAGAAGAGCCCAACTCCTGATGGTAACCATCAGGTCAATAATAACTGGGCAATATGGGAAAAATATTAAATGAAGCAAATTCCTTCAAGAAAAACTTGGCAGCAGAAGGTTTCACTATGTCTGGTGGAATGGGACAACATACTGTCTTGGGTGGTTTAAATTAGTTTTTTTTTAAAAGTAAAAATTTCCCCTCTTGGATTCATATATAATTTTTAATGTGTCAGGAAAAACTGAAGGTAGTACTAATAGGTGCTGACATTTTACATCATTAAGTTGTCTTTTAAAAATGTATTTGTAAGCAAGGAAATAAATCTTTGCTGAATCTGCTTTTTGGTCACTGCTATTATTCATTCTTTTAAACAATTGCCCTCCTTCCCTCAAGAAAAAAAGAAAAAGTAAAAAAAAACAAACAAACCCAAACATTCTCATCTAAGCTTCTTGTGAGCTACTAGCAAACATTTCTATATCAAGAACAGACTTTTAATTCTGGTAGAAGTTGAAAAATAACTGCTTTTGAATTTGACCACCTGAATGTGTAGCTGTTGTAAGTTGCAATAAGTATGTAAGATAATTCCTATGAGGATGTGACTAGAGACAAGATAGGTCAGTGGAAAGAGCATTGGCTCTGGAGTCTAGGGTCAGGCGATGTGGATTCAAATCCCCATCAGACTATTACTTGTGTGACTTTGGCCAAGTAACTTAACCTTATTGGTCCTCAGTGTACCCATTTGCAAAAAAGATTTGGTTGGACAAGATGACACGTGTTCTATATCTATCATCTGGTGATGTAACCCACTAAAGTAGCCTGTAGTAGGAAGGTTTGGACTGTCTATATCCATCAAGTTGGTCAAATGGGATCCCAGGTTCTATCTTTACCCTATATAGAGGTTAGTAACTTCAGGGTATAAGAGAAATTACCTATCCTGGCTAGGTGTGTCACTCCCAAATGCAGGCCTATGTCCACCAGTAGTCTGTGCTCTACTAGAGCCTTGATTAGCTCCTGTACCTCTGGAGCAGGAGGGGGATATTGGAGAATGACTGCGCAAAAGAAGGGGATCCATCAAGTCACAATCTAGGCCTTACTTCTACCATTTCCCTCTTGCCACTTGCAGCTCTAGATTAATAAACATAATAAATATGTTTGTGTTAAGAGAGTAGGCTGAGTGAACCTCTTTTCTTTGTCAGGAGGAATCTAGAGCCCTAGTATCATGATCTCTTTCTATTACATCTAGAACTGAGATGAGATCTTCCAGTTTTCAGAGATGTTTGAACTTTAAAAAAAATTAAATCTGAACTCTTTCTTTGAGATAGATAAAGATGAAAGCCAGGAAAATGTATTCTTTGCTACAACTAGAGGCAGAGATTTTTTTTCCTTCATCTGTTTGCTTCTCACAATTTAAATCTGAATGATATACCAGGTGATGATTATATAGCATTGAAAGAGGAATAATATAGCCAAGATGAAACCAATGTTTCTTGGTTCTAAGACTGAAAGTGGTCTCACTTATAAATAATCATCTTTTTCTGCCATTTTGCTTCAAAGTTAGCCTATAATTGAGATTATGACATTGCTTAGTAAACACTGGTCCTGAGAAAAAGTCTTTACCTTTGGTCACTTTTTGGAACAAGTGATTTTATTGATGTGAGGAACTCTTGGGAAAACTTCCTTTACTGATGTATATGGGCAAGTGTTCTGCAACTTCAATGTAGAATCCTAGGCAGTTGACTGGGTAGATGAGAAGTTAAATGATTTGCTTAATGTCGCATAGCCAATATGTGGCAGAAATTGGACTTTAACCCAGGTCTTCTGACTTCAAGGTGAGGCCAGCTCTCTATCCATTATGACATGCTGTCTTGTTGGCCATCTTTTCTTACATGAACACATGTATCAATGATCCAGCTAGCAGCTTCTGTGGAGGTGTAAGATCCACCAACAACCAGCACCCAGAAAGCTGGGTCCTTTTGATCTGATTTACTTAAGGAAAGCAACGTTAAGGGGTTAACAATCTTACTTTAATCCAGCATACAAATAACATCCACTTAGTTCAGAGGAAAAAGCTAGTACCCTGAATTACAGACCAAATACAATTTGTATCAACATCTGGGTGTACAGCTGGGGAGCTCATTAGAACGGCTGGCCCAGAGTCACACGCCACTTCTGCTGTGCCTGGGAGCCAGAATGCTAACTTTTGTGCTTATATATATATATATATATATATATATATATATATATATATATATACATATATATATGTATCCCGGAGGGCTCTGACCTCACCCAGGCTGGGAGGGGAGAAGTTCCCCACCCCCAATATCACATCAGATACAAATCAATAGCTCCCAATTGTCTCAGTGCTGAGAAATACAAAAACATCCCACTTTATCTGCCTCATTCAAACAAAGGCCAGAATTATTAAAGGTCAACAGCAAAAAGTCCCACCTTAATTACTATTACAGCATAGTACTGGTTAGTACTAGTTTTTCCCAGATTATCCCCCTATCCATACCCTTCATTTCTCTCTGTAAACATATTTTTATCTTTGGGAAATGTATGAGTCAAACTGCGGGAAATGACAGGTAGGGCATTGCTCCAAATAATCAAACATCTTTGACAATCAGTGTAGCAGAAGAATGATCAGATTCCCTCTGTTCCACATTGATATAAAAAGTAGCAGGCTTTACCTCAAAGATCATGCTTCCCCTCACTAACATGGGATCACAAATCTAGATCTGGAAAAAGTCCTTAGAGGTGAGAGGTCATCTAGTCCAAACTCTCTTTCTCTCTCTTTTAATGTAGCTTTTATTTTATTTTTTAAAAAATTAACAAGCATTTATTTTCTTTCCTCTTACTTTTCTCTTGCCCCTTAATGGAAAAAAAACCCATTAAATCTTCATATGAAATATGGATAGCTAAACAAAATAAAAGGCAGAATTTACCATGCCAAGAAAGATATGTCTCATTCTGTATCTTGAGTTTATAATCTCTTTGTTGGGAGATAGAGAAGCATCATTCATTGTTGCCCCTCTGTAATCTTATGGCTCACAGAGATTAGATGACTTGTCTCAGCCATATAAATATTAAGGCAGAGCTAGAATTTGAACCATGATCTTCTGAATTTGGCAGTAATATCTCACACTGCTTCTGATATCAGAGAACTTTATGCAGCTTTATGCTGCAATTTTCTGAGGCTATTTCCTGGCCCAATCTAAAACTTGGCATATATTTTTGGATAAGGACAAAGACATCATCAAGTGGGTTACCCCTGGTTTTGGGGCTCTCTTGGGAAGGATAGAAGAAATGGGTAGAAAATGTTGAAGAGACCTGAGAAGGGGAAGGAGTTTGAGGTTACTCTAAAATTCATGTTTCTTTAGAAAGCTTAATTTCCTTAAGACTTAAGACAGTTCAAGATAGGTATTCAGTACATAAAAGGGATGTTTTCCAATTCCTGTCTAAGTTACCTTTATAATCACTCTCTTATGTTCTTTTGTTATAGTTCCAGTCCTGTCCATGGGACAACCCAACCTAGCAATTGGTATGGAAAACAAATGAATTGATGAACTGATGAAACAAGTCAAGACATAAAATATGAGAAAATAATTCACACTCAGTGTGTTACCAGGGATGGCTGAAAGCCTAAGATGTTGAGAGCACACTCTGTGAATTATTCAACAGTAATTCAAACCTAGAATGTTTTTATGTGATTATGAGATTTGATGATGAGACTTATGTTTATGGGAATTTTTCGAATAACATTTTTACGTGAATTTCTCATTTTTTTAATTTGGAACTATTGTCTACAGAAATTGGTGGTATAACAGTACAGTTAAAACCATTCACTTGATATTTATTTTCTTGATTATTGGGAAATTTTTTTGCCCTAGTCATCAGAGTTCTATGGACAAATTTGCAACCACGATGTCTTTCATTTTGATCAACTAACGTTCAGTTTAATGCCAGTCAAGCATTTCTGATAATCTACTGAAAGATAACCTCTAGTTGTAGGAGAGAAAGTAAGCTGAGTATGTTTCCATAAAAGAGTTTGCATAGGAGTGTGCGCTAGTGGAAGGGGCACAAAACTAAGAGTCAGGAAAGGCAGGTCTTATTTATGTGCTGTCCCTAATTCTCTGTGATATTGTGAGTAAATACTTGTAAATGTCCATTCCTCATTAATCAAATGGGAGTATTAATACCTCCATTATCTACCTTGGAGTTTTCCTAATGACAAAGCAAAATAATAGATAGGAAAGTGCTATTTGATTTTGAGATTTAAAATACATCACTCCAGATCAATGGATAACACAGCTAACATTCCCCCAGTTTCAAGAAAGCAGTGATCTCATCAATGTGAGTATTTGATCACTGTTACTATGATGGTATTCTTCTGCATTTAATTAGTAGGGAAAATAGCTATGGGTGTCCCTTACGTTGTATTCTCAACATAGTCCTGTAATTGTAAATTGGATCACTGTTTTTGGTGCATTCTCAAATTACTGTGGATTATGAGAGATCCATAGACTGAAGTAGCACTTATATGATATATAATAGTATCTCTGAATTTGATAATTCTTATCTGTCAACTGTACAGCTTAGTGTGCTAGATGTTTGTTTAGAACACCTGAGGCATAGCTGGATGGGTGACAGATGTGTTGATTAGTGATAGCAGATACCCCAGATTTTGGCCAATCAGAAATAGAAGCTCTATGTTTTTTATGGCCAGAAAGACTGCTAGAGGATTTGGCTGTCTGGAGGTAAACAGTTAATGAAAGTGAATTACTCGTCTCTAAGTATCCTAAGATCCTGGCATCAGTGTGCAGTGATATTTGTGTAAAATAATGACTGCTATGAGACAATTCCCATCTTTCTTTGCCAATGTTAAAAAAAAAAGTCCAAAAGGAGGTCATTGGAGATTTTTAGTGGTGCTTCATATTTGCAATGCAAAATAGGTTTTAAAAAATTTTTTTTCCAATGACAGGTTAATAACTTTTAGAAAGTAATTTCATCTGTAAAAACTCTCTTAATACATATACAATATAAACATATGCATCAATTAAAAAGTAGAATCCTAAATAGAAACAAAACACCTGAATAATTACTTAACCCTCCCTTGGATGTTCAGATGGAATACCAAGAACTATTTGGTTTTTGGTGAAAATACAATGGAAAAGCATTAAATCATTGTAAGAAAACTAACTTTGCTAAAGCGTAAAAGAACAAAGAACTCAGTGGGTGAAGACTAAAGAGTAGTTTGGATAAAAAAGAATAAATGAGCCTTATTTCTAATCCATTTAACATTACATTTGCGTAATTTTATCGTACAATCCTTTATATTGGTACCATCCTTTGTTTTTGTTTTGTTTTGGCATTTTTGCCAATTATAATTAAAAATCTTTAGTTGATTTAACCCTCATAGCAACTTTTGTGAGGTAGACAAGGCACTGATTGTTCTCCCTCATTTTATAGATGAGGAAACTGAAGTTCAGAAAGGTGAAATGACTTTCTTATGATTCTATTACTTGCGTTATGTCAACCAGGGTGGCTGAGCAGTTGATCTGAGATAGCATGAAGAAAGCATGAAGGCGGTAGTTGTTGCCAATAGTCCTAACCACTTTCCATGTCTCATGCTGTTGAAAGATATTGAATAAATACAGGAATAACCCAGGATCTCTGGGCTGGTATTCCTAAGCTGGCTGTCATAATAAAACTTTAAAGTTAATTGCCTTGATAGAAATGAGAAGAGCCAGATGCCACTTCTTCAGGTAGAGGAATTTGGGTGCCTGGATAACTTCCTCTACATTTGTATTTTCCCTATGTTGTACATATCCTGGGAATGTACCACTGTGCAGTGTCTGGTGCTGCAAGCTGCCTAAGGTGTTTGAACATCAACTATATTAAAAATCTGGGCAAAGATGATGTTTTTCACAAGGTCAGTGATACCTACATCCTTGCCCACATCTGAACCCTTACTTTTTGACAATCTTGCATCAGTTTATGGGCCCCTTGGTAGCTGTTCAGTGGAAAAGCTGGGACTAGAACCTTTGTCTTCTAATTCCTAATCCATTGCTCTTATTATCTAACTGCATTTATCTTCTTAATTTGCGAATAGAAAATACATTGTCTCTAAGCTGCCCACATGTAAAAATCATTTACCTGACTGCCTTCTGATGGGACATAACTACTGTGATTAAAATAACTGCCAATCACGGTGCTTGGCAATTTCCATGCAAATGTTCCTTAATGATGTTGTTAATCCAATGAAAACCAGATGCTAATAGTGTAAAAGGATGCTCTTGAATTCTGTAAATTCTTTGCCTGGTTAAATATAATTCCTGTTTCTCCCCATCACTATGGCACTGACTGCAATAGAGACTCTTCCACTCACTTCTCAAGATGTTTACTTTTTTTTCTGCAGGCAGGACTTCATAATTACTTTGCTGGGTTTCTTCAGAATATGGCATTTGGGCCCAAGGCAGCAGGAAAAAAATGTCCCTTGGGAAGGTAAAGGTGCTTAATCATTCACTCTTTTCTGTCCTCCTGTGGCTCCTCTTTCTCCTCTCCATTTTTCCCTTGTAGCTTTTAGTGAAACACAGTCTCATAATTATTTGGAGGAAAATTATAACTTCAAGGAGTATTTTAGAGGACCCACTGTTTTTTACTCTTTACCATCTTTTCCCTGAACTTGATATTCCATCTCTTATTTTTGTTTGTTTTCATCAGCTGTCCCTAGCGACCGTAATATATTCTTTCCCCTTGTCATAATTATAAGATTATAGGTCTAGGTAAATAGATAGATAGATAATTTGGTAAGTGTTTAGTATGTGCCAGGCATTGTTCTAAGCACTGGGAATACAAGTACATTCAAGCAAGGCAGTCTCTGCCCTCAAGAAGTTACATTCTAATGGGGGAAAGACCACATACGTAGGGGGCCTGGAAAGAAGGTTGGGTATGGGTGAGGCAATATGATGTCAAGCAGGTGAACTGGTATGGAAGTCTGGGCCTAAAAAGACAAGGCAAATGATACTTATTTTTTCAGAGATTAAGGACATGGGGCAGTGTCTAAGTTACCAGGTAGGAAATATAGACATGATGGCTTGAATTGAGAAGGTATAGTGGGAAGTAGGCCAGGAAATGACATGGAGGTCTGGCTATAGGAAGACCAGACCAAAAGTCCACCTAGCAGAGATGGAGCTGGGAAGAACTTCAAAGGCCATCTAGACCAGCTCATCATTTTATAGACAAGGAAACTGCAGCCCAGGGAGATCAAGTGACTAGTTCTCATAGATAATGAACATCAGAGGTGAGACTTTAAACCAAATTCTATGATGCAAGAACATTTTTATCTTTCTCTAATACTCAGTTCAAGAACAGATCTTTCCTCAGAATTCTTTCCACCCACTCCTTCCTATCATATTGTTAATTCTTACTCTTTCCTTCCTTAAATGACCTGGTATTTATTTAACTGAGTACGTGTTGTATATCCCTACCAGTGTACAACTTCCCCAAGATCAGGAAGTCATTAATTCAGTTAACAAGCATTTATGTGGTACCTATTATGTGTCAGGGACTGTACTATGCACCGAGAATACAAAAAAGATAAAAACAAGGAGATCACATTCTTATGGGGGATGCGACATGCAAACAACTTATATACATAAGGTATCTCATGGAAGGTGATCTCTGAAGGAAGGTACTAGCACCTGGGCAGTTGGGGAAGGCTTCTTGTTGAGGTAGGATTTGAATTGAGTCTAAAGAAAGCCAGAAGGCAGAGGTGAACAGGGAAATATTTCAGGCATGGGGGACAGCCAGTGAAAAGGCAGGAAGCAAGAGATGGAATGCCTTGTGGAAAAGATAGCAAAAAGATACTAAGTAATATCTGGATTGTAAACTACGTGCAGTGTAGAAAAATTTAAGACTGAGAATTTGGGAAGGGACAAAGTTGTGAATGTTTTTTAAATGCCAAACAAAAAATTATATTTAGTACTGGAGGTAATAGGGAGCTACTGGACTTTATTGACTGAGGTCATAAAAGACCTGGTATAATCCCTGTGCTTTAGGAGGTGTGATTTGACATTTCATTGGAAAAAAGTAGTGTAGAGGGAGTAGAGGGAGACTTGAAGCAAGAAGACCAACAAGAAGGCCTAATTGTGAAGTGATGAACCATTGGTGATGGTTCCATAAGAGGAGATAAGAGAATGGTATTGGAGGGATATTGTGAAGGTAGACTTAATGGGACATGGCAACAAATTACTTATGTGAAGTGAATGCAAGAGAGAAGTTGAAGATGACACTGAGGTTGTAAGTCTGAGTGACTACAAGGATGGTGGCACCCTAGATAATAATACAGAAATTAGAAAGAGGGAAAGGCTTTTGGGGAAAAGAAAATATGTCCTGTTTTAGGCACATCAATTTAAATATATCTATGGGGCATCTAATTCAAGATGTCTAAAAGGCAGTTGAAGATGTGAGACAGAGCTCTTGGGGATGCCTAGGAATAGCAGGATTATATGGATGCAGATATGATGGAAACTAAGAAGAAATATTCAGACAAGTAGGAGGAGAATCAGGAAAGAACAAAAACCTAAGTAGGAGAGAGTATACAGGAGAAGATGGTGATCAGTGGTATTAAATATTGTAGTGAAGTCAAGAGGGATGAGAAATGAGAAAAGGCCATATGATTTGGCAATCAGGAGATCAATGGGGAATTCGGAGGAAGCAGTTTTAGTAGGAGGATAAGATTAGAACCCAGAGTGCAGAGGATTTAGAGGAGAGTGAGGGGAGAAGAAGTGGAAAAACATTTTTCAAAGTGTTAGCTAGGGAAAGGAGAGAAAAGATAGAAGATGATAGTTAGCAGGGATAGTTAGATCTGAGAGTTTTTTTTAAAGAAAAGGACAGATGTATGTATATGTATATATATACATATATGTTTATCTATGTGTATATAGATATACATATATATTTACATTTAATTGTAGCCTTCTCTATGGCAGAGTAGGGTGTAGGAAGAGGAAAAAAGTGCACAGCAGAGAGCATAAAAAACCCTAAAAGGAAGCACAGAAAAGTTGGGTAATTTTGAAAACAATGTATAGGATTTATTACAGAGGTTTTCTTGAAATGGAAATTTATTTTATATTGAATACTCTCATGTTCTGCTGTGTACATGGAAAAATTTTTTTTCCTTTTCTCACTTTTGTATTTAAGTTTAAAATGAATAAAAATTAAAAAAAAAGAATAAGAGAGACATGGGCATGTTTGTAGGCAGCAAAGGAGTCAGTAGATAGTGAGAGACTGAAGATTAGGGAATGATAGAGGGGGAAATCTGCTGGAGAAGACAGGAAAGGATGGAATTAAGGATAAATGTAGAGGCTTTACCTTGGCAAGGAAAAAGGCACGTCTTCACGAGAGATAGAAGTGAAAGAGAATATAGTAGAATCACTCCACTGAATGAAGTAAAATGAGGAGGAGGAAAGAAGAGGAGGTTCTTGGGGAATGCACTCAATTTTTTTCAGTTAAGTATGAATCAAGGTACTCAGCTGAGAGGATGGCAAAGATGGTAGAGTAGGAGGTTAAGATTGAAGGCAAGGAATATATAAATGAGACTTTTCTTGTCATCGTTCCTAACCTCCTACTACACCATCTTCCCCATCCGCTCAGCTGAATACATTCCACTTGAATACTACTTTAATACTTATTTCTTATTTCTGTATGACACATCAAATGCATTTCTGGGTTAGTTTTGCTTATTTATCTCCTCTAATAGACTGGAACCTCCTTAAAGACAAGGGACTCAATTTTATACCTTATTATATTCCCTGAAGGAATTTATATATAGTTGTCAATAAATGCAAGGCGTCCCCAAAGTCTCAAAGCTTAAAACTAAACTAAAATTTTTGAAATACTCTATATTAATTAACTATAGTTTATCTTTGTGGTTTTCTCAGTTTCCAGCAAAGGGAGCATCCATTAATTACATAAAAATCTCATCTTGGTTTACATCACATAGTACATTAACTCTGTGTCCTTCATTTTTCAAAGGCTTAAGAGAAACTTAGGCTGGGTATAAAGGAGGACATAGAATGCCTTCTCCCCAACCCCCTTGCCCCATCCTTCTGAATGCTATAGTGGCTTGGGTTTTGAATTAGAGTATCTTCTTCCTGTCAGACTCTTCAGATTTTCATTTTTTTTTAAGTATGAGGAGGTCTGAATTTGCTCAAATGACATAAAGAAAACGCAATTCAATAAATTGAAAATCAGCCTACTGCTGTTTTTACTTAGCCCCCAAGTTTACTCAGAAGGTTGAAATCAACAGGAAAGCCCCATGGAAATATCTAATTAAAAGGAGGATGATCTAACTAATTTTGAAAGCAAAATAATTTCACTGGGGTGGTGAGCCCTGATCCAGAATGATCTTGAAAAGGTTGCTCTTGACATTGCTGACAGTGTCACCTGGAACTTGTTCTCTATTTCCTGTGTGGCCTGACTCAGATGCTGCCTGCAAGTCACAGATTCTGGGGCTATGTCAGTAATGAAAAGCAATTATAAGGCCCACACATTCAGAAACTTCACATCCTAGTCTTAATATGGTCTGCCTTACGATCCTATTAATAGCCTGTCTATTTTATTTAAAGACTTATCTCCTAAAGAAGCTGTTTTGGGTTGAGTTTAATTTAATCAGCTGACTTGCTTCTGCTATCTTTATATAAAAATATCTGTGGCCTAAATGGTGACATTTTGAATGTTTCTGAAAGGCACTGTGTTATGGTGGATAGGGTGCTCAATCTGGAGTCAGGCAACCCTAGGTTTAAATCCTGCTTCAAACTTTTATTAGCTATGCGACCATGAAAGTCACTTAACACCTACCTCTGTGCATTAGTTTCCTCAGCTAGTTAGTTCAGTTAATAGAGTGCCAGGTCTAATGTCAGGAAGACCTGAATTCAAATCTGGCCTCAGATACTTACTAGCACCCTGGGCAAATCATGTAATCCTTCTCGGTCTGCTTCAGTTTCCTTTTCTATAAAATGAGGATAATAATAGTATCTATCTCACAAGGTTGTGAGGATCAAATGAGATCATATTTGTAAAGAATTGGCACAATGCCTAGCACATAGTAGGTGCTTAATAAATTCTTGTTTCCTTCCTTCTTTTTATTTCCTAGCACACTGCCTCCCATAGAATAGGTACTTAATAAATGCTTCTTAGTTGATTCATACATAAACAAAAATGTTAACCCTTTCTTTTTTAAGCTTCAAGAATCCCCAGAGTAGTTTTACCTGAATTAGTACCCTCAGGGCCAATGACTGAACCCCATCCTGCTCACCCTTTCCTTCCTTTGGCCTTGCTGTTCCCTTGTAGCTATCTGCTACAACCTCAGCTGCTTTTTATAGCTTGGCTTTCTCTGTGTGAGTTGATTTCAAGGCTGTTTCTTGCTCCTAGCATAGAGAATGTAGTATATGTCCTGTGAAATAAATTCCTGCATCTAAGCATGACTATGTCATAGAGTCCCAATGGGGCCAGATGTATCTAGGAGAAAGTCACTTAAGAGAGAAAGAAAAATAGATCTTGACATTTTGCTCCTTACAGTGACTTTTAGAGATGTCCCTAGGGTTTGCAAAATCAAACTATTGCCTAGATCCTATACTTTGAGAAGTATCCTACTATCAGTTAATTATCATAGGGCCTTCAAAATGGGAACAGCTTTGTGAAGAAGAGAACTGTCTCCAATGATGTTATATGTATGTGTGCATATATGTGTAATCATATAAATCAGTCTTTAAGATCCTTCTGTCGCCTCCCCCCCCCTTAAATCAGGAAGACAGATATTGCTATTGCCCTATCATATTCCACACAATTTGTATTATGCAGCCATTTTTGTGCCTGCTCCATACCTTTTACATTTCAAGGCTCTTTGAAGATTGCTTTGATTTCATATAAAAATAACACAAGGGAAGACAAAGCATGCAACATAATCCATTCTATTCTATAGTTATGAAACCTCCTAAAGATGGTCCTGGATTACTTCTTTTGACTGCCATGTTCTCCTGGACCTAGGTTTGCTTATGCTCTCCATTTGATTGTGAAATATTTGTATTTTCCTCCCTCAGCCCTCTCAAATCACTTTTAGTAAAATTCAGGTAAAAGAATTCTATGAATATTACATTATAGGCTTAAAGAAGGGGGTTAAAGGAATATTAATCAAGAGTGGGTTATCTAGAGTAGGGATGCAATCATTTTACATGTTTAATGGCCAGAAATGCAAAAGGAATGTAGGCCTGGTACAGATAGTGCACTTACAACATCTACTACATAGAGCCAAAGTCTCCAAATATCTAACACACAATGATTAGTTAATTCAGTCAGTCAATCAATTAACTAGTATTTATTAAGTGCCTACTATATGCCAGGTATTGTGCTAAGAGCTGGGATTACAAAAAAGGGCCCAAAATGTACTTTTTCTCCATATGCTCAGAGTCTAATGGGGGAAATAACATGAAAAAACTATTTAGAAACAAGATATATATATAGGAATAATTGAGGGTAGTCTCAGAAGGAAGGTACTAAAATTAAGGAGGATTGGGAAAAACTCCTTGCAGAAGACTGGAATTTAACTGAGGCTTGAAGGAAACCAGTCAAGCTAGCAGGTGTACATGAGTAGGGAAATCATTCCAGTAAAAATGATCAGTTGGTGGATGGAGTATTATGTATGAAGAAAAACAGAGACCAGCATCAACAGATTGCAGGGTATGTGGAGAGGAGTAAAATATAAGATGACTAGAAAGGTAGTAAGGGGCCAGATTATGGAGGGCTTTAAAAGCCAGAGGATTTTTTATTTGGTACTATAAGTAATAGGGAGCTACTAGAGTTTATAAGAGGGTGCTGGTGGTGGTGGTGATATATTCTGACCTTAAGGCAGATCAATTCGACAGCTAAGTAAAGTATGTCATGGACTTGGAAGAAAATTGAGGCAGGGAGATCAGCCAGAAGGCTATTGCAATAATCTAGTCATGAGATGATGAAGGCTTGCACCAGGGTGGTGGCAGTGTCAGAGGAGAGAAGAGGGTATATGTGAGAGACGTCATGAATGTAGTAATGACAGGACTTAGCAACTGATTGTATATAGGGAATGAGGATATAGAATTGAGAATGAAAGCTAGGTTGTGAGCCTGGGTAACTATGAAGATGGTAATACCCTTGATTGTAATAGGGAAGTTAAGAATAGGGGAAGATTTTGGGGAAATGATAATGGTATTGTATTTGACATGTTGCGATTAAGATGTCTATAGGGCATGCAGTTTGGAATATCTGAACAGAAGATTATTGGAGATGAGAGATTAGCGATAAATGATAAACAAATAGATCTGAGAGTCATTTGCATAGTGATGTTAATTAAAACCATGGGAACTGATGAGATCCCTGAGTGAAATCATATAGATGGATAAAAGAAGCAGGCCCAAGACAGAGCCTTGGATGAATATTCATGGTTTAGGGGGTATAACCTTGATGAAGAAACAGAAGAGGAGATAGAGAAGGAGCAAGGAGACGGGGAGAAGGAGAAACAGGAGAAAGTGGAATCATAAAAAGCTAGAGAGAGGAGAGTGGCAAAGAGGAGAGGGTGAACAACAATGCCAAAGGCTGTAGAAGGGTCAGAAAGGAAGCAGATTCAGAAGAGGCCATTCAATTTGGCAATTAAGAGATCATTAATAACATTAGAGAGAGTAGTCTTGATTGAATCATGAGGTTGGAAGCCAGACTGCAAAGCATTAAGAGAGTGAGAGGAAAGGAAGTAGAATATCACCAAGGTCTCCTGAAGGAGCTAAACTACAAAAGAGAGATGATTGCTAGAGGAGATGAGTGGATCGAGTGAGGATTTTTGAGATGGGGAGAAATGGACACGTTTGTAGGCAATAGGGAAACAGCCCTACCCTGATTGGAGGCTGGGAGCACTTAAAGATTAATGAAAGAGAAAGAGAAAGGAAGCTAGAGGAGTTAATCTGTCAAAGAAGACTGATTAGAAAAGGATCACTTGTGTGAGGGATTTGCTTGGCAGGGAGAAGGGCCATCTCTACATGTCCAACAGGGATGAAGGAGAATAGTTGGAGAAGACATCTGAGTGATGTGAGATGAGTAATGGGAAGAAGAGGAATTGCATTGGATATGTGTATGAGAATGCATTTAATTTTTGCTGAGGGCAAACTACCAGTTTTTGGTACTATTTCAGGCAAATTTTCAGTAAGCAGCCTACTGTGTACATGATATTGTACAAGTATTAGAGTTAAGGCTATGCTGTGGAAATAGATAAGTATGACTAACTTATTAAAGACTTAAGGAGTTCCCCCCTCCACCATCTAATTTCTTTTGTTTATATAGTCAGTCAGAAATCTTGATTTTTCAGTCTAATTCCCTTTCTCCTATTCCAGGGGGCCTTTGGACTGTATATTTCAATCGAAATATTCAAAATATATAGTAAATGGTGCGGTAGAGTGGAAAGAACACTGGAGTAGAAGTCAGAAGACCTGGATCTTAATCTGGAGTGCTAATAGCCAGCTAGTTAGCTGGCTTTGACCAGAACACTCTCTCTTTGAGCCTTACTTTCCTTCTTAGTAGAGTGAAAAATTTGGACAAGATATTTTTAAGTTAATTTCCAGCTGTAAAATTCTTCATGTTGTGCAAGTTTAACATTTTCTACTTTGCTCCAAGCCATTTTAGCTCATTCACTGCTGCAGTTTATTATTCCTCCTCCTCCCTAGGAAGCCGTGAGACTTCACCCTCACCTAGGCTCTACCTGGGCTGATGGCTGATGGCTATTACACTGCCATCCCTTGGGACTGTACATTTTGGAACTGGTGAAATCTGGATGAGCCCTGCCATGTGTCTTTGAGCCTTTGAGAAAACAGGGGACAATTAAAAAGAATCACATTCACTTCACGTGATTTTTAAAGCATTCTACCTGAAATTTCATGAATATTTAAGATTCTGGCATGACTCAATCACAGTGTAGCTAGGTTAGGTTAAAGCTTGATCCCTGGAGCATATTCTTTATTCTCCAGGAAAAAAATTCCGGGAAAAAATAGCTGTGCTCTGAAAAGGATATTTGAGTTAATTTGAGTTTGCTAGGAAGTGATGCATAGGGTTGCTAGGGATGCTACAATGCTATGAAGGGAATGCTTATTGTTCTTTTATGTGCTCAGTGTGAACGTATCTCTGAGCAAATTAAAGATACCTTGAACACTTCAATATTCCACCCACGTCCTTTCACAGCCAAACATATGACAAACTACAGCTCTCATTACAAATTAATTTAATATGGAATATCATGGTACCATAAAATGATAAATATGAAGCATCTGAGAAAATATTAAAAGCCCTACCCAAAGGAATGTATTTGAGATGATGTGAAGCAAGAGAATCAGAATGTTTACTTACTGACTGCAGTCATATACAAAGGAAGAGAAAACAAAGTCCAAGGTAGTAGAACCTCAGACAAACCAGGAAAGAGACACAAACCAAAACCACCTTTGCTTGCTTGTTAATTTCTTTGTTCTACTTTCGAAAATGCTATTTACATAACAGTTAGATTTAATCCTTTAGCTTATGTTTATCCTCTGTCAGGAAACTCCCTCCATTGATGCGTTGATGGGTAACCATCCGATATTTATTATTAATTAGGATTACCTTCCTGCACTAGAAGGCCAAGTGATTTACCTATGGTTCCAAAGTGAATCTGTATCGGAGGCTGAATTTGAATCCAGGTCTTTCCAACTCCAAGGCTAGACCTCTAACCATTGCCATACAAACTCTTTTGAGTTTATAATAAATTCTGGAAAAAAAACCAAATTATTAAACAATGATTCACTAGTCATGTGTGTCTGTTTGCCAAAAAGACTCAATTTTTGAGGTCCATATGAGTATATGTAATTGGTACTATTTGTAAACTGTGAGGCAGAATTTTGGGAGGACAGTTAGACTCTTGGGGGTCAAAAAGTTGCGGCAAAAGTACTTTCCTGGATGAAACAGTGCTTGTTGTGCTTTCAAAATGAATTTGAGTTGTGCTGGGTGGCTAAAACCTCAACTCCCAGAATACATTGCCAATGGCTTAAGTGAGGAGAAAGAACTTTCCTTAAAAAATTCTCAGCAGATACACATTTATACAAAAGGAGAACAAATAGGCTGATCTGCATTCAGTGTGGACTGAGTGCCTCTGCAGTATATAGACCTGAAATTGACTTACTCCCTTGAGGATGTTCCCCGGACTCAGAAAAAAAATAATGCTAAGTCAAGTTTCTTGAAAGACCTCCTCTAAGAAGGAAGAAACAAACTGTTCTCTTTAGAAAATGTATTCCTAGTATTCCATGCCATGACTTTCCATGCTTCAAATAAATATCAGTAAAAAACAATCACTTTCCCTAAGGAACAGAATTGACTGGGCTTATGATGTGGGTGGGAGTAAAATAAAGGGATCTACTCCTTCCTACAGAGAAGTATTGCAGGGCCTTCATAACTGATGTCTCCCCTTTCCAATTCATCTACCAGATAGGAAGCTCTGGGAGGGCAGGGAACTATCTTATTTATTCTTGTATATTCCTGGTGTCTAGCATAGAATAAGAGCTTAATAAATATTTTTAGTCGAATTATATTGATACGCCCACTTTTTTGCTTTCTTCTGGTCATTCTCTCCTGCTTAAACCCTTCAGCGAACCCTACTGCCTACATGTTGAAGGGCAAACTCTTTATCTGTAGAAACCTGATGGCTCAGTAGATAGATTTGAGCATCTGGCCTAGAGTCAGGAAAACCTCAGTTCAAATTCTGCCTCAGATGCTTTTTAGCTTTGTTATGTTGTCTAAGCCCCTTAACTTCTGCTTATCTCCATTTTCCCATCCGTAAAATAGAAATTATAATAGCTCTTACCTTCCAGGGTTGTTTCGAGGATTAAATGAGAAAATAATTGTAAAGCACTTAGTATCGTACCTGGCATATAATGAGCACCATATAGGTGTTAGATGTTATTATTTGGGGATATGAAGGTACTTCAAAATCTGATGGAACAATCTTTTCAACTTTGTCACTGTCTATTCCCTCAGATGAATCATTCAGATTATTCACAGCCTTGCTTGCTCCTTCAAATCTATAATGCCCATGACTAGCCCCAAGGTGGCTCATGCCATTTCCCTCCTAGAAAAGTCTCCTCATTTCTCTCTCTCTGTCTCCAAATCCTACCCATCCTTCAAGGTTTACTTCCTGTCTCACCTCCTCTTTGAAGCCTTCTCTGACCAACAATTCATAGAATAATCTATTCTCTACCTTTCTATGTTTCTAGAGTCACTATTGTCCATGACATTCATTTGTTGTTTAATGACATGTTTTATAAACCTTAAAGCATTGTGTGCCACTTGCTGCTGTTGTTGTTATTTGTTGCTTTACTTCTTATCTCTCCCAACTAGATTGTAAAATCTTTGAAGGCAGGGACATCTTTCTGTATAATCCAGGGCCATATCAATAAGATCATAGAATTTGGAGTTGGAAAATGTTAAAGATCATTTAGTCCAGAGGTTCCCAAAGAGGGTGATACCACCCCTTGGGGGGCACTGGAATGATATGGGGGAAGTATTAGCTTTGGGTACAATTGGGGGGGCATTGAATAAAAATAAGGGGTTAGTGGAAGCATAAGGAAAGAAGAGAAGATAAGAAAACTTTGAAAAACCATTTGTACATGTTTCATCTGTTGTATAACAGTTAAAGTCATAGTGACTACGTTATTTTTCAAATAAACACACCAAATGCAAGTTATGACTGATCAGTGGTCAAGTCTGCTTATAGGTCTTAACAAGTGAGTGTTGGCAGGCAAGTGTGTCACACACTGTCAGGAAGTCCAGGAATATATGTTTGTAATGAGTTGTTTACGATATAATACCATATGGTTACATGACGCATCATCAAAATCTAAATGCAAGAAAAAAACATACATTTACCCTAAATTATTAAATTTATGATGAGTCATTTAAAAATATTTTATATATTTTTTGAAATGACAAATTTAAAAAAAAATTAAAGAGTTAAAGAAAGTAGATTTTCAGGGAGATGCTGAGTAATTTTTTTTTCTGAAAAGGGAGCAGTAGGCCAAATAAGTTTAGGAACTTCTGATCTGGTCCAACCTACTCATTTTAGAAATGAGGAAACTGTGGCACTGTACTTAGGAATAGGGATGCAAAGACAAAAATGAAATCTTTTCTATCCTTAGGGATCTTAATTTTTATCAAGGGAGACAACATGTGTATGTCAAAGTATATATAAGATGCATAAGAACAAACAGTAGGCAACTCTGAGCTGAATCTTGAAGGAAGCCAGAGAATCTAAGAGGAGAAGGTGAAGGAGACCATTGTAGGTGTGAAGAAAGACAATGCAAAAGCATGGAGAGGAGAGATATTTCCAGTTTGTTTGGACCTCCAGGCAGATACCCTCCGTATTACCATGATTTTTTAAAAGAATTTTCCCCAGAACAGTTTGATTCCTCATCTCAAAATGAGGGTGCAGCTTTTAGTTGACCTGGTGCCAAGACTGGTGAAGTGACTTGCTCTAGATCATATAGGAAGTAAGTTTTAGTGTTAGAATATTGGATGATCAATAAATATCCATTGATTAGCTAAATGCTTATTTTGTTATATTGTTCTTATTTTGGGTAGATATGTTTTTAATGAAATGGCTTAAACCTTTGTATGTTTAAATTTATGTGATATTGAGCATAATTATAATGGAGTTCTACTACATAAGGCTCCACTGTGGTTGTAACCCAGAAAATAGCAATTACAATGGCAACAAACGATAACAACCAACAGCTAGCACACGGTGCTTTAAGGTTTACCAAACATTTTACCTATGTTGTCTCAGTTAGTTTATCAATAAATCTTTCACTCATGTGCTGTTACTATGCCTATTTTACAGATGAGGAAACAGTGGCTGAGAGAGACCAAATACTTGTTCAAGGTAACAAGGATAGCTATGTGCCTGAAGCAGAATGTGGCACCAGGATTATGTGAAGTATACCCTAGTGGAAGCAAGTACCTTTTCTATTAAGTTCATGTTTGGCATGTTTGTTGCCTACATCCAAAATGCTGCAGTGTGAAGTATCTTTTATCCTCATAACTTTTTATGAACTAGCTGATTTCTGGGTTTCTGTGTAGCTCTTGGAACACATTTTATCTTAATAAGAATAACCTATCAAGCAAGAAAGCCAGCAGGCTTCTCATTATCATGCCCTCTCTATAAGAGTTTATCTCTTTGCTGCCAAACCTGAATTCCACACTGTCTGACTTTGGAAAATGGATTGTTTTTAATGGGTGAGTTTGAGTGACAAAGGCAGAGAGGAATCCAATGGTCTGTCCCCATATATTAGAGGATTAGATCCAAGTGAATGCGATGGGTTAAGGACTTTGGGGACAACTGGGTAATGCACATTGGCATCTCTGATCAGCATTAGAATTCTATGCCTGCTGTAAAAATTCTTTAAAATGCAATTTGCATTGATGATGGTATAATTGACATTGCTCCCTCAGGAGTCTGGAGGATTCTGGGAAGCTGAAACTGAAGGGAAAATTTTAGTATTCTCCTCTAACTACAAAAGACTGTGACACCAGTGTTCTTGTTATTTGGTGGCACTATTTTAATAAAATAAAAAGAATAAATACACATCCTATTTGTCACATCTTTTCCCACTAACACCTTTATTTAATTGAACATTATCTTTCTAATTAGCATTAGTGCAGATTTGGCTGGATGGCTCATAATATGAATTTTGTATAACACTATTACATAGGATTCTTCATGATCCAATCCTTCCTTCTTCCCCCAATATTTCCTTTAAAAAAGGAAAAAAGTTTCAGGATTATTTCCACAGTGACCAAAAAAAAAAAAGACATTCTAGCATACAAGACCACTCAATTTCTATGAGATCACCAAAAGTCTTGGGCAGCAGGCCTCATAAAAGTGCTTGCTGCCACAGCTGAGTTGGAATCATCCTTAAATATTTCACAAGGGTCAAAGGATAACTCCAACACAATTTGAGCTGTAAAATGGAAATTTACAGTTAGAGAAATATCATTAATGGTTTAAATGGAATTTTCCATCACTATTTCATACAGGTTTTTGATTATGCATTTATTCCACATATCCCTTATGAAGCAGATTATGTATTTTTAGTAATTTGGCATGCGTAAAATGAGCAACAGACTAGCAAAGTGTCCTGACTACTAATTTCTATTGGCTAGAGGTACGAAAAGATATAGGCCAAAACTAAGCCATTTCCCCAAGACTCCAAGGAGTACTGATACATAAGATAAATTCAGAATCATTAAGAAATTAAGAATTCAGGAATCTAAATTCATTTCAACTAAGTTTTATTGAGCATTTATAGAGTACAAAGCATAGTAGTAACTGATGAGGAAGATAGGAAGATAAATAAGAAGAGTCCTTTGACTTAAAGGAGCTTCCACATCACTTCCATTAAAATCAATACTATGATTGAGTCTAGAAAAGGCTCTTTGCCAGCCAAAAAAAAAAAAGAAAGAAAAGTCCCTTCATACAACTCCTCTCTGTTTTCGCTTACCATCTCTGTGACTTTTCAGGCCTGAACATCCTTTGGCTGCCACTTTCCCTATGTGCTGACTTTTCTTATTGGAATGATAGCTTCTTGTGGGAAGGGACTATTTCAATCTTGTATTTGAATTTCCAAGCTAAACGTGGTACCTGGCATAGAGTTAGTGCTTAATAAAAAGTTTTATTCATCTATTTGTTTGAGTAGGAGAAACTATATATATATATATATATGTGTTTATGTTTAAAATATGTGTATATATGTATAAAGTAACAGTAAAAAGTAGCATGAAAAGTTTTTGAGAGATATAGACAAAATGCCAATGAAAAGAGTAGAAAAGAGAAATTATCTCAACCCACGGGAAAGCAACAAAAAGTTTCAGAGAGGATGTGACTTATGAGTTGGACTTTGAAGGATGGGTAGAGGTTGAGGGAGATTCAGTGGATTCAACAGTGCCCTCCCCAACTGAGTAGTTTCCAATCAATTAAGAGAGGAACAATTTTCCATAGAAAGAATGGATGAAAACCCTTGGCTCTGGAGAGGCAGTGATGATTTATAGGTGGCCTATGAAAGATTTATAGGTTTGACCTAAACTTTAATTATTTCTCCCTGCCCGGTGCCTAGGAATCTTTTCTTCTCTTTTACAACCTAATACTAGCTTTATTTTTTTCTTGTTTGCCATTCTGTTTCCAAGAAGTTTGTAGGTCTCTTGGCAAAGAGATGGAAATAAATTTCCTTCAGCCTTGTCAATCATATTCTAAGTAATAAGCTTTAGGCAGCTAGGTGGCACAATGTACAGAGACTTGGAGTTAAGAGACCCGAGTTCAAATTTAACTTTAGACATTTACTAGCTGTTTGACCCTGGGCAAGTCATTTAACTTCTGTCTGTCTCTGTTTCCTCTTCTATAAAATGGGAATAACAATAGCCCTAACCTTCCAAGATTGTTCTGAGGGTAAAATGAAATAATATGGGTAAAGCGTTTTGCAAATGTTGAAGCACTGTATAAATGCTACCTGTAATAATATCAATAATAATGAATAGTGCAATTGATCATAATTTTAAGTATTATTATAAGTAGAGGTATGTTGGAGCTATCTCAGATGCAGAAAAGCTGATTGTTAAATTGTTGGTGTGAACATCTAAACCTTGGAAATTAACAAACATCACAAATCAGGGCTTTATTTTTCTTTGTTGATTGTCTAGACTTAAGAACACAATGGAGAAAATGTCAATAAAAAGTGTATAGTGAATACATGTTTTCTTTCTCAGAAAGCCTATTGTTGAACATTTACCAGGACACCCCTGATTATAGACCACAGAAGTTCCATTTTAATGTGAAATGTGTACTGCCCTTTCCACTCCTTACTCTAATGCAACATTTCCCACAACTATTCTTGTTTTTCTTTTAGTCATTCTTATCTACAGTCTGTTGGGAATGTTGTAGAAGGAAATCTTACTCAGGTAGTACTTAGCCTAAATGCTGTCTAAAATCCCTTCTAACTCAGAGACTGCTGAACTTTTGTTGAACTGTCGACTTTTTAAAAATCTTTTTAAAAAAATTTTAGACAAATACTAAAACTTAAATACATAACAAGAAAAGAAAAAAAGAAACATTATAAACAAATATAAAATAAGAAAAAACATGTCATGTGCATAGCAGAACATAGAAGAGGATTCAGAATATATGGCAATAACTTTCCATTTCAAGAAAGCCTGTATATTCAGTACTGTGCGTTATGTTGCAAGCTGTCTATCTTTGCTTCCTTGTAGATTTTCTCTTGTTCTCTGCTGTACACTTTTTACTTTGTTTTATTTTTCCTCCTTTCCTCTCCCCAGGCTACAATTAAGAATGGATATATTTATATATAGATATTGACACACACACACACATATAAACATATACTTTCCCTAAGAGATTCTACTCCTAATCTATTTTTATGTTTGTGCGTATATCTCTTTTTTCCTATCTCACCAAACTCCTCTACTTTACTTCTCGCCCTCTGGTTATTTAACCTCCCCCCCCTACAACAATCCCCTCTTATCCTCCCCTTCCCATAAATTGAAACACCCTTTTGTACATCACTTTGTCCTATTGCCTTCCCTTCCCCTCTAAAGATCCTTCCCTTATCCTCTCAAGAATCCCTCCCAGACTCTCCTACTCTCATTGATCTAAAGACACTTCTATATTCCCCTTTTAACCTATTCTCTCACCTTTCCCTCTAAAGATCCCTCTTTTATCCTCTCCCCCTCCCTATCCCCTTGCAGTTTTATTTATTTCTAAATTTGTAAGACTTTTATACTCTTTTAGATGTATATGTATTTTTCCCTCTTGAACCTATTCTTGATGAAAGTAGGTTTCCAGAACTTACAGCTCACCTCCCCCAACTAATTCTATTTCTATCTACTAATTCTAATTCTATCTCCCCCAACTATTGGTTCTTCCTCTCACACTTCAACTGTATAACATAATTAAACTTTTAGCTGTTCTTAAATGGTTTTAATTTTTTAAGTGATATCAAACCCAGGTCTACCCCAATTTTTCTTATGAGCTACCTAATTACTAATAACAATCTTAGACAAATGTTTTACATTTTACATACATAAAAGGTAAAGTCTATCCTTATTGAATCCCTTGTCATTGGTATGTACCTTATATTTCTCTTGACTCTTGTGTGTCAAATCTTCTCAGGTTTTTCTTAACAAAGTCCTAAAAGTCTGACAATTCATTAAATGTCCATTTTTTTTTTTCATTCAGAATTCTGCTTAGCTTTGCTGGGTATGATATTTTTGGCCAGAAGCTCAGTTCTTTTGCTCTTCAATATATAGTGTTCCAAGACCTGTGATCTTTTAGTATCACCACTGCTAGATCTTGTATGATTCTAGTTGTGGTACTGCATATTTAAATCATTTTTTTTTCTTGTTGCTTGTAATATTTTGTCCTTGAGGTGGGGTTTTTGGAATTTGACTATAATATTCCTATTAATTTTCCTGGTAGGATATCTTTCTGTGGCGATTGGTAGATATTTTTTATTTCTACTTTCCCCTCTTTTTCTAATGCTTCAAGACAATTTTCTTTATTTCTTATATTGTTTTATCAAGATTCTTTATTTGATCATAGCTTTCAGGTAGTCTGATTATTCTTATTTTTTCTCTTCTTGATCTTTTCTCCAGATCAGTTGTTTTTCTTATGAGATATTTCACATTCTCTTCTAGTTTTTCATTCTTTATATTTTGGATTTTTATTTTTTCATCTCACAACTTTGATGGCTTCCCCTTACCCAATTCTGATTTTCAAGGAGTCATTTTCTTCCTTAAGATTTTGGATCTCCTTTTCTAATTGGTTGGCTTTCTTTTTGTAATTTTGTTTTTCTTGGATTATTCTTATTTTTGATTTTTAAATCTTTTTTAAGGTCTTCAATGAATTCTTTTGGGACAGGTGACCATTTGATCTTATTCTTAGGGTAGAAGAGGGCTTCTTTGCTTCAGTATCCTCCTGTAAGTGCCCACAGCCAGTGGCATCCCTCCACACTGCTTCTGCACTCACAGAGCATATGCTGGTTCCTTTTCACCCCACTAGTCTCTGCAGCACACCTGGGTCTGGTGTTCCTTGTCAGCAGAGGTTTCCTAGATCTACCCTAGTTCAGATGCCCAACTCCTCTTGCTGTCCCAAGGGTAAAAGTTCCAGTGGTTGGGGCCAAGGCAGCCTCCCAAACCAGCTAACCCTTGTTTAAGTGTTTTCAGGGATGAAACCTCCTCCTGGGATTTTTCTTCAGATTTTCTCTGATTGTCCCAGGAAGATCCCTGCTCTGCCTCTACTCTTGTTTATTTTCACCTGCTCTATGTTCACCCTGAGGAGCTATTCTATCTTTTGATAAATCTTGAGAGCTTGAAATTTTCTGACCTACTCTGCCATCTTCCCAGAATCCTCTCAAAGAGTACTTTAAAAAAATTCTAGACTCTACTTTCATTAACCTTTTTATCCTTTCTTCTCTCTTTCTCTGAGAGCTAATGCTCTCCTTAAGAGAACTCCTTAAGAAAAGTTACCAACTCCTATTAGCATTTTAGAACTCAGAGATGTAGAAGGGACTTTTACAGTCTTATCAACATGTTTAATTTACAGAGAAGAAAACTGACTCAAAAGAAAGGGCTTACTCAAGGTCACACAGCAAGCTACAGAGCTGGTATGAAAATTTAGATTTCGTAAATCTTGTTGTATCCTATCCTTTCCTTCCTCCCTCCTATCAACCATCTTGGAATGCCCTCCACCCTCAGTTCCACAGCTTGGAATTTTTATCTTTTTTTAAGATTCAAAGTTGATTCTATTTTTTCTGTCTCTCTACTTTTCTTCCTCCTCAAATTGCATTTCATTCTCTTATTGGTGTGTATGCTATCTCACTCCCTCCACCCCACCACACTCCCAATAGAATGTATACTCCTCAAGTTCAAGGGGGGTCTCATTTCACTCTTTCTCCAACTTCTAGCAGAGTGCCTTATACACAGTAAGTACTTAATAAATGTTCAGTGAATTGAATTGTATGCTTACATGGATATCTATGCCTCTTTAGAAGACAGTATGACCTTGTATTGTGGGCCTTAGTTCCTTCATCTAAAAATGGAGGGAGTTGGAATAGATGAAGGAGGAAGGAAAGAAAAAAGGGAAAAAAACTATTTTTTAAGCAGCTATTCTGAGCCAGGCATTGTGCTATGCACTGATGGTACAAATACAAGGAAAAAGAAAGACAGGCTCTGTTTTCAAGGAACTTACATTCATTTCTTTTAGCTTTTAATAGTATTTTCCCCCCATTATGTATAAAGATAATTTTTAGCATTCATTTTTACAAATTTTTCTCCCCCCTCCATTCTCTCTCTTCTTCCTAAAATGGTGAGTGATTTGATATAGGTTATATATGTGCAATTATGTAAACCATATTCCCATATTAGTCATAATTGTGAAAGAAGAAACAGATAGGGCAAAAAAACCACATGGAAAAAATGAAGCAAAAAAAATATGCTTTCATCCACATTCAGAGTTCATCATTTCTTTATCTGAATGTGGATAGCATTTTCCATCATAAGTCCTTTGTAATTCTTTTGGATCATTGTGTTACCGAGAAGAACTAAATCATTCGTAGTTGATTATCACACAGTGTTGCTGATACTGTGTACAATGTTTTCCTGGTTCTGCTGGTTTCACTTTGTATCAGTTTGTACAAATCTTTCCAGGTCTTTCTGAAATTTGCCTGTTCATTATTTCTTATTGCACAATAGTATTCCATTACACTCAAATACCATAACTTGTTCATCCATTCCTCAACTGATGGTCATCTACTCAATTTCCAATATTTTGCCACCACAGAAAGGACTGCCATAAATATTTTTGCACATGTAGTTTTTTTCCCTTTTTAAAAGATGTCTTTGGGATACAGACCTAGTGGTGGTATTGCCAGATCAATGAGTATGCACAATTTGGTTACCCTTTGGGCATAGTTCCAAATTGCTCTCCAGAATTGTTAGATTAGTTTACAAGCTCACCAACAATGGATTAGTGTCCCAATTTTCCTACATCCTATCCAACATTTCTCATTTTCCCTTTTTGTCATATTAGCCAATCTGATAGGTATGAAGTGGTACCTCAGAGTTGTTTTAATTTGCATTTCTCTGATCAATAGTGATTTGGAGCATTTTTTTCATATACCTATAGGTAGCTTTGATTTCTTCAACTGAAAATTGCCTGTTCATATCCTTTGTCCCTTTATCAGTTGGGGAATGGCTTGCATTCTTATAAATTTGACTCAGTTCTCTCTGTTTTTAAGAAATGAAGCCTTTATCATAGACACTGTAAAGATTGTTTCTCATATTTCTGCTTTCCTTCTAATCTTGGTTGCATTGGTTTTGTTTGTGCAAAAGCTTTTCAATTTAATGTAATAAAAATTATCTATTTTATATTTCATAATGTTCTCTATCTCTTGTTTGATCATGAATTCTTCCCTTCTCCAAAAGTCTGGCAGGTATATTATTCCTTGCTCTTCTAATTTGCTTATGGTGTCACCTTATCTATCTAAATCATATACCCATTTTGACCTTATCTTGGTATATGGTATGAGACGTTGTTCTGTACCTAGTTTGTTCCCTATTGTTTTCTAGTTTCCCCAAAAGTTTTTGTTAAATAGTGAGTTCTTATCCCAGATGCTGGGGTCTTTGGATTTATCAAACACTAGGTCATTATGGTCAGTCACTATTGTGTCTTGTGTACCTAATCTATTCTACTGATGTGCCACTCTATTTCTTAGCCCTTAGCAGATAATTTTGATAATTACTGCTTTGTAATATAGTTTGAGATCTGATGTTGCTAGGCTACTTTCCTTTGTGTATTTTTCATTAGTAAACTTGATATTCTTGATCTTTTGTTCTTCCATATGAATTTTATTGTTATTTTTCTAGCTCCGTTAACTAATTTGTTGATAGTTTGATTGGTATGGCACTGAATAAGTAAGTTAGTTTAGGCAGAATTGTCATTTTTTATTATATTGACTAAGCCTACCTCTGAGCAACTGATATTTTTCCAATTTAAATCTGATTTTATTGGCGTGAAAAGTGTTTTGTAATTGCATTCATTTAGTTCCTGGGCAATTTTAAATGAAATTTCTTTTTTTCTATCTCTTATTTCTCTGCTTTGTTATTAAAGAAATGCTGATGATTTATGTGGATTTATCTTATATCCCATAACTTTGTTAATTTTTTTAATTATTTCAAGTAGTTTTTTAGTTGATTCTCTAGGATTCTCTATTTATACCATAATATCATCTGTAAAGAGTGATAGTTTTGTTTCCTCATTGCCTATTCCAGATCCTTTGATTTCTTTTTCTTCTCTTATTGTTATAGCTAACATTTCTACTACTATATTGAGTAGTTGTGCTGATAACGGGCATCCTTGCTTCACCGCTGACCTTATTGGGAAAGCTTCTAGCTTATCTTTATTACAGATAATGTTTGCTAATGGTTTTAGAAAAATGCTGCTATCATTTTAAGAAATGTTGCATTTATTCCTAAGCTCTCTAATGGTTTTAATAGGGGAATGGGTGCTGTGTTTTGTCAAAAGCTTTTTCAACATCTGTTGAGACAATCATATGATTTCTGTTGGTGTTGTTATTTGTGTGGTCAATTATATTGATAATTTTCCTAATATTGAACCAACTCTGCATCCCTGGTATAAATTCCACCTGGTCACAGTGTATAAACCTTGTGGTATATTGCTGTAATGAACGCACTTACATTTTAATTGGGGAAAACAACATACAAAAGGGAGGTGGGGTGGGGATGAATGTTTGGTGAAGAAGCATGATTTTGAAGACCAGGAATTGAGGAACAGAGCTAGCACGAGAAGGAAGGCAAAGGGGCCTAAATCATTTACAAAATGGAGATTCTATAAGGAACTCAATAATGAGAGATGAGAGGCAGGTCTTAAAGAGTGATATTCCATGGTCAGCAAGCCAAAAAGGTGGTAGTATTTTCCAGGGTGTGGAGGCCTCAGTCACTGAGGGAAGTTTCTGGATTAAAAAGCAGTAGAGGCACGAACAGAGCCAGGAGAATAAATGATCTCTAAGCAAATTCAGAGTCCTAGGTTTAGAAATCTACTTGTTCATGTTTCGTAATGAGCCACATGAATTATGTAGGACTTATTTCATTGTCACCATTTCTCAAAAGAGGAAACTGATAGATTCCCAGAGAGGTTTATTGATTTTTCCAAACTATCTAATTTCAGGAGAAGGACTAGGATTCAGGTTTCTTGCCTTCCAGCTTATTGCTCTACCAAATGATCTCCTGTTGATTCACTATTGCATAGTAAAAAGGAATGGGTAGACCTGAAATAATTAGAATGAAATATCCAAGCAGCCTGAGATTTTCTTCTACCTCTTAAGGAGCCACCATGACCTTCAAAGTTTCCTCGGCTTCTGCCACCAAAGACCTCTTGTTGTCCTCTTCTATGTTCTCCTTTTTGGTCTCCTCCTTTGTCACCAAATATTCCTCAACCACCACAACAACCATGGCCTCCAAAGACACTGGGACTGACTCAGACCAGAATTACTTTGTTCTCTCAGTCTACCCATCTTCCAAGGTCTCTTTAGCAGCTTTAGTATCTTGTCAGTTGAAATTCACAAATATGAACCCTTTAAATAACCCTGGCTCCCTATCCTCACACCAACATAACCATGAAATGACTATTTCAGTTTTTCTTTATTGGCATATTCAGATAGACCTTTGACAAACACAGTTTTGTAGGACTGGTCTTGTGCTGCTTCATTAGTTGTTTTCTGTCCTTTTACTTCCAAACCGATGCTCTGCTTTGAACTTCCAAATTGTTACAAGAACCCAAACCCTCTTTTGCACCTTCAACAGAGGCAAATTCAACAAGTGCTGCAGATACCTTTTAAGTTTGCCTTGGTTGTTTTGAGACAAGCTAAGAGATGCTGCCTTTTCAAACACTTTTGGTATACTTTCATCAGTGATAGTGGAGGTGAAGTTATTCAAGTGTATTTGAGTCCACTGACATTGCTTCCACTCCTGGAATTACTCTTTCCTTCTCTTAAGTTCTCTTGCCCTTGATGCTTCTCCCCTGTGTAGTCTAGTATAAGAGACTGACTAGCAACCTTTTTTCGTTCTCTTCGAAGGCCTTGTTCATGTATGTTTCTTTCTTATTAAGTGTAGGTAGTTCCTTTTGTTGTCCCATGTAACCTCCGTAGCATCTTCAAACACTTTCATGACTTTCTCTTCAATCACTTTATTACGCAGATTCTTGATGAAGAGTATCTTTGTATCTCAATCTTTCTTGTGTTTGCATGTGTGTGTGTGTGTGTGTGTGTGTGTGTGTGTGTGTGTAGTGTATGTGTGCACATGTGTTTCTTTTTCTTTTTTTCTTTTTCAAGCTTTATTTTATAGTCACGGACTTTTGAGTGACAGTTTCAGGGCTTTTTCCATTTCTTTGCCTGATTTGAATTCTATGTAACCAAACTTCATGGTAATCACTTCATATATCCCCAACTGCAAGATCATTTTTTTTTGGAAAAGAAGTCAATCATGCCAGTTCAGAAGCAGTTGTGTTGAAATTCAGATTTCCAATGAAGAGATTAAAATATGTAGGTGCTTTAACTTCTAATTTCTGTTTCTTGGCTTTGGAGGCTTTCCGTTTGTCCATTTCTGTTTTTCTTTTTCCAGGTACTTCTTTGAATTTGACAGGCACTTCCTCTTTTTCCTCTTCGTCTTCCTCAGACTTCTTGGTTTTTATGGGGATAGCTTTTACAGGAGCAACTTTTCCTTTTACAGGTGTGGTGATGTCTATAGCTTCTTCTTCAGTGTTATCCTCATGTCATTCATCTTCTTTACTATCCTCTTCCTCCTCTTCCTCAGTCTTGTTTAGATGAAGCTACTCCCATTTGTGTCACTTTGAACAGCATAAATTCATCTTTATTTTCTTCACTGTCATCCTCTTCAGATTCACAGTCCTCTTTTTTGGCATTCTTCCTGTTTTTTACTCCTTTGGCTGGGAAAACTACTGCTTTCTCACTGGGAGATATGATTGCTTTCTTGTCTGTTGTGGGAGCAATAATGACGATTTTGGCTGGTAGTGCCTTCTTTGCTGAATTAGCCACAGCTTTCTTGCCTTTCTTCTGAGGAGCATAACCTCTTTTCTACTTTTTTCCTACTGAATTTCTTTTTTTGTTATTTTTTTAATTTTTATTTTTAGTTTGCAACACATGATGCTACATAATTTTGAGTTCTAGATTTTCTTCCCCCCCATCTCCCTCTCCTTCCCCAAGATGGCATGGAATCCCACATAACTTCCATGTATAACTTGGCATTGAATTAATTTACACATTAGTCAAGTTGTGGAGAAGAACTATGACCAATGGAAATCATGAGAAAGAAGAAACAGAACCAAAAATAAAACTAAAAACACAACCCAACAACAAATACAAAAGAGAGAACAAAAAAGGGCGGGGGGAGAAAAAGGCGAGAATAAAGTGTGCCTCGATCTGCAGTCATACTTCATAGTTCCTTCTCTGGAACACCAGACAGCACTCTCCATCGTGAGTCCCTTGGAGCTGTCTCTGCATATTGTGTTGCTGAGAAGAGCAAAGTCTGTCAGGGTTACTCATCACAGAATCCATATATCTGTGGTTGTGTATAATGTTCTCCTGGCTCTGCTCCACTCACTCAGCATTATGTTGTGTAGGTTCTTCCAGGTTGTTATGAAGTCTGTATCATCCCCATTTCTTATAGCCCAATAGTATTCCATTACCTTCATATACCACAGCTTCTTCAGCCATTCCCCAATTGATGGGCATCTCCTTGATTTCCAATTCTTAGCTACTACAAAAAGAACTGCTATAAATATTTTTGAACATATGGGTCCTTTTCCCACTTGGGTGATCTCTTTGGGATGCAACCCTAGGAGTGGTATTGCTGGGTCAAAGGGTATGAACATTTTTATAGCCCTTTGGA
>CM053625.1:50800067-50839096 GCA_028646595.1 Phalanger gymnotis | reverse complement strand
ATCTTACTCTTTAGGGACTTGATTTCGTCAGTGGATTTTTTTTTCCATTTTTTCCATTTTTTTTCCATTTTTTTTCCATTTTTTCTTTTACCTCCCTAATTTGGTTTTTAAAATCCTCCTTTAGCTCTTCCAGTAACGCTTTTTGGGCTGGAGACCAGTTCACATTACCTTTTGAGGTATCAGATGTGGATATAGTATCATTGTTATCCTCTTCCAAATTGGTATTTTGATCCTGCCTGTATCCATAAAAAAATCAATGATCCTCGGTTTTTTTGTGTTCTTCATGTTGGTTAGCCTTTTCATGGCTTTACAATAAATTTCTGCTTTTGGGGCTCAGGGCTCTCTGTCCCAGCTTTCTTATTCTGGGGATTGTGAGTCTCCTTGTTGGCCTTGTGCATTATAGCCTTCAGTTTCCTGAGGTATGGGGAAGGAGTCTGGCTGCCTGAAATCTCCTCTTCCCCTGGGGTTGTTCTCCAGTACTGTTGCTCTTCAGTAATGGTCTCAGCTCTTTGTTGTTTGAGCTGGGTGTCTGGCACTTCCGCTAGGGGAGGAAGAGTATGTCTGGGCTCCTGGTGTTGACCCCTGCTGGCTCTGCCCCTCTGGGACTCAGGTACTCCCACTACTTGGCCACTGAAGCCCCATTTCTATCTCCTCTGTTCCAGCATTCTTCTCCCCGCCCCCCCGAATTCTCTGGGTGGGGAGGGGAGGGATTAGAGCCATTTACCTGGGCATCATGTCTCCTGGAAGTTCAACCTTTGGGCTGCAACCCTCAGGAGTTGGTATCTCATGGTTGGTGGCGTTGCGCTGCCTCTTGTCGCTTCCACAGAGTCCCATCCTGTGGGACTCTCCACTGGTTTTGGGTGCCCGGCTTTCTCCTAGCCTGTCTCCCACGTGGGTTTCTCGGCCTGCTGCTTCCAGCTTTGGTCCCGTCTGGAGCAGCTCTGCACACCGAGTGCTCTTCTAGCCTACAGATTCGTTCCTTCAGCCTTTCAGACTCTCCTGGCTGGGAAATTTGCCCCACTCAGACTTCTTGCAGTTTCTAACTCTCTCAAATCTGCTCAAATTCACTTTTTTATGGGAATCTGACAGAACTTGTGAGAGAGCTCTGGTAAGATGCTGTTTTCATGCGGCTATGTTGGCTCCGCCCCCCACACATAGTCTTCCTACTGAATTTCTGACATGTCCTTGTCCTCAGTGTCTTTTATCTCCTTGAAGGGAAGCCATTTTCTTGATTTTTAGCAGCCTACACCATGGTGGCAATGTATAACTACTGAAGGGAAGCATTAGTTGCAGTATGGAGTTTCGTGGTGGTGGCAGGAGATCTGTCCTTGGGTAACCCTTTGCTGTCAGAGTTTCAAAGGGATATTGGATGTATGTGTGTGTGTGTGTGTGTGTGTGTGTGTGTGTGTAACTGATCAATTGGTAATATGCTGAATTGTATTTCTATTCAATATACACCCATCCATTGGCTTTCAGATGACTTTCAGTGTTTTTATTTCTTGGAGATGGTGATATTTTGTGATTTAAAATCATACAGTGTTCCTACTAGAATATTCATGTTAAAAAGATTTTTCTCTCATTTGTAATGGATTACTTTATACTTGAATATATACTCTAGCCCAGTCTCTTTTTATTTAATTTTGTATCTTGTTTGTTGTCTATGGTGCCTCAAAGATATACTTGTTAATCGTGTAGATCTTTTGCCTAAGCATATTTTAGAGAGAAGAAAATAATTATGTGGATTGATGGTTGTTATTAATGATATTTTCATTGTTGCCTTTGGGGGTGGTAATTATATCTTTCATGACTTTTTTCTTCCACTTGATATCTTTTCCTTTTTTGAGAGATCTTGAAATTGAATCTCTGAGTACTTTCAAGATTGTATTGCCAACAGAAATAAATTCCTTCCAGGTGTACTTGGTTAGGTTAAGCTATTCTTCCTCATTCCATCTTTGTAAGGGTTATTTTCTCTTCCTTATAACACACATTGGGGGCTGAGGTGTCAGAGGTCAAACATGGTGGCATTACTGTAATTGATGATGCTGATGAGAAAGTGGAGCAAATATAGGGAGAGAAAGGAATTGCCTAAAACTCAATGGGAAAGTAGAAACCAAATACATAATCAATTTAATTTGATAGCCTTTTACTGATAATTGGGCTAGGAATATACATAAGAGAAAACATAAATCAAGAATACATGTAGCTCTGAATATAACATACAATTAGTTAAGCAGAATGGTCAATTCAATTGAGTTAATCTATGACTATCTATCTATCTATCTATCTATCTATCTATCTATCTATCTATCTATCTATCTATCTATCTATCTATTGGATAAGCTCTGTAGATAGAGTAAGCTTGGCATAGAACTGAATATGAAGAAAAAAAGCCAGATCCCATTTGGGAAACTGTGCAGCAAAATTCAATAATCAATAAACAAATCTACAAAAAGCTTGGCTTGAGACCCAACAAAGCATCATTATTCCAAGAGCATTCAAAGCTGGCAGGAGGACAAAAAATCGATGTAAAAGGGAACACATTTGTCAGCATTTCTCTAAAAATCTATTTTCATCATCAGTGACAGAAGAACCACTATATTTGGACTCCAACAAATTGGTCCCTGATGTGCTATATGAGGAAGCTGAAATGGCACTTAAGAAGATTAAGTTTGGAAGAAGAGAAAGACTCAAAGAAACACATACTAAGGAAATCTATGCTGGAGGTGACACAATCTTGAACACATTGAAAGAGCATTTTTAAGATATTATGAAGAAGGAAAGACCTTTGACTTAGAGAAAAATATGGATAATTTTATTATCCACTAAAAGGAATGGAGAAGATATTAAAGGAGATAGTAAGGCAAATAGAAGAAGTAATAGATTTGGCTTTGGCTTCATAGAATCAAGCTCATATTGTGGTTTTACCTCTTACAACCTGTGCGATGGTGGGCAAATCACTTAACCTCTTTGAGTTTCAGTTTACACAAGTGTAAAATTAGGTCAGTCTACATGATATCTAAGATGCCTTCTGATTTTAAATCTCTGATTCTATAATCATTATTAATACATAGGTGTACCTAATCACATTTGTAACATCTTTTCATATCTTTATATTTGTATCAAAGATATCTTTGATTAAAACGTATAGGCTTTCACAAGCAATTGTCAAGAGCAGATCACAATTAAATGAAAGATGCAGAAAATACAAGATCAATTTCCTTAATGAACATAAATGCAAAAATTTTAAATAAAATACCAACAAGGCCATAATAGCAATATATCACGAAGATCATACAGGTAGTATATATGCCAGAAATGCAGGGCTAGTTCAATATTGGGAAAACTGTCAGCATGGTTGGCCATATCACTAACAAAAACAACAAAAATCTTATGATTGTATCAATAGATACAGAAGAAGCCTTTGACAAAATACAACACTCATTCCTATTAAAAACACTAGAAAGCATAGGAATCAATGGAGACTTTCTTATTTTTTTAAATTGTTTTTTTTTTTAATTTTGGAGGGAGGAAGGCAGGGCAATTGGGGTTAAGTGACTTGCCCAAGGTCACACAGCTAGTGAATGTGTCAAGTGTCTGAGGCCGAATTTGAACTCAGGTCCTCCTGACTCCAGGGCTGGTGCTCTACTCACTGCACCACCTTAAAACCAAGAGCAAGCATGAACTGTAACAGAAATAAACTTGAAGCCTTCCCAGTAAGATCAGGAGTGAACAATGATGTTCATTATTATCACTATTTTTCAATATTGTACTAGAAATGCAAGAAAAAGAAATTAAAGGAATAAAAATAGGCAGCTATCACTCTTTACAGATGATATGATCATATACTTGGAGAACCCTAGAGAATCAACTAAAAACTAGTTGAAACAATTTACAACTTCAGCAAAGTTGCAGGATATAAAGTAAACCCACACAAATCATTAACATTTCTATATACTACCAGTAAAATTCAGCAGGAAGAGATAGAAAAAGAAATTCCATTTAAAACAACTGTGGACAATATAAAATACTTAAGGGTCTACCTGACAAGACAACCCCATGTGTTATATGAAGACAATTACAAAACATTTTTCACATCAATAAAGATAGGTCTAAACCCTTGGAGAAATATTAATTACTCATGGGTAAGCAGAGCCAATATAATAAAATGAGAATTCTACCTAAGTTAATTTACTTATTTGGTGACATACCAAACTACCAAAGAATTATTTTATAGAAATAGAAAAAAATAGTAGCAGAATTCATTTGGAAGAACAGAAAGTCAAGGATATCAAGATAATCAATGAAAAAATTGTTACAGATTTCAAACTATGTTAGAAAGTAGAAATCATCAAAACAATCTGGTACTGGTTAAGAAATAGAGTGGTGGATCAGTGGAACAGATTAGGTACACAATATACAGAAGTAGGTGACCATAGTAATCTAGGGCTTAATAAACCCAAAGATGCAAGCTGTTGGGGGAAGAATAACATTTGACAAAAATTGCTGGGAAAATTGGAAGGCCATTTGGCAGAAACTAGGCATAGACCTACATCTCATACCATTATACCAAGATAAGGTAATCATGGATAAATGATTTAGACACAAAGGGTAATAGCATATATAATTTTGTGGGAGTGTAGAAAAACAAGCCTGTCAGATCCATGGATAAGGGAAAGCTTATGACTAAACAAGAGATAGAGAAGATTATATGAAGTAAAATAGATAACTCCAATTACATGAAATTAAAAAAAATATACAAACAAAATCAATGCAGCCAAAATTAAAAGAAAAACAGGAAACTGGGTAAAACTTTTTGCAGCAAGTTTCTCTAATAAAGGCCTCATTTCTCAAACATAGAGGGAATTGAGACAAATTTACGGAATTAAGTAATTTCCTACTTGATAAATGGTCAAAGAATATAGACAGGAAATTTTCAGAAGAAAAAATAAAAACTATCAAGAGTCACATGAAAAAAATGCTTCAAATGATTACTGATTAGAGAAATGTGAATTAAAAAAATACCACCTCACACTTATCACTTATCAGGTCAGCTAACATGACAAAAAAGGGAAAGGACAAATGCTGAAGGGGACTGAGAGAATAAGTATACAAACTCACTGTTGGTGGAGTTGTAAACTGGTCCAACTATTCTGGAGAACAATTTGGAATTAGACCCAAAAGACTATAAAACCGTGCATACCCTCTAGCCTAGCAATACAGTTACCAGGTTTGTATCCCAAAGAGATCAAAGAAAAATGAAAAGGACCCATTTGTATAAAAATATTTAGAGTTGCTCTTTTTGTAGTGGCAATACTTGGAAATTAAAGGAATGGCTCATTAATTGGGGAATGGTTGAACATATTGTAGTATATAATTGTGATGGAGTACTATTTTGCTTAAGATATGATAAGCAGGATGATGCAGTTTTCCAGAAAAAAAAACCTAAGAAGACATATATGAACTGATACAAAAGTGGAGATAGCAGAATCAGAACATTTTACACAGCAGCAGCAATATTGTAAGGAAGATTAACTGTGAAAGATGTAGCTACTTTGATCATGGCAGTGATCCAAGACAATTCCAAAAGGCCGTTTTGAAAAATGCTATTCACCTCCAGAGAGAGAACTGATGAACTCTGAATACAGATTGAAACATACTTTTTAAAAACTTGCTTTATTTTTATTGTTTTATTTTGTTTGTGTGTTTTCTTTTGCAACATGGCTAATAGCATTACTTCTCATATATAATTGACACAAAATTGCTTGCTTTCTGCAGGAGAAGGAAGAGGCAAAGAAGGTGAGAATTTGGATCTCAAAATTAAAAAAAATCATTAATTTTTTACATGTGATTGGGAAATATTTAATGTATAAATAAAAGTAATTTAAAAAGTCGATTTCTCCATTAGTTATGTAGAATTTTTTTTGATATGGCTATTGATATCTTGAATTTCTTCTTCTGAACACTTCCTATTTATTGATGCTGATTATTTATCAATAGGAGAATGACTCTTATTCTTGTAAATTTAAGTAGTTCCCCATGTAACTTAGAAATTAGATCATTATCTGGGACTCTTGCTACAAATCTTTTACTCCATTTGCATTCTCTTCTTCTATTTTTAGCTGCATTGATTTTGTTGGTGAAAAAATGCATTTTTAATTTTGTATATCTCTTTAGTCATGTATTTTCTTTCTGCCCATAAGTCTGACATAATTTTTCTTCACTCCCCTAATTTGTTTATGTCACTATGCCCAAGTTATGTGCCTATTTTGACATTATCTAGATGTATAGTGTGAGATGTTAGATGATAACTATTTTCTTTTTTAAAAAATTAATTATTTTTAGTTTTTAACATTCACTTTTGTCAGATTTTGGGGTCTAACCCCCCCCAAGATAGCATGCAATCTCTACAGGCTATGCATTTATGATCATGTTAAACATATTGCCACATTGATCGTGTCTGAAAAACAAAAGAGAAAGACCATGAGAAAGAAAAAACAACAAAAGAAAGAGAAAATAGTATGCTTTGATCTACATTCAAGACTCCATAATTCTTTCTCTGGATGTAGATAACATTTTCCATCATGAGTCTTTTGGAATTATCTTAGATCATTTACATTGCTGAGAAGAGCTAAGGCTACCAAAGTCATTCATTACACAATGTTGCTATTACTTTGTACCGTGTTCTCCTAGTTCTGCTCACTTCACTCAGCATCAGTTCATGCAAATCTTTCCAGGTATTTCTGAAATCTGCCTGCTCACCATTTCCTATGGAATAGTAGTATTCCATTGCATTCATATACAACAACTTGTTCAGCCATTCTCCAATTGATGGGCATCCCCTCAATTTCCAATTCTTTGCCACCACAAAAAGAGCTGCTATAAATATTTTTGACTATGACTATTTTTTACCATATTGATTTCCAGTTCTGCCAAAGTTTTTGCAAATAGTGAGTTATTATCCTAACAGCTGGGATATTTGGGTTTAAGTACCAGGCTATTGTGTTCATTTGTTTTTATGTCTTGTATATTTAGGATATTCAACTGTTGAATCTCTATATTTCTCAACCAGTGCCAAATTGTTTTGGTGATTACTGTTGTATAGTTTAGTTTGGGATATCATGCTTCCAAGCCCTCTTACTTTCCACTTTTTCATTATTTACCTTGGTATTCTTGACCTTTTCTTCTTCTATATTAATTTGGCCATTGTTTTCTGGTTCTATAAAGTAACCCTTTTATAGTTTGATTGACATGACACTGAATAAACAAATTCATTTGGGTAGTCTGGTCATTTTTATTATATTGGCTTGCCTATCCATGAGCCATTAATATTTCCTTAATTATTGAGATTACTATTTCTATAAAAAGTTTTTTGTAGTATTCATGTAGTTCTCATATATCTTGGCAGATGATTCATATGGATTTTATACTTTTTAATCATTTTGAATGAAATTTCTCTTCATATCTCTTCCTGCTGGGTTTTGTTGGAAATATACAGAAACACAGATGATTTGTGTGTATTTATTTTATATCTTGGAATCTTTCATAAGTTGTTAATTTTTGTAATTCATTTTTTATTGACTCCCTAAGGTCCTCTAAGTAAACCATCATATCATTTACAAAAAAAATTGTTTCCTCTTTGTCTATGTTTATTCCTTGAATTCCTTTTTCTTGTCTTGTTATTATAGCTAATCTTTATAGCACCATATTGAATAGTACTGGTAATAATGGACATCCTTGCTTTATACATGATCATATTGGAAAAGTGTGCTCCTTATCTCCATTACAGATTATTGTAGACCTCAGCTTTAGATGGATATTACATGTATGAAGTAGTAGATTTATTTATTCCTATGATTTCTGGTGTTCTTATTGAATGTTGTATCTCATTAACAGCTTTTTAATGCATCTATTGATATGTTTTTATTTTCTTGACATTAGTTTGGACAATTACATTTATAGTTTTCTTAGAAATGAACCATCCCTAAATTCCTGGTGTAAATATAGTCAATTCAATATTCTCATTCATCAATATTCAATATACTATTCAGTAAGCATTAATATTCTTTAGGGATATTGGTCTACAGTTTTTTTCTCCCTCTGTTTGGAATTTCCCCCATCTAGTTATCAATTTTTGTCATGAAATCAAATTGTTATCAAATACAATCATATTTCTACCACAGATGAAATTTGGTAGTAATCTTTCTTTTCCATTTTTTCAAGCAGTTTACATAATGTTAGAACTAATTTTTCTTTAAATGCTTGATGCTATTCATTTGTAAATTCATCTGGTCATTTTTTTCTTTGAGAGCTATTTTTGACTCATTTAATTTCTGTTTTGGAGGTGATCAATGTAATCTCCCTATTTCTTGTTCTGTTAATCTGGGCATTTTATATTTTTATAGATATTCATCTGTTTAATTTAGATCCTAAGTTTTATTGGTATATTCTTCAGCAAAATAATTTCTAAAAATTTCATTTGTCTTTTCTTAATTTGTTGCAGATTTACTTCTTTAATTTTTTTTATTTCATCAATTTGATTTTTGAAAATAAAAATAACTAATAGTTTACTCATTAATTTTGCATAGCTCCAACTTTTACTTATTACTTCACTGCAATTTTATTGCTTTTAATTTCATTAATCTCTTTCTTCTTTGACTTTTAGAATTTCTATTTTACTATTTAATTGGAGTTTTAAAGTTTGTTGATTTTCTAATTTTCTTTTAGTTGCATGCTCAGTTATTGATCCATTCTTATATTTTTTTATTGATGGAAGTATTTAAAGATTTAAATTTTCCTTTTTTGGCTGAATCTCAGAAATTTTGGCATATTTTCTTATTGTCATTAATGTTAATGAAATTATCTGTTATTTCTATGATTCATTCTTTTATCCATTCATTTTGTACAATTAAGTTATTTAGTTCCTAATTAATTTTAATAGTTTCTTTAGTGGCCTTTATGAATACAGTTTACATTGCATTGTGGTCCCCAAAGATGTATATGATATTTCTTCATTTGTCTATTTTTTGTTGCTTAGACACCTAGGGGGCTGCCAAATCTCACTGCTGCTTCTAGTGGGAAATGACCCTATGGCCTGGAACACCTGTTTGCAGGATTGTGACTACAGCTCCCAGTGTATCCATACCTGCTGCTTCATCACTTGCCTGTTGCCACAGGACTTTGAGATGGGTATAATGGTAAAATGATATTGGTGATATCTTTTGATTCACGTGTAAATTGGATTTAAGCGAGGCAGAGTTGCATGAAGTCATTGGCCTCACTCTCTCTTTCAGAGTCATCACAGTCCAGTGGCGGAACAGAATCAAAACGATTGGTGATGGCTCAAGATGCAGTGGATGACCTTGGTGTCTTTGATATCTAACCAAGATCTAAATGCTCCACAGCACCTGATTCAGCTGCCTTCATGGCCTTTGGAACAAGTTGTTCTCACCCACCCATTCTGCTAGGGGAAGTCTTCACATGCTTGGGGTAGACATCCCCCTAACTCACCAATGGGTTTGAAACCCCTTGGTTACCCTCAACCTGGTTTAGCCTGTTTGCCAAAATGGTTTGCTGGAGTGTGGCCACTGCCTTTGCTACAGCTTCTTGGAGCCATGGGTGAGAATTGGGTGGAACAGGGAGACACAAAAAGTGGAAAAGCATCCCTGAAAAGGGCTCAGCAGCCATCACACCAGAGGTACTAGTCTTCCCTGAACACACCAACTCTAGCGGGCTGGCCGTGTTTTTTTAATGCAAAAATGTACGCTTGGCAAAAAGACTGTTTTATGGAGAACTCACACAGGTAAGTGTTCACATGGTGGTCAGAAGAAGCAATACAAGGACACTCTCTAGGTCTCTCTTAAGAACTTTGTAATAGATTATGTGACACGAGAAACACTGGAACAGGACTGCTCAGCATGGCATGCTTTCATCAGAGAAGGTGCTGTGCTCTATGAGCAAAGCAGAATTGAAACAGCTCAAAGGAAACACAAGATGCACAAATTTAGAGTATCCATCTCAAATGTTCACACAGATTATTTATGACCAACCTGTGGTAGAGCATTCTGAGCTTGTATTGGTCTGATCAGCTACAGTCGGATGCATTGAAACTTGACTCTAGCATAATGATGTTATTTTGGTCCTCTTCAAGAATGAAGGGCAGCAACCATTAACCATTCTTTTGTGAAATTTTTATGCTGTAATAGATGTTTTTGTTCTTTGTAAATGTGCCATACAAAGTTAAGAAATGTATGTGCTTCTTTTTATTCCCATCCAGTAATCTCCAGAAGTCTATACTAACTTCTCTAAAATTCTTTTCATATCTTTAATGTCTTTCTTGTTTATTTTTGGTTATATTTATCTAGGTCTAAAAAGGAGTACATTGGGGGTTGTACATTATTACAGTTTTACTGTCTTTCCCTATAACTCACTTAATTTTTCCTTTAAGTATTTAGATGCCATTTGATATTTATTTAATATCGATATTACTTCAATGTCTATAATACTTTTCCACAAAATGTAGTTTCCTTGTTTATCTCTTTTAATTGCCTATTTTTCCTCTTGCTTTTTCTGAGATTTTGCTTTCAGTCCTATCTTTTTTTTAATCTGAATCATAACTGATTTTACTCCAGCAACTGATTATAACTATGTTCATCTTTCTCTGTTTTAAGTATGTTTCTTGTAAACCATGTATTTTCTTTTTCTTTTTTCTAATCCATTCTGCTATCTCCTGTTTTAAGAATGAATACATCCAATTCACATTCATAGATATGTTTATTAATTTCATATATTTATCCATCCTATTCTTTGATACTTCTCTTTTTCTCAACCCTCCACCCAGCCCATATAAACAAGAGGATAGTAATGGTAAGAGAGAAGAAAGGGGCTGAAAACCAGTCCTCGAGGTTTAGTATAATTTCCTTCTGTTCCCCTATCCCTCTTTTGACCTTATTCAGTGTACAATCCCAGGTTCTTATTCTTTCTTTCCATTTAAACTTCTCTTTAAGATCTACCTGCTTAGATTTTGCTGTTGTCCTTTAGGATTGTTCTTTCCTTTAGTCTACCATCTCTTTCATCCCCTTATTCTTTTTTCTTCTTTTCTCCCATTTTTCTGTTGAGTGAAATCTATTTTTGTGCCTAATTATGTGTCTCTGTGTGCATTCTTATTTCTTTTGACCAATGCTGATGAGAGTGAGATTTGCATGTCACCCACTTCGCTCTCTTCACCCTTACTTATATAGATTTCTACTTGCTTACCCCGATAGTCAAACAATTTTCCCCACCTTTCCTCTCTTTACCCTTCTAGCATATTCTTCTTCCCTTTCTTTTATATTCTTCTTTTAAAATTCTCAAAACATAATAATACCACTTCCAGGCCTTTTTTCTAATTAGACTCCTGATAATAATAAGATTCTGAGGGAATACATTCACCATTTCTCCATACTAGAATATAAACAGTTTATCTTTGTTCTTCCGTGATTGTTTTTCATGTGTACCTTTATTTATTTCTCTTGGTGTCTGTGTTTGTATTTTAAAGTGTCCACTCAATTCTCTGCTTAAAATCAGGAATACTTGGAAGTTCTTTGCTTCATTAAAGATCCATTTTTTTCTCCCACCGGTAGGATTATACTCAGTTTTGTTGGATACTTTGTTCTTAGTTTTAGTCCTATATCTTTTTGTCTTCTGGAATTTTGTATTCCAAGGTCTCTGCTTCTTTATCATTGTGTCTATTAAATCCTGTGTGATTCTATTTCTCCTTGGTATTTTCTGATTATATGCAGAATCTTTTCTTTGACCTGGAAGCTTTGGATTTTGGCTATAATATTCTGAGGAGTTTTTCCTCTGGGTTTTCTTTCAGAAGGTGACTAATGTAATGTTTTTATTTCCTCTTTCCTTTTAATTTCTAAGAGATCTGACAATGACTTCTTGAAATGTAATGTCTAGACTCCTTTTAATTCATTGATTTCAAGTAGTCTAATAATTCTCAAAATATCTTTCTATCTCATTTACAGATCCATTGTTTTGCTAAGAGAAATCATGTTTTTAAAATTGTTTTTTTCTATTTTTTTCAGTTTTTTGACTTTGTTTTAGTATTCCTTACTATTTCATGATGTCATTATTTTCTTTTTGGTCCATTCTAATTTTAAGAAGTTTGGCTCTTATAAAAGTTTTTTTGTGTCCTTTGTGCAAAACTTTTAATTATCTTTCCAAATCTTTCTTCAATACCTCTTATTTCTTTTCCACTTTCCCCTCTACCCATCTCATTTCATTTATAAAAACTTTTGAAATTCTTTTTAAAAACCCTTGTTTCATTTCTTTCAGGAATTCTAGTTGAAATTTTGCCCATGCTGTATATTTCCTTGAGGTTTGCTTCTAGATCTTTTGGAATCATTCAATTCTTCTATTGTTGTTGTTTTTGCAAGTGTCCTTGTCACTGCAATGGCTTTTAGTAGAGGGATTTTTTCTCATTCTATTATATTTCTTGACTTTGGACTTCATCTTAGAGCCATATTCTATATGGAAGGAATATCTCAGTTGAGCTTGTATGTTCCATGGTCCTCTGATTTGGGGGGAATGTTTAGTGTTATATTTTTCTAGTATATCCAGGACAGCTCAGGCTGCAGACTTACAAGCTTTCAGTGTTTTCAAAATAGTGTGATCCTGGGTAAAGTCTGATCACTGATCTTGTGGTCTGAGCTCTTAGCATTCCTGACTTGAGCATCCCTGTAGACTTGCCACTGGTTGGAATTCTATTAAATTGAAGCTAGACTCAGCCACTATAAGCAAGTTGGAAAGCTCTTACAGCTCACAGTAACTGAACTACAGAATTCCTTTTGGTCTGGGACTCCTACAGTGGTTATTTCTTTGAAAAACTTCAGATTATGCTAGAGGCTGTAACTAAGACCTCATTCTTCTCTTGAAGTCAGAGCCACACAGCTACCGTTTTCTTCTAAACTTGCTCCCTGCTCAGTCCATAGCCTACGGCTCATGACTGCTCCTTACCTAGAACACCACCTCTAAGCACAGGTCTTCTCCTTAGTCCACCTTAGATCTGTGACTTGGAACTAAGGAATGTGTGGTAGAGTTGCCAGTTGGCACCTCTTCCTGAAACCTGCATAAAGTCAGGCCTGTGTGTGTGTGTGTGTGTGTTGGGAATCCCTTCTTGCCTCAGTTTATGGTCTTGGCCCTCTTCCAATTCCTTTTTGGAAAGCTTAGTGTAGTCATTTCTAGTTAGACTTCATCCCTAGAGGTAGAAAAATAATTCATTGTGTTTTTTTCTTGAATTTCCTAGTTAAGAATGTTTATTCTCTAGATATGTGAGGAAGGCTATGAAGAAGAACTTGGCTGTACTTTTTGTTACCATTTTGGCTCTGTCTTTGTTAATTTTATACAACTCCTTGATAAATGTAAGTACCAAGATGAATGTTTAATCACATTCTGATTATTAATGAACCAAAACAAACAAACAAACAGGGGTAGGTTATGTGTCTTCTTCAAAGTTATACATCACTATCACTGGAGATACTTGGTCAGGGTCCAAGTAGAAGACTGATTCCTTGTATATGGGGAAGACATATAGGTGCTGCCATTTGCAGATGATATTGCACTGACTACATCAAATCCTCTACATTATGGACCTTTTCCAGTGAAATCCATGACTACTAATCAAAAGAAATTTGTAGTCTAGCTATCCATATAGGAAAGTTCGAATGGATGAAAATGTGTATTATTTTGACTATGAATACTTTGATCTTTAATTAGTTTTTCAACATAAATTTTTTTGGTCATTTAATACATTCAAAATGCTGTACCTTATAAGGACACTATTTAGCTCTTAAACCATGAGAAAATTTAAAGAGACCCACACAAAACGACGAACTGCTTTGCTGGATGTTTGTCTTTGAAACCTAATTCGAATGATTTAATGAAAACACATTACAAAAGAATAAGAGACAATTATTGCAATAGAATAAAAGAAGCAATTGTAAAAGAATAAAAAGTGAACTTGGACTTGGAAATGTCTTTGGATTCTAGCTATTGGTTAATTAGCACTGAACTATCTTCAAAAGCCTTTCTCATCAATAAAATTAGGGAAAGGAGTTTATCATAGTGACTCATCATCTGGCAAACATTTAGATCTTTGAACAATTCAATAGAAAACCCAGCTAATTCCACAAAGAATTTTTTTTTCTCCCAAAGTAAACCTTTTCTGTTTTAATTATTCTAGGAGAATGTTTTCTTTTTGAGGACCTGGAAAATATCCTGTTTTTCTTAGTAAAGTTCAAAGAATCCTCACTCCTAGATAAACTATTTACAGATACATCTGAGATAATTTAAAAACAGTGAGAAATAATGGGAGGAAATAGGAATTTTATTTTGGGGCTATTGCTACTGTCAGTTAGCCCCGTAGATACAAACAGGAAAGAAAAAGAAACAATGCAAGGACAAAAAATCATTTACAATTTAAGAGATTAAAAGATACAGATGCCAATTTGGCTTTACTTTACAAGTCACAATGTTTTTCTCCTTCCAACTAATTTATTTATTTATTTTAAAGGAAAATAAATGCAATTTAGTCAGAAAATAAAGTCAATGGAAAGTTGTATGGGAAAACAAGTAAACTTAATTCTTTGGGCATTTTATTTAGTACTAGGTATGCCCTGAGTACTTTGGCCTTTTTGATTCTCCTTTGATGTGTCTTAGGGTTTTTTGAAGGCAGGCAGCCCCTCTTAGTCTTTACTGTAGGTCTCTCATAATGTTATATGTTTTGTACAGTCCACACAGAACAATAGACAAGAAAGTAAACAGAAAAATGAAGGTATTTAGATTTCTGTTTCTATGGGCAGAAGGGTAGTGGTGATGTGATAATAACTCTGAGAAAATCTGAGGCTTTGAGTGAAAAATAAAAGTAAGGACTTTCATTTAAAATTCAGTCATTTGGTCAGTCAACAAGTATTTATTAAATGCTTGCTATGTACCAGTAGTGGAGATATAAAGTACTAAGTACTGGAGATATAAAGGAGGGCACAGTCCCTAGTTTCAAGGAGCTCACATTCTAATGGGGGAAACAACAATGCACAAAAATGCAGAGGCAAAATGCATGCCAAATGGAAGACATTAGTGGAAGTGTGGGTAGGGATTCAGAAAAGGCCTTCTGCCATGACAGATAATTAAGTTTGGCCTTGTGTGGACAATAAGTCATTCATTTGGTTAGTAAGCATTTGTTAAGTACATATTATATGCCAGGCTCTATGCTAAGTGCTGGTGATTCAAAGGCAAAACTATGTGACTAGCAGCAACCTTGGGGTTCCTGCAGAAGATGAGATTTAATGGGAGTCTTGAAGGAAGTCAGGGAAGCTCGGAATTGTTGTGGAAGAAAAGCATTCCAGGAATGGGAGATAGTCGTGAAAAGGTTTGAAGATAAGAGATGGAGTCATGTATGTGAAGAGCTGCAAATAGGCCAGTGTAGTTGGATTGTAGAGTTCATAGAGGGGACTAAAGGCTGAGAAGACTAGAAAGATAAGGAGTCACATGACCAAGGGCTTTGAATTGCAGACAGAGGATTTTTCTACTAGATCCTGGAGGTAATATAGAACTCCTGGTGTTTATTAAGAAGGTTATCACATGTCAGATCCACTCATGCAACCATGCTGACTGAATCCACTGCAAATTAATATATTGGGCCCTCACTTGTAGAGCTGTTGATGTTATTTGTTTTATTCCTTGATTAACTTTCTATCATCCTTCCCATAGCTTCGATTCCAAACATTTTCTCTTCAAGCCTCTTATTGTACCTCTTACCAATTTAATTTTAACCCATCTACTGTGAGCTCTCCTCTCCTATTCAATATCAAATTTCTTTACAGTGTTTGATGTTATCTCCTTTTTCCCTAGTCTCAGACAAAGAAATGGCCCTTTTCCTCATAAAGGAAAAGCCATCTACTTGTGACATAAATATGACCCTATCCAGTTTCCTCCAGAACCCTGAATCTTCAACCTTTTTTCTCTTTTTTACCTCCAGTTCCTGATTATCCATTTTTCTCACCTCTTGCCTATAAAGATGCCCAGATCTCCCACATCCTTTAAAAATAACCCTTCACCAGTCCCTGACATTCCAATGAGTTTTCATCTTGTATTTATTCTAGATATCATCTCGAAACTTCTAAAAAGGATTGTCTACACCTATTGTCTCCATTATTCTATTCTCTATTCTATTCTATTCTATTCTGTTCTGTTCTGTTCTGTTCTGTTCTGTTCTGTTCTGTTCTGTTCTATTCTGTTCTATTCTCTTTTCAACCTCATTGCCAACTGACTTCCAACTATACCATTTGCTTGAAATTGCTATTCCTAAATAAGAAAAAAGAGGTAATTTAGGCAAAAAATCAAATTGATGAACTTTTGTTTAGTATGAAAGAGCCTTTTTTCAGGGTTACAAATAATATTTTAACTGGTAAATTAGAGAAACTTTTCTCAATTCTCAATCTCCTTTGAACTCCCTGAAGCTTTTTGACATGGTTGAGCTGCTCCTCTTCATGGTATACTATACTCTATTTGTCTTCTTTGATATTGTTCTCTCTTGGTTCTCCTACATGGCTATACCTTGTTACTCCTGATTTTTTATTATCATCCATCTATTATCAAATAAGTGAAGCTGTCCACCAATATCCATTTATGGACTCTCATTTCCTTATTATAGTAACTCCCTTGGTCAACTTATTAGCTTCCATGGATTCATGAGTTTGAATCATATGAAGCCTGTGGTGGGAGAAACTTGCTGAATGGGTGGAACAGAAAGAGACGGAGCAGGAAGGGTGGAGCAGAACTGAGAGGAAGTTGGTCAGAGCAGTCAGAACTGGAAAGGAGAGAGCAGGCAGAGGAACTAGTGTGAGTGAGAGAGAGAATGATTTTGCTTGAGAGTGGTTGTTTGTGGGAAGGCCCTAACAAAGGGAAGGCTTGGGGATGGCAGTGCCCCCTGCATTATTAATGTGTATAGATTTCTTTGCTGCTATGATAGATTTGGCTTTCTGGTGTCGGGATTTGGCTTTCTGGTATTTGAATAAATGTTTTGGTTCTGTCTTCCATGTGGAGAGTATGTGATTTTTTTGTATTGTTTTGATATTTTGTGATTCAGAACTATGCCAGCATATTCATAGCCTCTGTAGGTGCTTTCAATATCATATCAGCACTACACATATATACTTAAATATGAATGTGTATTTACCTCTATATCTTTATATAACTCTCTGTGTAGATAAATAGTACGTATCATACACATGCATATACATACATATATAAACTCTGCATACCCGTTATGTGTGTTTATAGATGTGTGTATTTTATATAATATATAATTTTATATGTATGTAATATATATATGATATTACATGTGTATGTTATATAAATGTATAATATATATCTATTATACATTCCTAATCCCAATCCTGAATCTCATACCAGCATGCTTTACTGGACATCACCTGAATGTCTCATCAGAATTACAAATTAAACATATTCAAAATGAAACCCATTTTCTTTCCCACAAAATGTACCCATACTCAGAGCTTTCCTGTTTCTATTGAGTGCCCATCCCTCCTTTCCATCTGTCAGGTTCAACACTTTAGACCTAACCTTGACTCTTCCCACTCCCTATATCCCCATATCTAATAAATTGGCATGTCTTGTATGTTCTACTTTTACAAAATCTTTTACTCATCTTCTTTGCTGCTTCACTATTTATATCAATATTATCTATCTATCTATCTATCACCATTAACCTACCTCAAGCCTCAGGATGGGTTAGCTAGGGTAATCTCCCACCTGGACTATTACTATTGTCTCCTAATTGTTTTTCCTTTTTTCCAATTTTTTCCCTTTCCAACTTTCCAGTTTCAGAATGAATTTGAGAATGAATAAAAAATGTTAGAGAATTGAATGGGTTCTGGCAATTAAATATTTTTAAAGTTTTGGAAGCAGGGATAAGTAGATGGTGCAGTGGATAGAATATGGGCTTTCAAGTCAGGAGGACCTCATTTCAAATCCAGCCTCAGACACTTACTAGCTGTGTGACTCTGGGCAAGTCATTTAACCCTGATTCCCTTTAAAAAAATATTGGGAACAATATAGCTGTCTGTCTGTCTGTATGCATATGTATGTGTTTCTCTATGCATACTTAAGTGTCACATAAACACATCCAATCCAAACCAACTTTAGGAATTAACCAACTCAAAGGAGCAGGAACATTTCTAATAGCAACCACTCTGGCTAGATTTTAAATGCCTGAATCTGATTATGCGCTGAGACAAGCAAACACAGATGCTAATCTGAACCTAATCTCTGTAGGAGGGAGAGGAAGATCATTAACCTGAGAAGGAAAAGACAGTGCTGCATAGCAAAAAGAGTTCTGGCCTAGCAATCAGGAGACCTGAGGTCTGGGGATGGCCTTATAATGAACAACTTGTGATCTGGGACAAGCTACACAGTCCTTCAGTACTTTAGTTTCCGTAATACGTAGAATGAAAGGCTGGACCGGATGATCTCCAATGTTTCTTCCAACTCTAAAAATACTTCAGTGAAATATTCCTATCTGCCCATCTGCTCTCTTAGCTGAAAACTATAGAATAAAATAACTTCCTTAATGTAAAACCCACAAAAATGGACTACATCTTTGATCTGTTCTATAAACACTTTGGGAATACATGCGGTTTGATTTAGGCAGTAATTGTGTTCCTGCATAGTTCTGTGTAAATCAAATTTTTGTAAATTGAATCATATTTTAAGCACAACAGCTTTCTATTTAAAGGAACCCTGTAGTGAAGTCTTTTGTGAAGTGAATACTTCTTTAGTGATCTTAATAACACCCCTTAAGAAAGCTATTTAGTAATTCTGAATTGTGGCACTATTTATTGAGTCTTCTCAAGTCTTGGCCACGACAGTATAGATATTCAAGCATATGGCTGAGGATTTCACTTGAAGACATGATGGGACTTGGGGTCCCTTTTGGAAGTTAAAATCTTGGAATTTTAATGAGGACATAGTTTGATCTTTAAAAGCAAACACATCAAAGTTTCAATAGCAGAATAGGCAAAGTTCTTGTAGCCTTTCTGGCTATTGTTCTAGCCAGTATTATATGAGACTGGGATAAATTTCCAGGTCCAAGCACAGTGACTGAGGGGGAACAATATGTCAGAATGGAACAAGAACACTGACTCTAGGGTCAGGAGAACTGGTTCCTTGGATCAGAAGATACGATCTAGAGCTACAAGGGAACAAGTCCTATCTCAGCATTATGAATGAATGAATGAAAAAAATATTTATTAAGTGCTTAGTATGTGCCAAATTCTGTTTTAAGTTCTGGGTATAAAAACAGACAAAACAAGACAGTCCCTGCTCTAAAGGAGCTTACATTCTAATTGGGAGAGACAACAATGAAAGAAAGTTTAGCTACAGAGAATATGAAAAGGCCCAGAAATCCTAAGGGTTCAAGAGTGGGACAGATGAAAAGGACTATAGAGACTTAGATGAAATCATAAGGAAGTTAGGTAACAAAGCTGAGGGATATCAGGGCAGAAAGGCAAGGTAGATGTTATAGGCTGAAGGACCTTAGGAGGCAGTGGCAAGGCAGATAGTGAGACCTAATGGTCTCCCATATCATCAGAAGGAATAAAGTTATTAATTCCCATCTCATCCAAGCCATACTATTGCATAGTGGGACTAAGGGGCAGCTAGGTGGTGCAGTGGATGGAGAACCAGACCTAGATCCTGTTCAAATCTGGCCTTAGATACTTACTAGTCATGTGACACTAGGCAAATCACTTTTTCAGCTTTTTCATCTGTAAAATGAGCTGGAGAAGAAAACGGCAAACCACTCCAATATCTTTGCCAAGAAAACCCCGCATGGAGTCACAAAGAGTTGGACACTTCTCAATAACAACAGCAACAATGAGACTAAAGGGAAGAACAAAATAGGAAGGCCACTCAGATTGTCCCAATTGGGTTCTAATGCAATCCAGGACTTGGGAGGAGGTGAAGAGAGAAGGCCAGAAATATTGGGTAACACTTATCAGGCATGTTGGAGAGAAAAGAAGTGGAAACTCTATTGTATAGTCTGAACTATAGTCAAGGGGAACTCAATCAAATCAGCCTGGAAACAGTTTGGCCTACTATATGGTGGGAGAACTTAAAAGCGTCCCAAATTAGAAAAAAGAATACATAGATATGTAGTCTGGAATCTATATACTTTTATATATTTGGCAACATAGAATAACATACTGATTTTTTTTAATGTTGATTGAGATGGACTGTTTTATTTTCATCTTTGTATCTCCAGTGCTCAGCACAGTGAATGGCACATGGTAGGTGCTTAATAAATGGTTATTGAATTAAATCAAATTAGTTTCTCTCTGAAGGAGTGACATAGACCACTAGGTAAATGCAAAAAGCCACACCATGATTAGTGCCAATTTATGCATTTTAATGCTGTATTTTTAATGCAAAGGATAGCCTTTATGTATGTGAGTGCTACATAGAAAGGTTTGGCCTCTTTGACGATACTTGTTAACATGGATGGCAATGTTAATAGAAATATTCTTGAAAATGAAAGTCAAAGATATATATTTAGGAATTGGATGCCAGTTTTTTTCTTTGTTTAATACTTCATAGCATTTTCTCAATCTGGTCATTTGCTGCCATAAGGCTTCTGAAGAGACATGGAAGTTATATTCCATCTTTGTGTTTTTATCTTCAAGTATTTAGGTCACTGGAGGAATTGCCTCTCCTTTATTCTTTATTGACTAATATGAAGGCTCCAAATTGGTTACCACTAGCAAACATTTCTTTAGAAAAATAAACTCCATACCCCCTCTTTTCACAACTATTCAATTCAACAAATGTTTATTAAGGCTCTACATTCAAAGTAGTATTCAAGGTATATCTAGTGAAAGAGTTGAGCCCAGTGTGAAAGGTATGTACTGGTAACTCAGTGGTGCTGAGTTGCAAATCCAGTACTACCACAAAGCTGTTTCATGCCATTGGCAAAATCATAATCTTTCAATGACTCATTATCCTTGTCCGTAAAGTGGAAATTGTAATGATAATAGTCCTCATAAGTAGTTTCAAAGATGAGTGAAATGTGGTAGTTAAGCATCATAAATTCATCAAATGATGCACCAAAGCCTCCCCAAAAGATCACAGATTATGAGATAGAAAAAAAAAACCTTGGAAATTATCTAATATTTGTAGTCTAATCTCCTCTTTTTTAAAAAATAGATGAGGAGACTAAGGCCTAGAGAGGTCAAGTGACTTGCCTAAGGTCACACAGTCAGCAAATGACAGAACATGTGATCCCAAAATCCACTGCAGTGTTCTCTACCTCCAATTCCAGCTCTCTGCACACTGTTTTTCTGTTTCCAGTGTGAAGTGGATTTATAAGGCAGTAACTCTAATAAACACAACTATTTTCCCAACACTGAGATGTCATTCACCACCTTCAGCTCTAATCAATGCAAAAAAATGTGTTACTAGTTTGCTGTTTCACGAAGTACTTGTGTAATTCTTCTTTGTGCACTGCAACACATCACCTTCACTTCAGCAACAAAATTGGTCTATTGAGTACTGTAGCAGGACATGAAAACAAGAGGCTCTATTAGTTCATTGACAATTCAATTTGAAAGACGTCATTTAAACACCTCATGCTACTGTCTGGGAATTCACGGATAAAAAATGATTCTCTCTCTGCCCTTAAGGAATTTAGTCTGGTAATGTAAAGTTGGAAGAAATCTCTGGTCAGAGCCAGAACCTAGAGCAATTGAGACTCTCTCTAGGTCTGAAAAAAGGATTCTCCTCCATCTGCCTACTTTCTTATCTGGCTCTAGCTACTGAACAGGTCATTCCTTCTCTTGGCCTCACTGGATTTTCACATTCCCCCTTCACTCCTAGGGTTCCGTGCCATCCCCCTCCACTGTTCTATTGGGTAGACTATTAACTAGCCTAGGGACCCACATTACAGAAAATGAGTAGGATCAATGTGGAGACCTACAGCAAAGAGGGCACTGGCCTGGAGACTACTCCCCCCTCAAGTTCTAGATTGGTCATGAATCTGTGAAAAGCCAAATACGATGGCTTTTATTTATGCAGAACCAAGCAATATTTTCTGAGTTTCTGCTTTGGGAAGGCAGCATGACATAGTGCATGAAGTACTGGATTTTGTATCAGATGACCTGGGTTTGAATTCCCATTATTGTTGCGCTTGGACTCAGGAAGATTCAAATTCAAATCCTGCCTTAGACACTTACTAGTTATGTGATCCCAGTCGCTTAATTTCTCCCAGCCCCAGTTTCCTCATCTTTCAAACGATGAGGTTGGACTCGTTGGTTGGACTCGTTGGCCTCTACTGTCTAGCTGTAAGCCTGGCACCCTGTAACTTAACTACCTGTACAACATTTAACAAGCCATTCAGTCTCTCTAGGCTTTAGTTTCTGCTGAAGGGTTGGACTAGATGATCTCCAAGATCCTTTATAACCTTACACCCTACTATCCTAGCCTCTTGGCTAGCTCCACGAATATCATAGGTTGCATGCAGGGACCCAATTACCTCCCTCATCTAACATATAGAAGTTTAGAGGACAGGTAATGCTGGCAAAAAACTGGAGAGATTTTTTGCAACTCTAGCACTTCTTGCTTCTCCCTGAATTATCATTCTCATGGGTGGATTCTGAGAGGCTTGATTTTAGAGCTTCTCTGGTACATTAGAATGGAAAAGATAGTTTGAGTAAGAAACATGGCAGTAGTCCTGTGGTTTTTTCACTAAATTTATAAGATATATGGTATATTTGGGAAATGATTCTGAGAAACGTTCAAAAAAATTGTGTTTTTTGAAATGAGAGGACCTAAGGAACCATCCGAAAGTGTCAGCATTATTACTGCATCTCATAGTATTTATGCAACACATACAGCAATGATTTCAATAAACACTTGGAATATTAGAATGCATATGGATTACCCGACTTTTACTAAGAGAATCAGGGTGGTCCAGTACACCATGACATGATTTCAGGATGTCATGGATTGCCTACTAGGAAACCAGGCCTTCACACTATAAGTATATTATAAGTAATAGAATTCCATAGCAGAAGATAAGAAAAGTCTGTCTTCACTTGTCTAGTGCAACTTTTCCAGTGTGAGGACAGATAGTCCACAAGAGATTTCTGCAATGTCAATCATTTTCTTGCCCCCCCCACTTAATAGTATTTATTTATTTTTGATTACGTGTAAAGATAGTTTTAACATTCATTTTTATAAGATTTTGCATTCCAAACTTTTCTCCTTCCCTTCCTCTCCTTCCCCATCCTCAAGACGGCAAGCAATCCGATAGAGATTATACAAGTATAATCATTTTAAACATATTTCTACATTAGTCATGTTGTGAAAGAAGAATCAGCACAAAAGGGAAAACCACAAGAAAGAAAAAAAAACAGAAAAAAGTGAAAATAGTATGCTTCGATCTGCGTTCAGATTCCATAATTCTTTCTCTGGATGTGGATAGCATTTGGAATGTCAGTCATTTTCAATGGCTCATGGAGAAAGTAGAAGGTGATATGAACTCCTGATAGACACTTGTCTATTTGGATGATTCATTCTTTTTTTTTTCTTTAAAAATTTATTAATTGCAATACAGTGACTTTTGTATTCATTTTTTTTTATTCCAAAATTCTCCCTCCCTCTTTATCTGTCCTCCACCCAATGAGAAGGCAAGAAAACCAAAACCTATTGTAAATATGTATGGTCACGTGAAACAAATTTCCACATTAGCTATGTTAAAAAAGAAAGAAAGAAAGAGAAACAAAATGTGCTTCAATCTGTACTCTTGAGATTGTTAGTTATCTTTCTGGAGGTGGGTAGCATGTTCATCATGAATGCTTCGGAATTGTGGTGAGTCATTGTGTTGATGACAGTTGTGAAGTCTTTCAAAGTTGATTATTTTTACGATGTTCCTATCATTGTTCCCCTGGTTCTGCTCACTACATTCTGCATCAGTTCATTTCTGAAACCATCCCCTTTATCATTTCTTATAGCAAAATAGTATTCCATCACATTCACATACCACAATTTGTTTATTCATTCCCAATTTATGGGCATCCCCTCAGTTTCCATTTTTTTTGCCACCACAGAAATAGTTATTATACATATTTTTGAACATGTGGATCCTTTTCCTCTTTTACAATGTTGCTGGGTCAAAGGGTATGCACAGTTTAATAGCCTTTTCATTGCAGTTCCAAATTGCTTTCTAGGATGGTTGGACTAGTTCACAACTCCACCAACAGTGCATTAGTGTACCTTGTTGAGATATGGGTTCCTGGTGATGTAGTAGCCCCGCTTCTTCAAGGTCAAGGGCACAGGATGGGACCATGCAGGCCTGGAGCTGCTGCTGACCTGGACTGGCTGGGTGCCTTTTCAAAGGAGCAGCAGGGCACAGCTGGCCCTGCCGTGGAGAGCCACCCAGGCTCCCTGGCTGAAGAGAGAACTCATCCTCTTCCAGCTAAATCTGCAGCTGCAGAGAGGCAGCCCTCCACTCAGCGCTTTGGAGCATGCCGATTCATTCTTTTTGTGAAGACATTGGAAGAATATGAGGAAAAGTTATTGAAAGTATTAGATTGTGGATGCTAACCCAATACTAACCCAATACCCAATGATTAGATCATAGGTACAGAGCTGGAAGGAAACTTCGAGGTCATTGGATTCAACCCCTTCATTTAAAAAATGAAGAAACTGATCACCAAAGAGGATTGAGGGACTTGCTCAGGGTCATCTAGTTAGTAATTAAAGGGTCTAAAGTAGGAGTTGAACCCACATCTTCTTAACTCCTATGCTAGTACTTTAACAGTATGTTAAACTCCCTTTTAGGGTAAATGTTGATTTTATGCAATTTCTGCCATGCATGTGTACAACACAGTATTTTGATAGGGAGAGAGTATTAACTCTGAGAATATGGAAGTGCCTTTTACTTGGCCACATCCAAAGAATTATCATAACATTACCATTTGGTTGATGCTATCAGATTTGTGAAAAATTATACCATCATTACAAAACCTCAGCGATCTGAGTCATTGGGTATGTTTTTGTAAGAAACTTCAAATAGACAGGAAGAAGAGAGATTTGAAAATGATATTCCCGTCAGAGAGAACAGCACGGACTTTATCATTAGATGCCCTTTGGAGACTTCTCAGATAAGAAATATGACAAGGACATCAAAGACTTAATTAATTGATTCATGAATGTATTTGTATTGGATTTCACTGATCTAAGTGAACCTTATGTGTTGTACACTGATGACAGCCTGGTGTGTCTTAAGGCAAAATGGGTTCCTTAGCACTTCAGGAGTTTGGCTTTTGTTACTTTGAGTGAAAGGACTTTCAGCTGTTAAGTGCTAAGCCCCAGGCCCAAAGCCCTATCTGGTGTGAAACATGTGCGGGTGTAGATTAATGACTTAAGAGGGGCCAACTTGGGAACCAATGGTCTCTGGTCGCTGAGGCAGGGCTTGAAAATGCCAGAGGCTTGGCTGCGAGGAGAGGAGAGCTAAGAGACAACTACAGTTGAAGCTGAAAAAAAGTCGAAGCAGGAAGCTGTGGAAGCAGAGCCGACCTGTGTGTAGACCCAGGAGTGTGAGCAAGGACTTGAGGCCAGTGAATATGTGGTTTAATGTTATCAGGCTTCTCTGTGGCCTCCTGGTTACTCTTGTGAGGCAGGCCTATTGGGCCTGGGGTCTTTTGGTCAAGATGTTGGATTGGGGAGGCTGGTGTGCAAATCTGTTGCTGTGGGGCCTAAATAAATGTTTTGTTGCTTTCTATTTAGAGCATCTCTCATACCTTGCAATTTTGAACCATTCAAATATATATATGATTACATTTGAGATCATAAATTCGGCCTTCCTACTACGCCTGGGTGGCCTAAAGGCTCTTTTGTACCAGGAAAGCCACTGCTTCAATAAGTCTGCAGATGGGGAATTAGTCACTTTGAGTCCTATTATTCCATCTAGACATTGAAGCTTTGGCATTGAATTCAGCCATGACTGAAAATTGATTCTGGGATAGTTTCTGTAATGGATAGACAACAACCCTTTCACACAGTATGCCTATATTCTAAAAATTCAATTACATTTGAATTCGCAATAATTCAATTATTAGGTGCCTTCTATATGCAAGGAACTGTATTGGGGATACAAAAATGAAAGCAGTTGTCTCCCTTAAAGACTTTATATTCAACAAATACCAAAGTAATTGCTACCAGTTGGGTAATAAGATACATAATGGTTCTGGTCGGTAGAGGTCAGTGTATATTATAAGTCAGAAGTCATTATGTGTGTATAGATGTGATGTCATATAGGACCTGTGTCAACAAATCCTATGCTTGTCATGATCACTGAATCATAAGCATTTGTACAAAGGGAATATAGGCAATCTGTGACTCAAAGGGATCAAGGCTCTAAGGAAGGACAATCTAGTACAGTCTGGAATTTCTGTGGGTAGTATATCATCTCTGAGAGTAAACTATATAGGCATAAACTAATCTTCTATAACCAAATTGAACAGGGATGACTGGCAGTGGATTTAATTGCAGGATGAAGTCATACAAGCTGTGATGCTGTCTAGGGAGAGAAGATATGATCACTAAAGAACTGAGCATGACTTATCTGGTCAAATGACTATTATCTGAGTTGTAAAAACAGAAACTCATTAATTGATTACTATCATAGAGTAACAAATCTTATTCTAGGGATCATATTCAAAGTAATCAGTGCTATCCAAAGCCTACCAATTTATATCTATGAAAGTCCTCTGAACAATTTCGGATGGTCAAGAGAAAGATCCAATATGAAATAGATTCTTCTTGGAAAAATAAGTAGAAACAAACCTTTGATATTGGTGAACACAGACTCCCTGGGTGTGAAAAGTGGGTCAGAATACTATGAACAGCATCTTAGTAGTTGATAGGCACTCCAAAAGAATGTAACTCCTTGAAGTCAAAGACCGTTGCATTTTCCTTTTTGTAGCCCCGCTGCTTAGTTCAGTGAATGGCACACAATGGGCATTTAACAAATATTGATGGTTAATGAATGACTATCCAAGCTGGAATCAGAGGACTATTTCATCATAGCCAACGCACTGTGGAAGAAGTGTTTCTTATAGAACGACTTCCCCGTCTATACCCACATGATTAGGGTTGAAATTTTAGGATCATAGAATTTTACACTTATATCTGGAATGGAAATGAAAGGTTTTCTAATCCAAACCCCTGCTTTTATATATGAGGAAATCAAAGTTTAAAAGGGTTAAATGGTTTTGTTTCAGGTTGCACTGGAAATAAGTAGCAGAGTCAGGATTGGAACCTGGGTTCTCTGACTACAAATCTAATGATCTTTCTACTGTACCATGCTTAGAGCAAATAACTCAGAGACACTCGACCAATAAGGAATTAAAAAATTAAAATTATGCCTTTCTATGCCCAAGAAGATCCATAATCAGAACACTTCAATTTTATCCTCTTAAACATGCTGTGGATGTGGAAGCCCAAGGATCAATGGTGTTTCTAGCATATGCTGATAATTTCAAGGATAATGTCACAGGATTTATGTCATGTAAGATTATATTTTGGCAAGAACCTTGTCTGCACATTTACCTATGCTTTGGAGTATCAAGATGATAGAAATCTAGATCTAAGACTACAATGACCTCATCTCAGAAAAGTTCAGATAGGAAAAATCAGTGGTATACTTGAGTTCACCACTGAGAGCTTCAGCCAGATCTTTCCGCCAAGAAATCTTGGTTTTCTAGGAAGATATAAGATTGTGAACCAGTGTACAATGTGTCTCAAAAGTCTCTTAAAAGTTTAATAGTTTAAAATGAAGCACTACAATGGCAACATTACTTGCTACTCAGCGGGAACTGGTATGACTAGTGAAGAGGTGTACAGGTACAACAACAAAATGAATTCAGGAGAGTGAAGGCATTTAGCCTACAGCAGGTCCAATCCATGAGGTGCAGGTGAGTAATTGACTTCTGAGGAACACAATAAGGAGATGATCTAGATAGGGATTTTGTCCCAGGTGAAGTCAAAGTAGGGATAGTGAATGTGGAAGGCCATAAGTCCTGCCTTACCTGTAGGAAACCTCTTCCTGGACAGTGGGAAGAGGCTAAATTTAGAGGCAGTCACTGTTCTGCCTGCTTTTCTCCTGTTTGTCTTAGGCTACATAAGATGCTAATTCACTTAAGATATCAAATAACGCTAATGACTTTTAGTTATCCATAGGCCTAGAACTATTAGGCTGCCAACTGGGGTCCCTGAAGATTATTTTTTTCCTCTAGACTGGGTAGAACTTTGTACAGCATTCAGATGTTATATTAAATCATAACAGAAGTGCTAAGACTATTGGGCCAGCTATTAGCCTCTTTTATGATGCCCAAAGAATGGGAAAACATATCAGTCAGAGAGTGTAGGTGTTTATTGGCACAAAGCAGCATATTACATTCTGAGTAGTATAACATAAAAAATAAGAGTACATGTAAGGTCTGTGTGTACTTTAATTTAAATTTGAGTTAACTTTTACTGTGAATGAACATAATATATTGTGTATCACAAACTATCTGTGAACCTTATATCTGGGTAGTGTAGTAGAAAGAGTACATAGGCTCAAATCCTGGATTTACTATTTATTATCTGTTTGACCTTGGGCAATTTCCTTTACCTCTCTGGGAATCGATTTCCTCATCCTTTACATGACAGAAGTTGGACAAGATGATCTCTTCAGGCTTCTTGCACTTCTGTATCCTGCGTCTCTGGTATAATTTATAGAAACTGCACATTTTTAACTAGGGTATGGGCTGGGAGAGAATGTAATGGAAGACATTTCATTTGTTCTCTTTATTCTCTTTTCCTGTGTTAGTATGTAGAAGAGAGATGGTTGAGGTAATCTGTAATGGCAAGCAAAGTGAGACTTTTTGTTTTACTCTTTTTTTCTTTTGGAGTTCTAGTTCTTCTCAGTACTATGGCAATCAAGTGCCTTTGATTGAGTCTTGCCTTTGTTTGAATCAAGAGTCTTTGATGACCTGCTTAAGTCACAAGAAAGCCCAAGTCACATGAGTTTGAGTTACATGGTTGTGATGCCCTCTGTGGGCTGGCCCTGAAGAAGTATATGCATACTTTAAGGTTAGCATTTTACTTGGGGCTCACTCATTCAAAGAGCATTCCTGTGATTTCACTAGAGGAAACTCTGGGTAGCCGTTAAGGAGCCCCCTGGCTTTGACCCAGGTGTTGGTGCTTCTCTCTCTGGTATCTATGTATGTATTGCTATGGTCCAATGGAAGCCTGTCTGTTGATTTGTGTTATATTCTCTGTTTGTAATTTCTGTTTGTATTTGCTCTGAAGTTCAGGGTGCTGACTTTCCCCCCTGAACTAAGTGAATGATATATGTCAAATTAAAGTAAGACTTTTAACCCCTTAAAGTTGCTTTCCTTAGAAAAGCAGAGCTAAGAATTTGTGCTAGCAGCCCTCCTGTGTGCTGGTGTTATTGGTCTTACACCTCCACAGCAGCTGCTAGTAACATTGGTATTACAGAAGCCTTAGAATGTCCTATTCCAGAAGTATTAGAGAAACAATCTAGCATAATTTGGATGGTTTTCACTCTATTCATTTTTACCACTTGTCCCCAGGGGGGCTTTCAAAATATTTGGAGAGAAATTGAGGTGTTTTGTCAAGTTTCTACAATGAAGAAAATGCTGACATGGTTTGGAAATACACTGACTAGGCACCAGGGGAAAAGAGGATAGCATATTATAGAATAACCATTGTCCTGATCTGGTATTGACTATTGTTGCAACAATTTGGCTAGCAGCTTCTGTGGGGGTGAAAGACAAACACAAGTCCAACAGCAAGAATGCTGCCAGCACAGCTTCTTTTGATCTGCTTCACTAAGGAAAGCAATGTTAACGGGTTAGCAATCTTATTTCAATCCAACATACAAATATCATTTAATTAGTTCAGGGGAAAAAGACAGCACCCTGAACTTCAGAGCAAATACAAACAAATTACAAACATACATTACAAGCAGACCAAATACAATTCATAGTTAGCAATAAACCAACATCTGAATTCAGGAGCTAGGGAGCTCATAACAACAGCTGGCCCAGAGTCATGCTCCACTCCCCCTGTGGCTCAGAGCCCTAGCAAATAGCTCTGTTCTCTCTTTTTATACACTGTTTAGCCGTCATCAAATGTCATCTGAGAGACCAGAACTTAGGCTCCTACTATTGGCTCTGGTCTTAGCAACTCGTCTTTGGCCCCTGGGGGCTTCACGCCCACATTGGCTTAGCACCTAGTAGGTAGGGGTTTGGGCTTGGGGCTTTGCACATGGCAAGGCTCAAGCAAAGACATTTAATTAATTTATCATTCTAAAACAGTAAAAAAAATCCCAACTTAATTGATATTACACAATGTAGTCCAGTATGTAAATATAAGGAATGTTGTATGTTCCTGATTCCTGGGTAAACTTTTTTTGTGTTATTTTATGTTTCTCTCTCTCTCCTTCCCTCCTCCCTCCCTCTCTCTCTCTCTCTCTCTCTCTCTCTCTCTCTCTCTCTCTCTCTGCTATGCTAGAGGTTAATAGAAATATTTGAAGGAAGGAGAATATTCATAGTAGAAACACGATTTCTTGGTATACTACATTTGCTCTGTATACACCAGGAGAATTTGTACTTTCTGTCATAATAAGAATGAGACCCATGACATGTGCATGGGTTGGACTATATAAGCCACTGAAGACTGTCTCTCAATTTCTGTGATTTTGAGATTTTCCTCTGGAAAAGACCTAGCAACACCACCTCCTGGGAACTCCCGAGTATTGAAGGTAGATCACTGTGGAAGAGTTGAGAGAATTACTGGATGAATTAATACTGCTTGGTGGGAATGCAGAGAGCTATAGGGAGAGTGATAATGACCATCATCTGCTGGGAGTTATGAAGAACCATGTACTCAGGAATTTTTAGAGGGAAAACTTGTTACAAATTAGTACTAGAATCATTGGACTAGAAAGCAGATCAGAGGCCATCTAGGTAATTCTGCTAATTTTATAAATGAGGAGACGAAGAACCTGAGACTTGCCTAAGGTCACACAGATAGTAAGATGCAGAGCAAGGATTAAGTCCATGCTTTCTTATTGAAAATCTAATATTCTTTCCACTGCACCACAATGATTACTAGTGACTACAGCTAAGCAAGTTTTCTAAAAATAAGTTATACAAAAGTGGCCAAGGATGTATTTAGAAGTGCAGTAGATTCTTCCCCACTCTGCCCCACTTGATTGTTGGTACCATAGAGGAGATTCTTAGTGAAGCAGATGTTGGGCTAGATGGCCCCTAAAATCCCTTAGAATTTTGAGATTTTTAAAAACTTTTTCTTGGGAAATAGTGTTCATTTGTAGGTATCACTTTTTCTTTGGCCTATAAATTACTTTTTCCTTCCTTTAGCTTTGTAAAGTGTGGACTTGCTTTTTTTGGATGGAGACACAAAGTAGGAAAAATGAAATATTTTCTATCCCCAAAGGGTGCTAGATTTAAAATCTGATAATCTAGGTACAATTCTGTGACCTTTGGTGAATCACTTTATTTCTTCAGGCCACAGTTACCTCATGTATAAAAGGAAAAGGCTGAACCAGATCTCTAAATTCTTCTTTACTTCAAAATCTATGATTCTAAATATATCATATGAAAACCTCTCTGTCAGAGAGATTACATGAAATCCTTTCCATACTGGATAAATAGCATACCTCAATTATACATTTCTCAGACTTTTTTTTTTCATAAAAACACATTTTTTGTCATTGCTGTGCTGCCTCTCTTTCCTGGGGTGTGAGGTAGGGGGAGTATTTCCTTCTGTCACTATCCTTTGTTAACTTGCAAACTAGCTGCTCTTATATTTAGTCTTATGTAGGTAGGCCTCCCTACAGACACAGCTTTGTGGTTTCCTACCAGTACTCATTTCTCTTTGATTTTATTTGCCTTGTGAACTAATCTGCTTTCCAATATCATGACAATCGCTTCAGGAGAGAATATTAGGTGGTGTGACCCTCTCCCACGGGAGAATCTGTTGTGCTTTGAACTTGGCATTCAATTGTTTGTCTTGGGAATATCTACTAGGTTCCTTAGTCTTCCATATCTTGCCTCTTTAAAATACTCAGAATAATCTTGATGTAGTGAAGGATTATTGGACCTTTTATATCTTGAATTTAACAGCCCTGCACTGATGGCTAGGAGTAGGACAATATTATAACTGCTTTCTGAAAATAAAAGCAACATGTAGTAATATATATGAATGCATATTTGTATTATATGTTGATATGTATACACACACATGCACACATACATGCAGTATGTCCATGCATATACACATGAGTGTGTATATGCATATATCTATAGCTGCGTAGAACTAAAAAAGAAAAATCTGTTTGTGCCTTATATATAGCAGGAACAGTATAAATTGCAGTTGAAATTTTAAAGAAACTGTGACTGCAAAGGGGAGTGTAGTACGTTTTTAATGTTATCTTTTAGATGAAAATGTGCTATAGTGGATTGGTAGGTTTGGAGCCCAGGGACATGGGTTCAAATATGGCTTGTATAACTGAACAAATCATTTCACTGAATCTAAGTCTGTTAAGCTGGAGTAATAATACTTAGGCTGCTTAAGAGCTGGAAGGAAATTTTGAAGTCACCTAGTCTAATCCCTTTGCTTTATAAAGAAACTGGAGAGCAGACAGGCAAAGGGTCACACAGGCCCAAGGTCACACAGGTAGGAAGGAACAAAGGTAGAGTCCCATGACTTAAGATCCTGCCTCCCAATGACATTGTTATGCAGAAAGGATTTTGTAGACTTTAAAGAGCTAAAACCATACCTCCAGAATCCGGGATTTTGTCATTGTGGTTGACTTCAGGTTTACTGGCTGGATTTCTTTCTCAAAAACCAGGCCTTAAACCCAGTTTACTCTGGAGCTCACAGATTGGACAATAGTTCCCGGCCCACCTAGCACAGAGTGAATGTAAATACTAAATAGCAACTATTTCTCTTTTGGCCAGGAACCCTGAGGGTCTTCCCCTCCCAGTTTGATTTTTTTTTTTGAGTTTGGATTAAAGGAAGCCACCCCTTGATTAACTTCTTAAAGAGGCCTATTCATTGAATGGGCAATAACCTCACTCAAAGTGAGAATGTGAAAAGACCTTATCCTGAAAGGGCAAGGGTCTCCCAATGCCTCCTGGTCATCTCCAGTGCTCCTGGTGAATATCTGGTCACTGGATCCAGATGGCTCTGGAGGAGAAAGTGAAGGACAAACACAAGATTACAGCACCTCCTTAGTTCTGGGAGTCAGTTTTTGATGCCATCTATGGACAAAGCATCCATCACCTCATAGCCAAGTGGGCGATATCCCTCTCAGAGTTTAGTTGGGCTGGTCCTTGAATTAGAGCTGTACAGATGCATCCCTGTACAGATATATAACTGAAAACCATTATTTTTAAGTAAGGTAGAATTTAAATGTTATTCTCATCTGATAATATCTTTTTTTTTTTACCCACTTTGAAGGAGACAGGAAAAAAAGCCTAAAATAAAAATTTTCACAAGTTTGAAGAAAAAAAAAAGGATTGTAGTTTGTTAGTAGTGAGGATTGTGTAGTTCTGAAAGGTTTTTGGGCCAGTTCTCCCTCATTAGCTTCCCTCCTCTGTGGAGTGGCTTATGAACATTTTATGTGTTGTTCTTTTTGTCACTGTCATCATTAAGTTAGCCTAATAATTTAACCTAAAGGAAGACATGGCTTCTAGTCATTTTTTTTTTTATCACTAACTGCACACACACAGAGAAAAGGTTAATTCCTTTTCACAAAGTTATCAACTCATTGCCATTTTTTCTCATTTCTTCCTCATCTGAGTAAGGCTGTGATTTACAAACTATAAGCAAGCAGAGCTGATACTGGATTCTTAAGATCACTGGACTTTTCTCTGGCGATGTTCTTTCCTACTTCCTAGTTCTTGTCACCATCTTCATCCCTGTTCCTTGCCTTTTTAAAGATAATGTACATATGAGAACATTAGACTCTGGAAACCTACCATCTTTAGCTCCTCTTCATTTCCCTTTTAAAGATAATATATGTAAAAGAATATTAGGCTCTGGAGATCCTGGGATTGAATGCAAACATCTATGTGAGGAAGGTGGCAAGAACATATAGCTTCCTGCATCTTTTAGTGATGTCCTCAAATTTCCCGGCTTAAATTTAAGCAGCATCAAAATGGTCCTTAGACACTGGCAATTTTGCTTTGCCATGGTAGTAGAAGAAACAGCCCCTGAGTATTTGTGACAGAATGTATTGAGGACGGAACAAGTACAGACTATAGAAAACAGATCATGAATGGAGAGTTTGCTTTGCAATCAGAGGAAATGAGGTCAGGTGTGGACCCCCAATGAGTTGAGTCTGTTCCTAAAGTGAACCCTAAAATATGGAACAGAAGGCTAAGGGATAAGAGAGGTATAAGGAAGTAGGCTCTCCAGGCTGATTGCTAGCCAGAGTGACAACTTGCATGCTGGAGAGATTGTGTGCACTGTCCTTTCAGCAGGAGCTGTGTTGGTTTTCTGTGGGTGGTGACTGAAGAACAGGGAACTTCATTGGATTGACTCTCATGACACAGAACAGGGCTAGAGCCTTTTTTTCCTCCTTTCTTTTTCACTTCTGTTCCCTTGCTCTTCTTTCTTCTTTTCTATGGATGTTGTTGTTCCATCATTTCCGTCATGTCTGACTCTTTTTGACCCCATTTAGGGTTTTCTTGGAAAAGATACTGGAGTGGTTTGCCATTTCCTTCTGCAGCTCATTTTACAGATGAAGAACTGAGGCAGAGTTAAGTGACTTGCCCAGGGTCACACAGCTAATAAGTATCTAAGGCTGGATTTGAGCTCAGATGGGTTCAGGAAGAGGAGTCTTCCTGATTCTAAGCCCAGTGCTCTTTCTACTGTGCCACCTAGGTACCACTTTTTCTATGCATAATCCTTCCTAAGTTGCAGTGCCAGGTTGGTCCTTCAGGAATGGAGAGAGGGGACATTTGACTTTTTGTTTTTGAAGCTTGAAATAAAAGAAGTCTAGCCAGGGAAAATTGCATTAATGATTATTCTTAATCTCCCTTCTATCTGAAGGTCACCTTCCTAAGTTTCAGAATTGAAGAGTAGAAATTTATATCTCCTTGACTTTGAAGTTGTGTTTTCAAAGTTAGCAAAGTTAGTTTTACTGCATTTTTACTTTGCATGAGTAAGTCATTACATTTTAACCCTCAAACCTGAATTACTGGGCTGTCCTAGGTTATGCCAGAATACTGCTTATGGATTAACAGCAGAATATGGGTAGCAATGAGGTGAAAGCCATAAGAGATGTGATGTTCTGAATAGCACAGTTATTAGCCTACTGTATTCTCCATCTAGGAAAAGAGAACTCTGGAGGAAGAGGATAGGATTAGAAAAGGAAGATAAGTAGACATAAGTAGACCTTGGAGAGTAATTGGGGGCAATGAGCAGATGAGAGTAAGTACAAAAACAAAAAAATTCTGAAAAAATATAAAGTAAATATAAGGGGGAAAAATCAAATAAAAGGAAAGTATGGGGAGGAAGCATGACTGTACCTAGACTGATAGATGGGAAGTCAAGAAAAAAACCATAGGATCATTGCCCTAGAGTTGGAGGGAACTTCAGAGTCAATCTACTTTACTCCTTTTTTAAAATTTTTATTTTTTTTATTACAGATGAGGCCAAAGGAGGCTAATGGTACCCAAAGAGGATCTGAGCTCAGATCCTCTGACTATATGTATTATTTTCGCTATACTTTCTCCCACAGCTGAGTTACAGTTTTGGATCTGTCATTACTCAACTGTTGGACTTTGAGCAAATCATCTATACTCACTGGGCCTTAGTTTCCTTTTCTGTCAAAACACACTACGAAACATTATCCTCCCCATCTCACAGGATTTCTAAGTAAAACAAAATCAAGAGAAATCAGAAACAGAAGATCATAGATATGTGACTAGAAGAGACCTAGAAGAGGTCATCAAGTCCAATCCCTTCATTTTACATGTGAGGAACTTGAAGTCAAAGAGGTTAAGTGGCTTGCCTAAATCACATATGTTACACACGATAGAATCTTAGAGTAGAATAGGACCTCAGAGGCCATCTGCATCTCCTATGTGAAGTATGTTGCAAGTCTTGCGTTGTTTAGTTGTATTGATTCTTTGTGACCCTGTGGACCATATTGTCTGTGAGGTTGTCTTGGCAAAGATATCGGAAAGTTTTGCCATTTCCTTCTCCTGTGGATTAAGGCAAACAGAGGTTAAGTGACTTGCCTAGGGTCACATAGCTAGTGTCTGAAGCTGGATTTGAACTCAGATCTTCCTGACTCCAGGCCCAGTACTCTACCCACTGAGCCACCTATCTGCCTCCAAACCCTTAGAGCACTATAAAAATGTCAGCTGTTATTATTCTTGTTTCTTCTGGAGAAAGGAGCATATTCTTGCTCTTGGCTCTTCTGTGATAGTTGCATCAGAAGCCCTATGAAGCCTTTGACAATTTTCACTTCCATTCTTTTTTTCAGGAAGTTCATGTGACTTGTATCCTTGGAGTAATTTTTAAAATATTATATTTTCAATTTATAGAAATATTTTATATATATATTTTATATATATAATATATATAGAAATATTTATAGAAATATTTTTAAATTTTTTTATTTTCTTTATTGAGCCAGCAATTCCTTCAATAGCACATTCATAAAATATTTTATTAAATTTCTCTTTAGCAAAGTTAATTGCTTATTCAATAAAGTTTAGTCTATCAAGTATCTTATTGTCTAGGGCTAGAAAGATCTGAAAGAATGAGAGTTCCAGTCTTATCAGATTTGGAGTAGTTTGGTGCCATTAATCTATCTTTAACATTTATCCCTTCATAGCTTCTGTCTTCACAACTCATCAACCTCTTAAACTCCCATGATATCCATCTTCACTAAACCTTAGCTACCTATAGAGTTGATCATATCTTGGATCTCACCATCATTGAAAACCATTCTACCTCCATGACCTTGAACTCTAAAACTCTTCTATCTGATTATAAACTCCCTTTTTTAAATCTCTTCTACTATCTTATTCTTCCTTATCCTATTTATCATCTTTAACACTACCTCTGGCTCCTTAATCAGTCTCTATTCTCCCTCGGCTGATCTCCCTTTCCTACCTTCACAACCTTGATCCTATAATTGGCACATTCAACAAAGTATAGTTATCCTTTTCCCCTTTGTCCATCATATATTCACAAATGCTACCAGTGAAAACAGTTCTGACTCAGTCCTTTACAAATTGGTTTACCACTCCTCTAGGTTAGATAAGCACGTCTTTATCTTCACTTTTGAGAATCCTTATCTTCCTTCAATGGTCATCTTAGGCACTACTTCTTAGCAAATAGAGCTACAGGAAAGTGGAATGGGCTGCTCCAGGGGTTTAGACCAATCTGTATAATGCTAGGGTTTATTCCCTAATAGAAGGCTAAGCAAATTGGGAAAGAACCTCATTGCTTTTATTTTATTAATAATTTTTTACAAGTTCCTGAATATTGGAAATAGATTAACCATGTCACTTGGGACGACTGCACCCTTTGGTTAATAGAGTCATTGCTCAACCAAATTTAGGTGGTTTAAGTCACTGATATCTGAGGGAAGAAACTCTGGCCTTTGAAGTGAGGGGGCAGAGTAGACATATGACCCAAGAGAAGAGGATAGCTCCTGGCCTTCCCAGTGAAAAAAGGAAGGAATGGTTTGGGAAGGTTGAGGCTGGTTGAAATTCCACCAATGGGAGAGAAAGTAGAGAGTTTTTCTTCATTTCCCCTTTTTAAATAGTATTTTATTTTTTGCCCCAATTTGCAATTGGGGGATATTGTTAGCATTCATTTTTATAAGATTTTGAGTTCCAAAATTTTCTGCTTCCCTCCTTCCCCTCCCCTCTTCCTAAAATAGTAGGCAATTTGATATGTTATACATGTGCTATCCTGCAAAACATATTTCCACATAGTTGTGAAAGAAGAAACAGATCAAAACAAAAAATACCACGAAAAAGAATAAAGTAAGTGAAAATATATGTTTAGATCTGTACTGAGTCCATCAGTTATTTGTTTGGATGAAATTGCATTTTCTTTTATCAGTTCTTTGTACTTGATTTGGATCATTGTGTTGCTGAGAAGAGCTAAGTCATTCATAGTTAGTCATCACACAATGTTGCTGATTCTGTGTACAATGTTTTCCTGGTTCTGCTTTGCTTGATACAAAGTGAGAACTTTGCATCAATTCATACAAGTCTTTACAGGATTTTCTGATATCTGTCTGTTCATCATGTCTTATTGCACAATAGTATTACATTATATTCATATACGACAGCTTGTCCAGCCATTCCACAACTTCTGGGATGGGCATCCCATCAGTTTCCAATATTTTGCCACCATGAAAAGGGCTGCTATAAATATTTTTGTACGTGTAGTCCCTTTTCCATTTTTTTATGCTGTCTTTGGGATGCAGACCTAGCAGTAGTATTGTTGGTTGCCCTTTGGGTGTAGTTCCAAATTGCTCTTCAGAATGGTTGGATTAGCTCACAAGTCCACCAACAGTGGACCCCTCCCCTTTCCTCCTCTCCTCTCCCTTCCCTTCCCCTCCCTTCCCCTTTCCTATCCACCCCTTCCTATAGATCACCTTGCTAGTATTTTGTTAATTTTTTTTTTGCATAGATATTCATTAGGCAAATTGGTATGCAATTTTCTTTCTCTGTTTTAGCTTTTCTTAGATATCAGCACCATATTTTTGTCATAAAAGGAGTTTGGTAGTACTCTTTTGACTATTTTTCCATATAGTTTATATAGTATTGGAATTAATTGTTCTTTAAATGTTTAGTAGAATTCACTTGTGAACCCATCTGGCCCTGGAGATTTTATCTTAG
>CM053625.1:50778445-50799567 GCA_028646595.1 Phalanger gymnotis | reverse complement strand
TCCTCTAGGTGTGACAAGTAGTATTGGTTAAACCACCTTGGACTTCTAACCAGTTAAAGCAATTTACCACTGCAAGTCCTTCACAAGTTTTGGCATTTTTTGGGGTGGCATTTTACCAGTGCGGCAACCTCACTATTGCATATCATGACTAAAGAGTTACTGTGGCCAAAAAATTCTTTGGAGTTGATGAGCCTTTCCATACTTACTTAGCTGACATGATCCTCAGATGACAGGTACACAGTGTCACCACAATCAAGGAAGCAGGCCAGGTCAGTTGTAGAAGAAGGAAAGCAGCAAATGCTGCCAAAGACCTAACAGGGCATCACCTTTTCTCCAATTTTATTTGCAGCCAGCAGTCTTAATAAACATAAAGGTGGAGGTGGGGAAGGCCAACAAAGTGCTGATATAAGGGAGATGGTGTTCTTGTATTTCAATGTCTTCTGGCAAGTTGAGGAATGATTTCCTTGGCTATCATTCCTAGGATACTATAACTACAGTGTCCCTCTCCCAGGATACCTTCTTTCTCCCAAGTAATTGTGTGTGTGTGGGGGGGGGTGGCCTGTGGGCTAGGGCCTCCTCCCAGTGTGATTGTATTCTCAGAGGGATTGTCCTATGTGCTGCTGTGCTCACTCTAAGGACAAGCCTCTGCAATGTTCCCTCTACCTTCTCCAAATGAATTTACTTCTGGTTACCGATTACCTGACAACCAACAGATAAAAGAAAGGAAACCCAGAAGATTTGTGCTCATATGGAGGATAGAGATCTGGTCATCTTGAAAAGAGGGAATGTAAAATGATACCTTTATGTGGTTTGTTTTTCTAATGTTGAACCATATTTGCATTGCTGCTAATAAATCCATTTTAATCATAACAGACAATTATATATACGTAATGTAGCTATAATCTATTTGCCAGGATTTTATTTAAAATTTTTGACATTCTCTCTCTCATAAATATGTAAATAGATATATTAATGATATTGGATAATTGGTCTATAGCTCTATTTCTTTGCTTTATCCTTTTCTGTTTTAGGGATTAGGATCATATTAGTATTAGAAAAGGAGTTTGGTGGAACATTTTCTTCCGCAATTGTTGACAATAAAAATCTTATTATTATTATTTTGGTAACAATTTTCTTCCTAATCAGGTTACCTAAAGGTATTCGATCAATTTGGTTAGTCTTTTCAAAAAATCAACTTTTACTTTTGTTTATCAATGACATAGCCTTTCTGGATTATAATTTGTTTATTTCTTCCCTAATTTGAAAAATAAAATCTTTTGTGCTCATTTTGGATTTGCTTATTTTTTTAATATTTAATTTCTTATTTGGTTCATTAGCCCTCTCCCCACATCCCATTTTGTTAATGTGTGTTCTCAGAGATATGTTTTTGTCCCCTAAGGACTGATTTAATGGTATCCCAGAAATTTTGATATGTGGGCTAATGATTATCATCTTTCATATAGTTATTAATTATTTCTATCATCTATAAATATTTTAGAATGTATAATAAAGTCTCTACTTAGATCTACATCTTCTGCTCTTGTTCTTTCTATCAATGACTATTATCATTATCATTTTATTTTATTTTTTATTAAGAGCAGTGTGGCAATGGAGATTCTGATTACCTGGATAACTTTTCTTGTGTGCTTTGCTTCTCTCTGTTGTCTGTATCCTTGAGGAAGTCTTATGCATCTGATAATAATATCAGTTGCTTTAGGTCTTAGGCTCAGAGAGCACCCAAGGGCTTGGAGATGATGACTTTCGTGCTGGAAAATCAGTGACAGCTGGATCCTTGTCTGTCTGAAACTTCATTATTCTCCCAGGGGTATCTGTGTCAGAGGTTATACGATACTGTCATATGTTATATCGGTAGATGCACACTTGGAGCTTTTCCAGTTTGATAGAACCTGCCAAATCTTGTGGAGCTCCTTTAGGAACTCAAGGATATTGGTATTTAAAGTCCTTCACAATCTGGCCCCGACCTACTTATCCATATGACTGATTGATTTTAGCTTTATTGCACGTTATTCCCCTCTATGTCTAGCCAAACTGGCCTTCTTGCAATTCCTGCTGTAGGGTTCCATATCTTTTTATTGGTGTTTCCCAAGGTTGGGATGTACTTACTTGTGACCTGTATCTCTCAGAACTCCTGGTTTCCTTCAAAGATCAGATTAAATGCTATCTTCTGTATGAGGGTTTTCCTCGTCATCTTAACTGCTAGTTCCTTCACTCCCAAATCACTTTATATATGTTTTATGCCTATTATGAATATATTTAAACATGTTCCTACTCATACACATTTACATAACTACACATATATATTTATATACATACATATGTACATATATGAGGCAACTGGTGGCTTAGTGGATAGAGCACTGGGTCTGGAGTCAGAAAGATCTAAGTTCAAATCTAGCCTCATCTTCTAGCTGTGTGACCTGGGCAAGTCACATAACATCTGATTGCCTGACAAAATGGATCCACTGAATTGACTGGAGAAGGAAATGTCAAATCACTCTAATATCTTTGATAAGAAAACCCTAAATGGGGTCACAAAGTGTTGGGCATGACTGAAAAATGACTGAAGAACACATACCTATGTAAATGTACTTATACATATACACACATACACATACATCCCTCTCAGCTAAATTGTAAGCTTATTGAAGTTAGGGACTGTTTTTGCTTTTGTCTTTGTACTCTTTATTCCTATCACAGTGCCTGAAACATGGCAGACAATAAAATGCTGGTTTGTCTATTGATGAAACATTGGAGTAGTTCTGTTCTATATTGTAGCTCATCAATCTTTAATGTTTTTGGGTTTGAGCTCAGTTTGTGGCTCGGGCCCAGAAAAAAAAAAGATGCTTTTAAATCCTCAATCTTATACCTAGATAAGAAAATAGGATTAGCTAGTATCCTGTCCAAATGATTTAGCTAGTGCTAGGTAAGCTGTTTTCCTTAAGTTTACAAGGTGACTCTGAGGGTTTGTAGGACACACTCATTTGGAATCAGCAGCACTTTTTAGATTGTTACTAGTGAGATGAGGGAATTTCTCTTTTAAATCTTCTCTGTTTTGGTCATGGAATAAATGTTCCCATCCTGTTTGTGGAACTTCCTTCAAGGGGAATAACAATACTAAAGTGAAGTCACATTCATATACTCTTTAAGATTTAGACAAAGCCTGATTGAAAATAACTGGATAATGTTTCTAGGTGTAGAAAACAAAGAATATTGAATTTGAAATTAAGAGACATAGGTAAGTTCTAGTACCAGTTTTTGTACAACCTTCCTGTGTGACTGGGGAAGTAATTTGCCTTTCTCTTTGCCTCAGGTCTCTCATCTGCAAAATGCTTAGCTTGGGGGATAGAGAATAGAACGTCTGATTTCTAAGATTCCTTCTATGACTCTGTGATTTTAGGTAGCTGAAGAAAAACCAAAATAAAAGTATGATTTTTGGTATAAAGACCTCACGTAAGCAAATACTTTAGTTCAGGAAATGTTTTCTATTTGGATAAGAGAAAAGCATCATAAATTAATTACCTTTGTTCCTCAGTCCATTTTTTTTTTTAATGTGTTCACCTGGAAAATAGTATAAGGAGCTCCTGGAAAGGAACTTTTTTCCTCCAATTCAGATTGTCATCTTCTAATCATAGAGAAGTGCTTGGGGGAACTGCAAGTTAAGGAACTTCCCCAGACTCATGCAGCCACCACGTATGAAAGATAGGACTTGGATCTAGACCTTCCTGGCTTGGATTATGATTTTCTTTTTACTATAATATGCTGCCTTTCTAATTCAGTTCTTCATGTTGGAATTTTTCCAGGAACAGCTTAAGCTTAGTCAACATAGGTATTGTGTCATAAAAAGGATCTGAAAAGAAAATAGGGAAAAAATAAAATCTTAAGGTATTATTTCAATGGTAAAGTAGTTAATCAACAAAGATTTGTTAGAGGTTATTGAAAACTTCCTCTGTGAAACAAGTAAAAAATTTCCTCTTTTCAAAATAAAGTTAATAATATTCATATGTGAGGTAGAGTGAGTATCTTAAATTGAACTTATTCTAAAAATTTTAAAATAAGGTAGTCTACATGTAGGTAGACTGGGCTGGTTTATTTCTTGCACTAATGCAATAATAAATATGGCCTTCCCTACTCAAGTGGAAGAGTTTCCTTCTGGACCATTCTAGTTTTTTAAGCTACTATGATATGTCCCCCAAAACTAATTTTCCCAAGAGAATACAAATGAATGGATTGTATGTTAGAAAACAGACTTGAGTAAGAAAATATATACTCATTGTTATCTGAAGGTTCAGAAAAGGTCCATCCCCAAATTTCTATGAAAGGGCAGATCTGTTTGGCCAATATGACTTTACTTTTGCCCAAATAATGCAATCACTCTGACTTGTTTAATGATACAGTACTAGTTCATATATCTATGAGGCTATGTAGATTTCAAAGTGATTTCTCCACATCAACCCCATAAGGTAGATAGTGTGAGCTTCATTGCCTCTAATTAAGATATGAAGTAACTGAGGTTTAGTGTAATGTAATGAAAACCACTCTGGTAGTAAAGCCAGAAGACACGGATTTAAATATTAGTTCTGAGACCTTCTCTGCGATCCTGGTGTAAACTTTCGAGTCTTAGTTTTCTTATGTGCAAGAAATGATACTATTTCTGCCACCCATCTCTCAAGGTTGTTGTGAGAAAAATACTCTGTAAATCTTTAGAGTGCTACATAGTTGTGAGCTATGATTTGTTCAAGGTCATATAGCTAACAAATGACAAAGGCATAACTTGAATTCAGATATTTTCGCTTCACGTCAAATGCCTTTTGCCCTATCTTACAATGTTTAATTGAGCTGTGGCAATCTGTATGTATCATGACGATAGAGAAAATCTTCTGGCAGCTCTATGGGCAGACTGTGTTGCTTCTTCAAGACCCTTCTCCTTCAACTTTATGAGTCATGATTTTATTCGTGTGGGAACTCTCTTAACTAAGTGAGTACAGTGGGAGGGAGAGTTGTTCAGTTGAAAGAGATACGGAAAGCTAACAGAAAGGTTCAAATCATAGATTTACTACTAAGAATATGTATAAAATTCAATAAATCACTGCATGCTTCTGTACCTCAGTTTCCTCATCTGTAAAATGAAGGAGTTAGACCAGATGATCTCTAAGATTTCTTTCAGCTCTAAACATTTATTCTTTTGGTACTATGACCACATCCCCTCCATACCTTAGTAGTTTTGTGAGCTGTGGACCAAAGAAAAAACATCTATTATCTGGTGGCCAAAATTTTGGCAATGTACCTAGTAACAATGAACTAGTCTAATGCTCATTGCTGGACCTATCTTTGGATTCTTTTTGGCCAGATAAAAGGTAACATGGTTTAGTGGCAAGAGAACTAGAACTTGGAGGTGGGGACTTGGCCTTAAATCCCATCTCTTTTTATGATTTGGGATGTTACCTTCCATCTTTGGTTCTCAGTTTCTTCATCTGTAAAATGAATGGTTTGGATCAGATAATTCTTTTTTTCTTTATTTTGGAGGGGAGGAGGCAGGGCAATAGGGGTTAAGTGACTTACCCGAGGTGACACAGCTAGTAACTATGTCAAGTGTCTGAGGCTGGATTTAAACTCAGGTCCTCCTGACTCCAGGGTCGGTGCTCTACTGACTGTGCCACCTAGCTTCCCCTGGATCAGATAATTCTTAAGATTTTTTTCAGCTCTAAATCTATGATCTTAAGACTTTCTAGAGCTTATGATCTTCTGGTAAATCCTTTGAGTGCACAGAAGGAAGAAGACAAGCATCAACACAGCACATAGTATGTTCCAGGTACCATGTCAAGTGCTTTATAAATGTTATCTCCTTAACCCTGTGAGATAGATTCTATTACTATCCTTACTTTACAGATGAGGAAACAGGCAGATAGAAATGAAGTAAATTGCCCAGGTTTACAGAGTTAGTAAGTTTCTGAGGCCAATTTGAACTCGGGTCTTCTTGAACTCTGGGCCCAGCACTCTATTCATTGTGCCACCTCCATGCTTAAGGTCACCTCCATTTCATAATGAAACCTCAGAACAGAGTTTTAGTGGAAGTCAAAGACTCTTAAAGCCACCTAAAATTAAAAACAATTAATAATTTAAAAAGAAACCTTAGTCCTCATATTCTTTGCAATTTTTTCTTCTTTTTGGATTCAGGCTCTGATTTCATTGAAAGAGAACTGCTGGTGAAGAAACTCCTTCTACCAATTCAGATCAGCTCTGCAGCTTATGCTCTTAGAGAGTTGTCTTGAATAGTAGAAAAAGGTGTCAAGAGATTAAGTGACTTGGCCATGTTATATAGGCAGAACGTGTCAGAATCTGAACTCAAACCCAGCTCTCTATCCACTCTACCACTATACCCAACTGTCTCTCCTTGCAGTTTTACTTTATTTTATTTTACTACTAAACATCAAAAATGAACTAATGCACCCAGGCTGTCTAAAAGCACCATTTATATAAGGGATTCTTAATATTTTCTGTGTCACGGACCCGTTGGGCAGTCTAGTGAGGGCTGTGGGACTTTTCACAGAATGATATTTTCTAAATATATAAAATAAAATCCATTGGATTACAAAAGAATTCAATTATTTTAAAATACAACTATCAATAAAAGTTCATAGATCCCAGATTAAGAACCCTTGTTTTAAATATTGTACCTTACCCCTTGTAGCACATACATTTCTTGACCTATAAAAATAATACATTTCCCTTTAGAGATTTCTTTTTATGTCAAGAATAGTTCACACTAAAATATGATTTATCCGGTTATTTACTGGAGCAAATGAACAGTATTTAAAATATTTTTAGGAGTCTTTGGAAAGCAGCATTTTTTCAGCAATGGATAGGAGGTCGTTTCATATCTCTTTTCTAAACCTTCCAACTCCATCAAGAGAACAATTATCAGGAATGTGATGGCCTCAGGTGACTATCACGTATTCCAAAGCATAACTCTGAGCTATAGTTAGAAAAGGTAGTGGAAGAGTTGCCAGAAAGGGCAGAGATGGTATTGCCCTGCATGTAAACCACAAATTTGAGAAAAAAACAAAGCTGGAATCACAGAGTGAGGCTGGAAATACACAGATCAATACTCTGTAGCTCCACTGAAGCAAGACGATGTCTGAAAATGCCAGTGGCAAATCAACAGAGGCCCAAGTGACTGGCTTCTACTGTCCTGTGAAAATTTTAAGGAGGATTGATTTGAAATTGATTCATATTTGCCATTTAAGACTGATTTGCACCTGCATGGGCCACCCAGGAACAGTAGCTAAAAGAGGAAGGAGGTGGATGCCACTGCCCACAAATGATGCTGCTGATCTCTGATGTGCTTCCTGTCTTTATTCCTTCTTCATTTGACACAATCTCAGAATTCAAAGTGAACAAACACTTATTAACTACACAATGTGTGCTGGAAGAGGGTGCTGGAAGAGGTAAAGTGTGGTGCTGGAAGAGATAAAAGAGAGGGTTCTGGAAGAGGTAAAAAAGCTTGGTTAATATATAATTCTAGCCCCCTGTGGAGATTTACATTCTGCAAGGAGCATAAGACTATGATTAAATTTGTATTTATAGATATCAATAATACAAAATATTACATGGTAAAGGCAACAGAGAAATTCAAAAGAAAATGACAATTTGAATACAAGAGGAAATATCTTTTTTTTTCCTGGCAGTTGTGGGAATCAGACAAGCCTTCACCAAGGAGATGACATTTGAGTGGGGAGATAGCATGGCATAGGAGAGAGAGCATAGATTCTGAGAGCCAGAGGACCTGGCTTCAAATCCCATCTCTAACATTCATTACAATGACTGTGTCTCGTTGGGCAAGTCAATTACCCTTCCTAGTCCTTACTTTTTTCATATATGAAATGAAAGGCTTATTTCATATTTGCCCTTGAGGTCCCTTACAGATTTACATACATGAAATGGGCTTTAGATATAATGAAGGAATACAACAAGCAAGGAGGGAGAGGACATAGAATATAAACTTCTTGAGGGCAGGAGTCTTTTGTTTTTATCTTCATATCTCCAAGGCCAAGCACAGCTATTGCTATATAGTTGGTATGTAATAAATGCTTGCTGATTAATTTGTTGATATCCCAATTTAGGGAATAGCATGAGCAAAAGCATGGGAGAGCAAATTTCAAGGCATGTTTGATCCTTCCCCTCCCTTCTCCTCCCCTCCCCTCCCTTCCCTTCCTCTCCCCTTTTCTCCCCTCCTCTCCCCTTTTCTCCCCTCTCCTTTCCTCTCCTCTCCTCTCCTCTCCTCTCCTCTCCTCTCCTCTCCTCTCCTCTCCTTTTTTTTTCTGGGATGCCATATTAGGGATTTTTCTTTTGAATACAGATTATATTAGTTGGCTGCTGATGTCCCTTCCAATTCTCAAATTCTGTCATTCTGTGACATGTCCAGATATATACACAAGGAAGCTTAATCACTTGGATGATATATAATAAGAACTACCTATAGTAATGAAACTTTTCCGTGTCTTTTTGAGTCCTTTAAAGAAAGGGTCCAGGTGCTATTCAAATGCACAATAGTGTAGTAGAAAGGGCACAAGTGTTGGAGTCAGATCTAGGTTTAAGTCCTGCTTGATACATACAAACTGTGTTAATCTGGGCAACTCACCTGAGCTCTCTGGGTCTCAGGTTGGATCCTCTGACTCTGTGGCATTCTGGAATGGCATTGGATTCAGAGGAACTGGGTTTGAATGCTAATATTTAGTACTTTTGTCATTTGGGGAAAGTGACTTCACTTCTCTGGGCCTCAGTTTCCTCATCTATAAAACAAGGAATGAGATTTTCTCTAAGGCCCTATTTCTAGTTTTATAGAGGTAATAATAGTACCTCCTTTACAGCATTTAAATGAGGAAATATTAAGGTCATATTTTTAAAGTACATAGACATCTAGATAATGGATAGACCACTGAGGCCTGGAGTCAGGAAAATCTGATTAAATTTGACATTAGACACTAGTGGTGTGACCTGGGACAAACCACCTAACTTCTGTCTGCCTCAGTTACCTCATCTGTATTATAAGATAATAATAGGACCTACTTCTGAGTTATTGTGAAGTGAAATAATATATGTTAATCCTTTGCTCACTTCAAAGGGGCACATAAATGCTAGCTATTAAAAATGCTTTGTGAAACTTAGATCAATATATAAATGTTAGCTATTACTATTAAAAATAGAAGTAATAAATAACCTATGCTCCCATAGCGTACCTCTTCCTGATACTAGTGTAACAAACCCAGTCTTTTTGAGTTAGTCATAAACTCTTCAAGATATGATAGTGTTATATTGGATTGTGCATTCTCTTCTTAGGGATCTTTTGAGAAACAAACATGATTACTCCTATTTATATCAGTGGTCTTTTCCCTGTCAGTGCTTACTGTTACTCTCATGATAACTGGTAGTCATTTCACTGGACCTAGGCATGAAGAATGGAACTATTATTTTTTTTTCTCTGTTAAAGAAATGCCCACTAAGGTAATCGAGAAGCTGGAAACCTAATTCATTTGGCTATTTCAGTGACATCAAAACTCTTCAAGATGACACAAGCTATGACTCAGCAGTGGATGGTTACGCAGGCTTGTTCTTCATCAGTTAAGGGGTTGTACGGATGTAATCCTTAGAACCTCACTGCTGCTTCCCCTGTTGGTGCTGTGTGGGTGTAGCTAGAGAAGAGAGCCACTCTGTAGGAGGAATTAACATCACCGCCTTCAATTTCATCAACTAAAAACTATCTGGGGTGATAATTCTGTTTACAGGCACTTTGTGCAGTCATCAGAATAAAGCTGGTTCTTGTATCAAGCACTGAAAAGTGAATTTATGTTTATTTCTCTGTTTCCTCATAATTTAATACTTTATATAAGACTGGTTCTAAAACAGATAATTTGGCCATTTTTCATGAGTTTGTGGGTGAATCATCTCTCTTTTCTACTCCTCAATGGCATTTCATTAAGAGATAATATTATAGTGGATAGAGGGATGGACTTGTGAATCCAAGAAGTCTTGGGGTCAAGTCCTATCTCAGCTACATAATGGCAGTGAGACCATGGCTTTGTTTCTTTAGAATGGCATTTCCGCACTGAAAATTTTTTATAATGGGTTTAGCTATCCATCCCTTTGTGATTCACTATGTCATAAATCACTTAAAGGCAGTAATTAAACCAAAGTACCTATTCTGCAAACGTAGTTAGACCTGGTCTTGTACTCTTTGGCACATCACATGGTTCAATAGATATGATTTTATCAGTAGAAATGACACTAAGGAAGATGCATTATCATGTTCTTTTTTGAAGCACCTTAGGGATACCTGGCCTTTTTTTATTGGGTAGCAGAACCTTATTTAAATGTGAACTTGACATTTTCTTGATTTTTTTTTTGTATTTCCATTGGCTAGCACATAGAAAACAATAGATTTTCATCTTCATTCAATCATTGGTGCTATATACACAACCTTGAAGTCAAATTATCTAGCGGTCCACAGGAGTCTTGACATGTACTTGATTTAGAGAAGATTGCTGAAGGGATCTTGGTTCAAGAACATCTCTCCTGGGATTTATAGAAGACAGTTTCTCAAACACCTTGCTAGCCTGTTTTTAGCAGAGGAAAGACAATTTCATTCCATATTTCAAAGTCTGATGGGATGTCTACCAGTTACATGAGACTTAATAGTAACAGCTTTTGAGAAAATTGACCACTGACTGGAGAAGGGGGACACATCTTAGGTCTAGTAATTAGAAGATATTAATCTAGTCCCAACATTGTCAGAAATAGCTGCATGACCTTGGGCAAGTCACTTAAGGTTTTTGTGCCTCTGTTTCATATTTATTCAAATAAAGGTAATAATACCTATAAACACTCCTCCACTGAAAAATACGTTGAGCCATTTAGAAGAGAATATTTCAAAAAGGTTAGAAGTGTTAGCCAAAAGCTAAGGAGCATTACAATTGCTATATATCCCCTAGGTAGGGTACTTCTTTCTTTCCTTAACATAAGGAACCCTATCTAGCGCAATAGAGACTCACAATTCCTGCTGGGGGATTGTGGAGAACACATGACTCAAATAATATCAAAAACCCATTTTTCTTGGATAGTATGTATCTCAGTGGAAAGTTAGAAGGGGCGAGGAGGGAAGGGAATAAGTATTTATATAATGTCTACTACTTGCTAGACACTATCCTAAGTGCTTTACAGATATTATCTTCTTTGATGCTCCCAAAAATTCTGCAAGTTTGGTACTGTTATCTCATTTTACAAATGAGGAAACTGAGGCAAAGAGAAGCTAAGTGACTTGTCCAGGGTTATACAGCTAATAAGTATCTGAGGGGGGATTTGAACTTGAGTCTTCCTGACTCCAAGCCCCAGGCTCTAGCCATTGTGCCATCTAGCTGTACTGGCTTTGGAAAACATATAAATTTACCAGTGTTTATTTCTTGCACTTGCTTTTTCTTTTTTTTTATATCTGTTTTTGCTTACCTAGAAACAGTTTCTCAGGCTCTGAATTTTGACTTGATAGGCCCTTTTACTTGCTAGACATTTGAGTAATTGATTGAACCAATAAACAATGTGTAGGACATTATAAATGAGATATTCCCTTCTCATCTAGTCTATCCTTGTGCATGTTTGTGTGTGCACAGTCTACATCTCCTAATGTATTTTAATTCAAAATATGACTAATTCCTCCCCTACATTCCCAATTGGTACATAAGTGGGCACTTTGTCACCTTTCTCTAACAGATTACCATAAAATATGAGATGAAAGAAAGATTATTTTCCAACCTTCTAATATAACTGTAGAAATTGCCTTGCCAGCCAATTTTGAATTTGAAAGTTTTATGTTGGAGAATTTAGAAGATTATTTATTTTGCAGTGTGTGTGTTAATTTATATTTCCTATTTCCATCTGTAGTTTTTATTCTCCAAGAATGCCAAACAGACACTCCTTTTCAAAATTCAATTAAATTTGTATTTATCATCATAAGCATCAACTTCCTTGAAGACTCTGAAACTGATGTGGACTGGTATGATTTCTGATCATTGTCCAACAATTTAAGAACAGTATTGCTGGGCATGACTTGAGCTTCTCTTTTTATTGCTGAGCTATAATTTTATATCAGTGAAACTATGGAAATATTGGAATGCAGGAATATATTATAACCTCCAGGAGTCATAAAGAGTATAAAGAACAAGAAAGGTATGAATATGTAGAGGAATTTCCTGAAAATATAATCTTTTTTTATCTTGTCTTTTTAAACTCAATGTGGCACATCACAAGGCCCTTTATTTTTATTCTACCTATGGATAGTAGATTAATGTTCTGAATTGAAGTATTTCAAAATGAAAAGACAGAGAGTTGAATTTTATGGCAATGCAATATATTTAATAGCTGTTTTTTCTGGCTCACAGACAGCAACTTTCTTGAGAACTCTTTCTCTGTGCCTGAGAGCTGAAGATGGCACTCTTGTGCTACAACCAAGGACTGGATCCAAAGGAACACAGCAAGGAGAGATACAGGGTTAACTTCCCAAACCTTTTTGAGATTTTAAAGGATGCATTCCACCAAAACATTCTCTTCTCACATTTTAACCCCTTGTTACCAGCATCTTGGGCAGATCATGGAGGGACAAAAGTCATTTCTAACAGAAATTCAGGACCTATGGGCTAATGGGAGGGGAGGCTTTTTTCTAAAGACCTGTGGAAGTAAATACAGTGACATATTGTGTGTATGGTTCCAAATAGGGAGACCTTAGAAAATTGTCCTGAATAGCTTATAGTCTTATCATACAAATATTAACATAATAGAATTCTAAGTATTGGAGCAAAAAAAAAAGTAGAGAATTACAGACAGGAAATCTAGGATCCATACTATATTTTGTTTATAGTGTCATTTGAGTAGTGTGGTATAGTGGAAAGACTGGATTTCGGAGTTAAAAGATATGGGTTCAAATTTGGTTGCTGTCACTACTGCCCCATTTCCTACCAGCTATATTGCTTTTGGATTTCTTTGGACCTCATCATTATGTCTTCCTTCGCCAGGGACTGATCATTGGGAAATCTCATGATTCTGCAAGTTTGAATTAATCTGTTACTCACAACTCCTCAGTAACCCCTGCTTTGATTGAACCCTCTGGCTAGAGGGAGACTCCAGAGCCTCTACTGAAGGAGGGGGGCTTAGCTCATTTTTCTAATTTTCTACCAGCTACAGAGCCTTTGTACTTCTTTAGACTTCTCTATCATGCCCCCAAACTGGGTACCTCTCCCCCTTCCCTGCCTCTCAGCTTCTTTTTGTGTGTTATAGTCCTCTTTATAGTGTAAGCTTCTTGAGGAAAGAGAATGTCCCTTTTTTTAAACTTATATTTGTATCCCCATAGCTTAGCATGGTGTCTGGTAAACAACAGGTGCTTAATAAATGTTTATTGACAATGGATACTTCTTTTCTCAGAGATTCAGTTTACTAATCTGAGGGGATTAGACTAAATAATCTTGAAGGTCTCTTCTAATGTTAAATTTTATGATCTCACGTATAAGGAAGGAAATGAATTTCAGTTCAGCTTGACTTGGAATCAGAGACAGGGCTAGAATTGAGATGCTAATTCATTTTAATCCAAGAATAGTTAACCTATTTCACATAAATACATTGTCTCACTTTCTTCAAGTTTTATTTCACCTAAATAAATTTTCTTACTTTCTTTAAGATTTACAATGATCTCTTAACTGCAGTGATCTCTTTTTCCCTCTTCCCCACTCTATATCCCCCAAATTAATGACTTTGAGGGCACAAATTTTTCTCTTTGTCCCAATAGTCCCTGAAAAGCAACATGGCCCAGTGGCTAGAGTTCTGGACTTAGAGTCTGAAACATGTGGGTTCAAATCCCACCTCTAGTACATACTATCTGCATGAATCTTGCTGGAAAAGTCACTTAATCTTTCAGTTTCTCAAACAATTGTCATCGCTAAGATTACAAGTTGTAGAGAAGATGCTGAGATTTATTTGTAGAGGTTATTTCCTCATTGGGAATTCCTTATATCACTGAAATCACAGATGTAGACATGTTCCTATTGCTTAGCCCAGTGCCCTACACATAGGAGGTGCTTGATACATGTCTATTGAATTGAATTTCTAAATCCAGTTGCTTTTTCTAGAACTGTTGGCCAAGTATTCTCCTTTCCTTTGGTGTGCATGACACTGCTTTTTTCTTATTCTCCTACATTCCTTACCAAACCTTTCCACTCTCCTTTGCTGGTTCATTTAGTTTCTACTACTTAAATGTATTAGGCTCTCTTATCTTTTCTATGTATACTCTCCTTATATTATCTGATCACCTTTATGTAGGTGTGTGTGTGTGTGTGTGTGTGTGTGTGTGTGTGTACCCCTAATATTTCACTGAGTTTAAGTTCTACTTCATATATCACCTCCCAGAAATTACCACTTGCATATCCCACTGGCATCTCAAACTCAACATAGGCAAAATCAAACTGACCACCTTTAACCATAAGATGATTCGTCTTTAAATTACCTTATTACTGTTGAGAAATATTTCATCTTTCCATTCCCCTAAGTTTATAACCTTAAAGTCATCTATGATTATTCTTTCCCTATATTCCATATCCATTCAGTTGCCAAATCTTGGCATCTTATAGATTTTATCTCCACAACACCTCTTGTTTCCATCCTCTTCTCTCCTTTTGTGTGACTGCTACTCTGTTTCATGTTCCCAGTGCATCTTGTTTAGTCTATTGAAATAGCTTCCTAACTAGTTTCATTTCATTTTTCATAAAGAAGCCAAGATGATCTTCCTGAGGCATCGCTCTGACTCTCTCACAAAAACAAAGCAAAAACAAAACAAAACAAAACAAAAAACAATCAGTTGCTCCCTATTGCCTGTGAGAGAGGCAGTGTTGTATAGTTGAAAAACTACTAGGTTGGGAATAATTAGATCTTGATTAACATCCAGATTGTTTCCTCATCTGTGTAATGATGAGGTTAGACTAGATAGGCTTTTAGATCCCTTAAAACTCTAAACTATGATAGTTAGCTTGATATTTAAAACTCTCCATAATATGGTAGCAAACTGATTTTCTAGTCTTATTTTGCATGACTCTCATTCTCCATTCAGCCAAAATTGCTCTGCTGTTTCCCAAATGTAGCATTCCATTTCCTGCCTCTGTGCATTTGCAAGAATCATACTTTACTCTTCTTCACCTTCACTTTGGAATCCTTATTTTCATTCAAAGCTTAGTTCATCTTCTGTCCTAAATTGAAGTGTTTCTTGATTTCCTCAGTTACTGCTTTCTCTGGGCAGCTAGATGGTGCAGTGGATAGAGTACCAGGCCTGAAGTCAGAAGGACTTATCTTCCTGAGTTCAAACATGGCCTTAGACATTTACTAGCTATGTTACCCTGGGCAAATCACTTAACTCTATGTGTCTCGATTCCTCATCTATAAAATGAACTGGAGAAGGAAATGACAAACCACTCTAGTATCTTAGCCAAGGAAATCCCAAATGGGGTAAAAAAAAGAGTCAGACATGACTGAAACAAATGAACAACTGCTTTCTCCTTATACTAAGTTTTCTATGAATTGCAAAGAAGTTGCTATTTTGCATTGGTAAAGGGAATTTCCTTACTGGGCATTCCTTATGTCAATGAAATTACATGTCCAGTCCCTCCCCCTCTTTTATTTATCTATGTAAATGTCGTATTATCCCCTGTCCACTTCCCCCAGTAGAATATAAGATTCTTGAGGAAAGGAACTATATAATTTCTCTTTGTCTACCCAATACCTTTTATATAGTAAGTACTCAATGTATTTCTATAGAATGAATGAAAAGGAAAATGGAACTAATATGGTTCTAATAATCTGACAATATAAGAATATTATCTAATATTCTTAGGTTCATACTTATAGAATTACAGATTCTATAAGTATGAACTTAAGAATATTTTAGTATAGTTACTCCCATCTATATTAGATATAGACAGTCCAATAGAGCAAATTGTACTATTTAATAAATTTAATAGATGGTTTACATTTCTATAGTTAGCATTATAGAGCTGTAACTAGGAAATTTCAGTAGCTGGAGCAATCACTGCCCAGGGCCAGCAGCATCAGTGGTGGCAAACAGCATGAAATGTGATCTCAAATCAACTTTGTAAATCATGGTGTGAATATCATACGAAAAGTTACTGTGGGAAGGGGAGACTTAGTAACTGTATTGGAATAGGGGGTAGAATCTCTGAGTTGGAAGGAGCCTAAAAGACCAGAATTATTTGCCTTGGTCAGGATTCTTCTCGTTTAGCCTGTGGGGAATAATGAAGCGCTAAGATTAGTACCATAAAATCATAGATGCAGACCTTGAAGGATTGGCAGAGATAATTGAATCCATTCCTCTCATTTCATAGGAACCTGAGGTCCAGATAAGTTAAGTGATTTGCTTAAGATCACATAACCATTAAGTGTCTGATTCAGGGTTTGAACTCAGGTCTTCTTGATTCAACATAGTTTCTTATCCAACATGCTATGCTGAGTCTGGGGTAAGTATTGTTGCTAGCTGCAGAGAGAAAGAAAGAGAAGTAGTGAACTAGAAATTCTTTTATGGAATGGAGTGAGAAAGACCAGAAGATCTATTGTCCACTATCCATATAGCTGCCTACAACCAAAAACACAAATTCCCTACTTCTTGGCTACTATCTGACTTTTTGTTCCCTTTATCTCCTTCTACTCTGTGGAAGAATTGCATGGGTGAAGTTTTTGCATCTTCTAAATTTTGCATTCTCTCTCTCTCTGTCTCTCTGTATCCCCCTCCCTCTCCCTCCCTCCCTCCTTCTTTCTGTCTGTCTGTCTGTCTGTGTGTCTGTCTGTCTCTCTCTTTATCCTGGGGAAAGGCTAATTTTTTCTGATGTTTCTGGTTCTTCACCGTTAGTGTTTTTCCTTTATAAAATCATTTTATCCCCATAACAAGTCTGCGAAATATTGGTATTATCAGTATCATGATCTTCATTTTTTAGATGATAAAACTGAGGCTCAAAGGTATGAAGTGATTTCCTCAATGATACATAACTATTAAGTGGTAGAAAGTCAGGATTTAAACTTTTATCTTTGCCTCCAAACCAGCACCCTTTCTACTATTCTGTACTGCTTTTCAGTGAAATGTGTTGATGATGAAATTCTCTGCTTGGAGATTTTTGTGGAAATTTGTTTAGAAAAAAAATGAAGCTCTGATAAAGGTGCTAAAGCAAGTGAGAAACCTGAGGAACATCAAAATAAATCCAGTTCTACTGTTATGTTGTAATAAGTGATGAAGGAGATGATTTCAGAGAAACTTGGGAAGACTCATTTGAATTGATGTGAAATGAAGAGAGCAGAACCAGGAAAACAATTTATACATTAACAACAATATTGTTAAGGCAAAACACTTTGAAAGATTTAGGATTCCTGATCAATACAATGACCAACTGCAATTCTAAAGAACTCAAGATGAAATAGATTACTACAGATAGAGAGGTGATGGACTCAGTGCAGATCGAGATTTATGGTTTTTTTTTGAAATTTACTGATTCATCTATCTACCTATTTTTGGACATGGATATCATAGAGATTTGTTTTACTTGACTATACATGTTTGTAATGGGCTTTGCTTTTTGTGCTTTGTTAATGGTGATGGGGAGTGTGGGGAGGAGAGAATTTGGACTTTAAAAGTGAACTTTAAAAAAGTAATAAATAAAAATAGAGCTCACACTTCACACACCTCTAATTTTCACAATTGTGATTGCTGTCTATTACTGTTTTTCCTCATCAATTTGGGGAACTCTCATGTTTTGCTGATCACATATAAAATAGTACTTCTAGATCATAGGTTCACAGATTTTGAGTTTGAAGAGATCTCAGAAGTCATTTAGTCTGATCTCCTCACTTTACAGATGAGAAAACTTTGTTTTTGAAACCATGTTTTCCTGATTCCAAATTACCAACAATAGATTATTGTGATTAATTTAGTCAATAAAGATCATGCAGATTAATATAAGGTTTATAAATAGCAATACTAATACTGAAGATTGAACTAATAGTTATAGATTTTTAAGGCTATATCCTAATGTTCAATGGAATGATTTTTCTTTCAAATTGTTTCTTTGCCTTTTTGGAAATATTTTACAGTGTCACAGGGTCCTTTGCCATCAATCAAGCATAAAGAAGAGTCCAATCTCAACATTGATTTCATTGAAATGCAAACTTTATGTTAGTGTAAGAAACATGATCTAACTTTAAAACACTACGGGCATGTTAGAAGTAGCAGTTTCTAAACACCAAGGAAGGTAGCAAAAATAGAGAATGGCTGAGCGGAAGCCCTTTCGAGAGTAGAACCACAAATTATTTTCTTATTCAAATAAAGTAGAAAAAGGACTGACCAACAACACAGGCTGAGTTTTCATTAATGAATGCTTCACATTATTAGTTCCATTGAATTTGTTCAAAAGAAGATAATTTCCCAGGTGTGAACCTTAGAAAAACAAAGGATAGATTCATAGTACAGTGGAAAAGCGTGGGTATAAATCTTAGCTCTGCAACTTAGAACCTATATTGGTTTAAACAAGGTTCTTCAGGTAGTATGGTAGAAAGAGCACAGATTTCAGTCCTTGGACCTGGGTTCAAATTCTACCTCTGATATTTACTATCTTTATGACCTAGGATAAGTCATTTACATTCCCTAGGCTATAGTTTCCTTGTCCCTTAAAGAAGGGAGTTGAAGTAGATGGCCTTTGAGGTCCTTTCCAAATCCAAATATCTTGTTTTCTTATCTGTAGAATGATTTGGACTAATTGATTTCTTAGGCCCCTTCTAACTCAAAGATCCTAGGACTGATCATGTATAGGACTGATATGTTTAGGAGCATTTATTAAAATTCTAGAGGCCTAAATTTGGTATTGTATTTGAATGAAAATGGAATCATCATGGTAGATGATAGTCATCTAATAACAGTCAAAATGTTATTTCTGAATTACAGTAAATAAATTTTCAAAAAACTTCGCATATTGTGTATGAACTGACTTCACAAACAAATCAAAGTAGGCATTTCCATTTCATTCTTTTCTCTTCTTGTTAAGGGATGTGCTCATTTAATAAGTTTTTTTTTATTTCAGAGGAAACTACATCTGTATGAGCTTTAACTGTAAACTACTCTGGTCCCATTGAAATGAAAGGAAGCAAATAAATCACTTAGGTGGACATTAATCTTTTTACTAAAGATTGAAAAGATTCTTTTTCCCCCTTAGTTGTCTAGAAGAGCTCAGAAGCTACCAATTAAATGCTGGCCAGCAGATTTCCCTTAAATTGATTTCCTTGACTAGTGGAACTCATTGTTCTTCATTATACTTTCTTGTCATCTCCTTGGCTTCCTCATGATTAGATTGAGATAGATGTATAATAGGATGTAGGGCAGTTGGGCAAAAAATATAGAAAAAAGCATTTTGTTAGCAGATCTGTTGAAGAACAGAATGATGGATTCTCCAGATTGATAAATACTCCTGAAAGCCAAGAAGCATCAAATTGACTAGATGATTGCATACATGACCACTTTTCCTTAGAAATTATTCCAATATTGGGCGAGGCCCATGACACCTTGCTAATGAAGCTCTCAACCACAAATGCTTATAATAGATTCCAAAGCTCTATTCAGTGTGCAGAACATGGTCATTTTGTTCTTTCTGGTGTGGGTGGTCATGGACAATCTAGTTTTGAATCATAGTAATAACAATGAGAATTTTCAGAGGAAGGTGAAAGGAAGGGTAGTTACTATTTTAGGTCCATATAAAAATACTACAGTGCTCTCATCAAAAAGGTGCCAGGTGACAAACACCTGCTACTATTTATTTCTGCGGCTCAGATCCAAGGAAAAACTTGATACCAAGAAATAGAGCTTGTCTAGTGATGCATTCTGAAGAAAGCTATTGAAGAGAAGGTGGGTGAAACACAGACTATCAGTCAATCATTTATTAAATGCTTACTTTATGCCAGGAACTGTGCTAAGAATGGTTTGCAAAATTCTCCCTCCCTCCCTCCCTGCCTCCCTCCCTCTTTCTCTCCCTTCCTTTTTCTCCCTCCCTCTCTCCCTCCTCCCTTACTCTCTCTCTCTTTCTCTATCTCTCTTGTTAAGGGCTCATTTCAAATATGCCATTCTGTTCTTCTGGAATGATATTCTTCAAGTGTGAACAATTTTTTTTTGGCAATCCTGATAGTGAAGTTTCTATGTTGAGGGACAGTGATCTCATTGTTACTTTTTATGTGTTATTTAACTGAAATCTATCCTAGGAGACTGCTGACTAAGCCCTTGCACATAATCAAGGGGCCTCCTGGGTCTACCTTTCATTTTGGGAATGCTATTTAAGGATGTAAAAGGTTAGAAACAACTTAGACATTTGTGGAAAATATCCACACAAGTTTTTCATAGCTACTTTCTTGGTGAGTTGATGTGAGCCTATCTATAGCTAGAAACACATGTACACATATATAGAACTTTTGTTTTCTTCTGCTTCTCTCTCTTTTTCTTGATATAGCTATGTAACTACATATTGATATCTCTGTACCTATATAGTTAATCAAGAAAGATTTACTAGGAGATTGGTGTGAACTAATATGCTCATAACTATGTGATTAAAAATAATTACCTTTCCTACTCATACATTTTCCTCCAACCTTTCCAAATTTAGTAAGTCCTTATGATTTCTCTTTCTTGTTTACCTTTTCATGCTTTTCTTGGTTCTTATGTTTGAAAGTCAGATTTTCTGTTCAGCTCTGGTCTTTTCATTAAGAATGGTTGAAAGTCCTCTATTTCATTGAAAATCTATATTTTGCCTTGGAGCATGATACTCAGTTTTCCTGGGTATGTGATTCTTGGTTTTAATCCTAGCTCCATTGACCTCCAGAATATCATATTCAAAGACCTTTGATCCCTTAATGTAGAAGCTGCTAGATCTTGTGTTATCCTGATTGTGTTTACACAATACTCAAATTGTTTCTTTCTGGCTGCTTGCAGTATTTTCTCCTTGATCTGGGAGCTCTGGAATTTGGCCACAATATTCCTAGGA
>CM053625.1:50695271-50777945 GCA_028646595.1 Phalanger gymnotis | reverse complement strand
GTCACCAAAGAAAGATTGCAAAGTCTGAATCTGAATCTGAGTCTGTTTTCACTGCCTGGCCATGTTCCCAGCCAACTACTTGACCCTTGAGTTTTTCAGTGGGGTATGACTGCTTGTAGAGTAGAGAGTACTTTGTCCCAAGCTTGAGGGACTGTGCTGTTGTTTTCAGAGCTACTTCTATACAGCAAGCTCTGCCATAAGCTCTCCACCAAGAACCACCAACCAGGATTGTGGCCCAGATTCAGGCAGGGCAAAGCAAGCTTTGCCCTCCCGCTGTAATCTGCTGCTCAATTCCTCCCACCAGGTGGGCCTGGGGCCAGAAGTAACTGCAGCTGTAGCTCTGGAAGCAGCCTTAGAGCTGCACCACCTCTGCTGCCCCTGGGGTGGTGGCCAAACCATGAACTCCTTTCACTCTGTCCCCGAAGCTTTTCCCACTAACCTTCTCTGTTGTCTTTGGTGTTTGTGGGTTAAGAAGTCTGGTAACTGCTGCAGCTCACTGATTCAGGGCACTCTGCTGTTCTGCCTGGCTCCTGGTCTGGTTGGTTCTGGGGCGGACCACCCTGGGCTCTGCTCTGTTCTTCTTCTAGCATGGTGCAATAGACCTTACCCAGCGACCATCCAGACTCTCCTGGGCTGCTTCCCTTTGCCAGTTCAAGGTATATTGTAAGGCTATATTAACTTAAAACCTGAGCTCACAAGCCCCTCAATGATGTTTATCTTTGTTGGTCAGTCTACGGGACATGATTTATTCAAATAAGAAGCATTTAATGAAATGATATAAGAAGAAAAGTAGCAATGAACATATCACCTGTAAATCTTATCATTCTCTTTCATAGATACACGTGCTATCATTGGGAAGAGTCTACATGCACATACACACACCACACACACACACACACACACACATACACACACACACACGGAAAACAGATGGAGAAGCACAAATGGGAGGGATATGTGCTTGGTCAGGGATCACACAGAGATAGACAGCACATGCCTTCCTTGCTTTAAGTCCATCTATGTCTCTTGTCAGGTCTGTTCCCCACCAAAGCTGTAGTGTCATAGCCTCATGTAGTCTATAGTTTCTGCCAAACATTTGGGCACAGTATGCAGGCCATGTTGAGTGTTTATCCTTATTGTTATCTAATGGCTACTGCTGTCCATTGAAAGATCCAGCTCCACTCACTAAGCATAAGGATATGAAGCTTCTCTCTCTTTTCTGCTTTTGGCTTCTGCTATAGTCCTTGGCTGGAGTCCCGAAGAGTGCCATCAATCTTAGCATAAAGTCTCAGCTATAAGCTCTTTTAGGAAAGCACAACCTTAACATAACTAGTCACAGGACTAGAAAAGCAAACTATGCTGGCTGTTTTCTGATACAACTTCTCTTCTCTGAATCTTGTCTAGCTACAATGAATCTTTTCTTCCCAGAAGGCACAAGCACCAGGCTCTTTGGAACCCTGAGCCACCTTATCTAATTAGTGCCTTCAAACTTAAGGCTGCCTCTTGGAATCCAATTTCTTTGTCACCCAGGGCCTGTCATTGTTAGAGGGCTGACTCTAGCTTAGCATCAGAAATTCTATATGTTCTCATGCTTAATTTACGATAGTTAAAATATAGTTAGCATCTGTGTTAGAGGCTGACCTCATAACAAACTGCAAAAGTTTTTCTGGATTACCTAGTTTCTCAATTCCAAGACTCTTGTTTTTCCCGTGCAGAGAAATGAGGGAATAAAAGGAATGGGAACAAAACTAAGCCCACAAGGGAAGGAAATTGTTGTCCTTTCCCTTACCAATAAAATTCTGATCTTCTAGTTTTTAATACTGCTGTACAAAGATATAATCCATTGGCATATACTTATCAGAAGCAATTACGTAGCACAGTGGATGGAGAGCTGTATCTAGAGTCAAGAAGACAAATTCCAATCTAGTCTTAGACACTAGTTCTATGAACCTGGACAAGTCACTTAACCTCTGTCTGCCTCACTTTTATCAATTGTGAAATGGAAATCTTAATAACACCTTCCTGACAAGGTTATTACAAGAATCAATGAAGATAATATTTACAAAGTGCTTAGCACAGTGCCTGGAACATAGGAGACACTTAAAAATGCCTGTTCCCCACCTCCCTCCTTGTCCCCTCCTCCTCTACCAAACCTTTCCCCAATTACTATGGTTTTATTCTAATATACTACCTTATAGCTATGCACAATGCAAGGAGAGTATAGACAGATCTTCTTGATGCTCCTCAAACATGACAAACATCTTCTGCCTTTGTGCCTTTGTACTAGCTGTTCCCTATTTTTAAAAGGTGGTCTTTCTTCACCTCTGCCCCTTAGAAGCCCTGGTTTTCTTTAAGACACCTCAAACAATAGCTTCTGTCTGAAGTCCTCCCTGATCCTCTTAGCTTCTTATGCCTTTCTCTCTAAAATTACTTTGTGTTTCTTTTGTAATACATATACATATATATATATAATATCTATATATACTTACGTCTATACATACACATGTATATGTGTGTCTATATGTATATATATGCACATATATGTATTCTAACAGAGTACAAGCTTCCTGAAGGGAGATATTATTCCATTTATGCCTCTGTGTCTCTAGCACAAAGTACAGTACCTCACATGTAGTAACGACTTAATAAATGCTTGTTGATTTACTGAATGAGGGGAAGTGGGATTCAGAGAATGAATGATGTTTTCTGCTGCCAGGATGTAATATATTTCTATTAGGTCCATTATGTTTCAGCAATGAAATATCTGCAAACATGGAGAAGAGGATTTGTGGTACTAAATCCTTTTTTTTCTTTTTCTTATAGGGGACAGAATAGGAATATATAGGAATCCAGAATGGATAATTTCTACCTTGTTATCATTAGAAAATTTAAAAAATAGAAATAAAATAGCTATATAGAAAGAATATTATCATTTTTGGAGTAGCTATCTACCCTTCAAATCTAAGATTTAAAACATCCCTTTGAGTCCTCTGTGAGTTCAGTTCACCTTTATTATTATGACCCAATGCTCTTGAGTGTGGATGAATATGACTGAATTAGATAGTCATGAACTTCCTCATTTATCACAATGAACCGTGGCAATAAGAAGCACTTCTGAACTCCTGTCTTAATACCGACAACTACAGAATTTCCTTAAGTAGCAGCTTCATAAATGGAGATGCTTAATTTGGCCTGTTACCAGAGATCCATTCCAGATGAATATATTCTAATGAATATTGGGTAAAGAGTACAGTTAGTCTCTAAATGGAATATCTAGTATACCATGCAAATTCTTTCTTAAGAGCAATAATCTTTCAGGCAGATTCTTTTTTCTCAGGTATTTTGTTGATGATTTATTTTATAATACTGTCATTTTCCAATCTCTCCTCTCACAACAGAATCCTTTCTTATGATGAATATACTTAAAAAAAGAAACCAACACACTGACTGTGTCTGATAGCATAAGAAGGAGATTGATCATAAAGTGGACAGAATGCTAGACATGAAATAAAGAAGACCTGAGTTTGTATGTTTCCTCAGATACTTATTAGCTGTGTAAAGTCACTCAGCATCTCTATGCATCAGTTTCCTCATTTATGTCATCAGAAGGTTAGACTAAATGGCTTAAAATCCCTTTTAACTCTAAATCCGTGATCCTATGTACCTCATTCTGTACCTGTAGTTTATCACCCCTCTGAAGAGATAAGAGACATATTTCAACATGAGTCTTCTGGAATCAAGACTGGTCATTGAAAGGATTTGAGTTCTGCTATCTTTTTTGTTGTTTTACTTAACATTATCATGGTCATTGTATATGTTGTTCTCACAGTTTTCTTTGTTTTTTCAGTTTGCTCTAAATTAGGTCATGTGAGTCTTTGAAACTTACTCTGGTTTCTTATCCACTGTTTCTTGTGTATATTAATATTCCATTGCTTCCATGTGCTACAATTTGTCCTGCAATCATTGAGCAGCCAATTGGTTTCTAGTTTTTCATCAACCCAAGGAGTTTTGCCTTGAATTTTTGTTACTCATGGGACATCTCTCTCTGTCATGGACCTCTTTGGGGTATATGCCTAACAGTGGAATCACTTTGTCAAAGGGTATAAACAGGTTAGTTAGTGTCTTTTTTGTTAATCTTTTCAGCCTGAAACAGACCATGACTTCCCTTAGGAATATTTGCTCCTTCAAATTCTATCTCAATTTCCAGCCTTATTACATATTACTCCCCTTCATATACCCTTTGTTTTAGCCAAAATTACTTTTTAACTTTTCCCCATGCACCATGTTCCATCTCTTGTCTGACACTGTTTCCCATGTCTGGGATATATACTCTCTTTTTATCTCTACCTCTTAATATCTCCAATTTCTTTCTGTTCAAATACTACTTCCCTCATGAAACCTTTCCTAATTACCCTCCGCCTTCCTTTTAGGTGACATTATATTGATTTTGTACACATTTATTTATAAATACAACTATTTCTCTCTCTGAATGATTGCAAGGTCCTTGAAAGCAAGGAAAGTTGTCCTTGTACCTACAGTAATTAGCAAAGTGTTTGGCATATCATAGGTGCTTAATTGGTACTTATAGATTAATTAATTAATTAAAGTCAACAGAAAGGTTAACTTTTGTATCCCTTTCAGATATAGTGACTATTTAACATCCTGAGTGTTTTGAAATTTTAGAAGAAGGAAAGGAAAAAAAAACTAAAAGAGAACATATACTTGGATAGGAGGACTAGACTCATAGGCTCAGGAGAAGGGATAATAGATTATTATAATAGGTAGAATTTATATAGCACTTTAAGATTTGCAAGGTATTTTTTTGCAAATATATTATTTTCAAAGCTGTCATTAGTCAAATGAAAAAGTACTCTAAATCACTACTGATTAGAGACATACAAGTTAAAACAAAATAGTAACCAATATGAACTCTTAAATGCTTCACAGCCCATAGAACTACTAGGCACTTAGAGTTTAACAGGGAACACTGGGTTCAAAAATAAAAAATGAAGCTATAAGTTTTTGTACTGGAAGTTGGAAGACACTCATAGATTATTATCAAACTTTGTGTCACCTTAAATCTTAAGAGGAGAAATACTAAAAACATCCCTTTTTACAGACAAATATGCATCATGAATTTGAACTGGAAGAATTATGGAAAAAAATGATTCACATATGCCTGACTAATCCTCCTGTTCCACCACGTTTTGAATCAATATCCTAGATCATCAGTTTGCCAACAAGTTTTATTATTCTTTTGAATTTGAAAAGCCATTTATAATTTCACTGCGGTAACTCAACAAGGTAAAAGTGTCTGCCTGAAAGGTGGTAACTAATAACCAGCTTACAATGTAACTAGGAGAGTCAAGAAATCAACAGTTTACACTTTAATTTTTTAACACAAAAGGAAAATGGCTATGTTTCTTAACCTAAAAACATTCTTCTTTCTGCTTCTCAAAAAGTATGTTGTCTCCCAGAACTTTGTTGCTTGAAAGTTATCTGGCTTTTTAATGTAACTACTTGAAAAGTCAGCATAAAAGAAAAGGAGTGTGTGGGAGACAAGCAGAACATTCCGGTGGTGTTTCAAAACAAACAAAAAAAACCCCACAAACCTGTGGATTGTCTTTTATTTTGACTGAAGAGCTGTAGCAATAACAGAGTGTTTTTTTCGTTTTTCTGTTTATGTTATTCAGTATAGTGTTTTAGTGAAGTCTGATGAATGAATATGCCAAGTATCAAAAAGAATGCTTTGGACAAATTAACTCCCATAAAGGCCAGAGCACTTGAGTTAGAAGGGGGAAACACTAAAAAAGCTTAGAAAAGGAATCATACCATATGGATCCAGTCTAGGTGCTGGTGAGAGCAAAGTAATAATTCCCTTCTTTTATCTCTGGGAATAAAAAGATCCAGTGATTTAAATAGTTAATCCTGAATTGTGGCAGCTCTAATCCAGGTCTCCTGCTTCTCAATCCAATGCTATATCCGTGACTGAAGACTCCTTTCTTAGCTAAGTGTAGTCACTTGTATCAGATGGATGTGTCTATAGAGAATATGTTAGAGATTGCATTGGCTAAGTCAAGTTAATTGCTGATGGGAATAAGCATCACTACTTTCAACTTTGAGCACTTAAATGTAACAGGGACAGTGAAACTATTTACTTAGAGCCTTGTTTTTTTGTTGCTATTACAGAAATAGAACTCAGTGTAAGAATATGTTGCTTACGTTTTGGCTATATCATCATCATCATCATCACATGGCAATTATTAGTAAGAACCAAAGTCATTGTGATTTGAATTCTGACTTGTAGGAAAGGAGACTTCAATATGAAACATTCAAGCATAATTAAGGCAGGATGATTAGGTATTGCAGTGCTGATATCTATGGGCATGCTTTTTCAAATTCAGCAGAAGAAAGCCCACTTAGGTGATTAAGGTAAGTATGTATATTTTACCTGTCTGAAAGATTAAGATGGTGGTATATAGACTTTCTATTTTTGTTGTTATTTGTTTTAAAACCTTTGACTTCATCAGGGTAGGAAAGTCACAGTATAGAAACCTCCATCACTGATGCATATCCCCAACTCATCTGTAATTTATAGTTTTAGAGAGTTGCCTGGGAACACAAAGAGGATAAATCATTTGTCCATAGGCTGATGGGAATACTTTGTTCAAATAGGCCATGAAGGTGTAGAAGCAAATGTTGAGGAGTACTTTGAGCTTGGTTGGACATCAAAGGTGCCAAGGTCATCCACAGCACGCTGAGTCATTGCTAGTTGTCTTGACTCTTTTCTTGCCACTGGACTCCAATGATTCTGGAAGAGAGAGTGAGGCTGACAACTTTGTGCAACTTTATCTCACTTAAATCCAGCTTATACATGAGACAAAAGACATTACCCATGCCATTTTGCTATTCGAAAATTTTATTCTTTTGCTATTCAACTATTTTTATTTATTTTACTAGTTTCTTATTTTACTGTTTAACCTACTTCAAAGTCCTATGGTGACTGAAGTGATGAAGCAGCAGGTGCAGATACACTGGGAGCTATATTCACAATGCTGAACACAGGCAGCTCAGAGCACAGGGTTGTTTTCTCACTAGACTGAAGCAGCAGTGGGATTTGGCAGCTCCCTGGGTGTCTGAACAGCATTCATTAAGGACTTCATCACTCACCTCCTAGTGTGAGGAAGGGGCTAGAAAAGGTGCCTTAAAAATTGTCTGCTTTGAGCCAGGATAACATTGTACACAGTAACAGCAACATTATGTGATGACCAACTTTGATAGACTTAGCTCTTCTAAACAACGCAATGATTTAAGACAATTACAAAAGACTCATGTTGGAAAATGCTATCCACATCCAGAGAAAGAACTATGGAGTCTGAATGCAAAACAAAGCACACTTTTTATCCTTCTTTTTTCATGGTTTTCCTCTTTTGTTCCGACTCTTCTTTCACAACATGACTAACAGGAAATAAGTTTAATATGATTTTATATGTATAACCTATATGAGATTGCATGCCACCGGGGAGGGGGGTGATTTAGAACTCAAAATCTTATAAAAGTGACTGTTGAAAACTAAAAACAAACAATTGAATGAGTAAATTTAATTTTTAAAAAATTGTCTGCTTCAACTAAATCTGGCCTGCTTATTGTGGCTGGTGGGGATTCCACCCAGCAGTCAAAACACATATTCAAAAACGTACAAAAACTTTTGCAAAGACTATTCCACTCAATGAGCATGTGTATGCTTATGGACAACATGAAATCCAGTAGACCTGAAAGACATACAGCTCTTGTTGTGAGAGAAAACTCAGCAGGTATCACATCCAAGTAGCAGCCCAGAGTGGAACAAAGCTTGTAAATGAAGGCCAGCTTATTGAAGTCAGAGCTGGATATGCATGTCTTTGGAGTGGCTTAGGTTTCACAATCAAATCTAATCCAGTCAACAAGCTTGTATGCCTCCCAAAAGTAGTGAATAGCTGGCTCATGAAAATGCAATTGTCACTTTCAGGAAAATGCCATGTCATCCTTATCAGTATGTATGCTGCCACTATGAAAAATCCTGATGCAGTCAAAGAAAAAATTTATGAAGACCTGGAGATCCTCATCATCAGTGTGCTGAAAGATGACAAGTTTGCATTTCTGGGTGACTTTAAAACAAGAATAGGCACAGACTATCAGACATGGCAGGGTGTCCTTGGGAAGAATGGAGCTGGAAACAGCAACAGCAATGACCACTTACTACTGAAGATGTGTTTCATGACCTAATCACCAACACTGTCTTCCACTTTGTTGTTGTTCAGTTGTTTTCAGTTGTGTCTGACTCTTTGTGATCCCATTTTCTTGGCAAAGATATGGGAGTAGTTTACCATTTTCTTCTCCAGCTCATTCTATAGATGAGGAAACTGAGTTAAACAGGGTTAAGTGACTTGCCCGAGGTCATGCAGCTAGTAAATATCTGAGGACAGATTTAAACTCAGTTCTTCCTGATTCTAGACCCTGGGTCACCTAGCTACCTGCATATCTTCCATTTACTTAAATGCAATAAAACTTCATGGATGCACCCTGGCAGCAAACATGAACCTTTAATAGACTATGTCATTGTATGGAAAAGAGATAGATAGCATGTGAGAGTGACAAAGGTGATGTATGGTGCTGAGTGCTGAACTGATCATAGACTTATCCTCTACCAGCTAAACACTTGTGTTCAACAAAAGCATGACAACTTCCTCAACAGATTAGAACACTTCTCTGTGGATGAACAGTTTGTTGCTGACCTGGGGGGAAAGCTGAGTCAGCACATGGTTGGCAATAGTGGAGCAGAAAAGGAGTGGGTAGTTTTCAGAGATTTGGTGTACAGCACTGCATTTACTTATTTGGGCCAGAACGTTTGCAAATGTCAGGATTGGTTTGATCAAAATGATGGGAAAATTCAGAAAGTACTAAATGAAAAATAAGAAGACAGCATTTAACACCATCAAAAGTAATGTGCAAGCAAAGCTTAGAGAGATACAGGATTCTTGGCTCATTAAGAAGGCAGATGAGATTCAGCTTTATGTTGATAATAATAGAAAGGGCTTCCACAATTCCATGAAGGCTATCTATGGGCCAAAGACCTCTGATACCTTTCAACTACTCGGTGATGATGGAGCCACATTGATCAGTAATAAGCACACGATCCTGGAGAGATGGATTGAGTACTTCCATAGTGTTCTCAGTAGACTATCATCAACCAATACTGAAGGCATGGAGTGAATACCTCTGGAGGAAGTCAATTCTTCTCTAGCCAAACTTCCAATTGAAGAAGACATTTTGAATGCTATTATGTGGCAAAGTACTGGTGCTACTTCCATCTCAGCAGAGCTCTTCAAGGCAGGGGGTCCACTGCTCATACAAAAAAAAATCATTTGGGTTATATGGCAAGAGGAGGTTATCCCCCAAGAGATCAAATATGCCTCCATTGTTCATTTCTATAAGGAAAAGGAAATAGGTTGTCCCAAGACAATCACAAGGGGTTCTCTCTCTTAGTTATTGCTAGCAACATTCTTGCCAGAGTCTTCCTTAATCAACTGATCCTTCACCTGGAAGATGATCATATGTCTGATCATGTGCCTTCCAAAAGGGCTGAAGAACGGTCAACAGAGTATTTGCTGACTGCCAATTCCAGGAGACATGCCAGGAACAGAGTAGAGTTCTGTATACAATGTTTGTTGATCTGACCAAGGCCTTTGATACTGTCAGTAGTAAAGGCTTGTGGAAGATTATGGTGAAATTTGGTTATCTGGAGAAGTTCATCAGTATTATATGTGAGTTTCTAATAGAGTACAAGCTTCCTGAAGGGAGATATTATTCCATTTATGCCTCTGTGATTGTCTTTATATAGAGAATCTGTGATTCTATATACAGAATATTCGAAAAATGGGACTTTTATCAGAGAAAATTGCTGTAAAATTTTTCAACCATGGTATTCTTGACTCTAAGACAGGCTTCCTATACATGGCATAATATTGCTGCTCAGGTTTCACAATAGCTAGAGACTTTATACATAGCTTTGTTATCATTGGTAACTATTTTGCCAATAGTCTCTGGGAAATTATATAGACTATTGTTTATATTCATATTATGATATCCCCAGTTAGAGTTGGGCTTGTTGGGTTTTACTTTTCAGGTTCTCCCTTCCCCCAACTGAGTTTGCTCTAAGTACAAGAACTCCTAGTGATGAATCTGTTTAACTTCACTGTCTGAATCAGAATGTATCTTATTGAATTGGGTACTAGGCTTTTTGGATGAGATGCAGCTTCACTATTTTAACCCATCCTCAATATATTATCTTCTCAATATATTATCTTTTTTATTCTCCAAAATAATTTCATTTCTTCACAACAATGAAAAGCTTGCCTCCAAGAAAAGATTTCAATTTTAATGTTAAATTGCTGTTGGTTTGTGAAGTTACAATGGAAACACAACCACCAGTCGCATGTGGCCTCCTTACTGGTTGAACAGTCATACCAATTTTTAAAAATATGAAATAAGTATGTGCTTTAAGTGCATTAGTTCTCTTCATTGGCTAAAAGAATTAGTGTGTCTCTGTAAACTCTTCAAAATATTAATATTCCCAAACTTACTAAGCACAATGAATAATTGAGGCTGTAATTGGGTAAAAAAATTGTAACCCTATCCTCTGGGGAGAAGAGAACAGACAATATTACTTTTGTATTAAGGACTAATCAGCATAATATTTCAACATTTTTTCACTCTAAGATAACGTTTATTAGTGGATACTAAAACGTATCTTCCAAAGAAAATGAGTAGATTTATTCCAAATGTTTATCAATAGCAATTGTGTTGCCAATAATAACAACAAAGATCAGTAAAAGAGGAGTAAAGGAAAGATTACCATCCAATATTCTTGTTTGAAAATCTCTTTCTTTGATACGATGAAAAATTTTAGAATTCTTCCTTCTTTCTCTCTCTGTCTCTGTGTCTCTGTCTCTGCCTCTGTCTGTCTGTCTGTCTATCTGTCTGTCTGTCTGTCTCTCGTGTGTGTGTGTGTGTGTGTGTGTGTGTATGTATGTCTTGCTAACTCCCTTGGGTATAACATGTTAGGCAAATGGGGATAGTATAGTTCATAAGATCATAGATTGGAGGCTTGAAGAGACCTTAGAGGTCATCTATCTTGATCTCATTTTATAGATAAGGAAACTGAAGCCTAGAGATGTTACTACTCAGGTAGTAAGTGACAGAGGTATGATTTGAACCTAGAACATCTGACTCCTGAATTGGTCTCCTTTCCACTGAAACAAACAAAAAACTTCTCTTTAGCACTCTTCCCAGTTAATATCCTTTGCTTTCACCCATCTTATGTCCTATTCTGTAGATTTTTATTGTCAGCTAATCTATGTTAAAATGTTAGTTGATAAGTCATTTGCAATGTAACCTTTCTTGGGGATTTTTTATATTTTAGGAGGAAACTCTTAAAGGACTAAAAATTCTTAACAGCTAAACAGAATTAAAATATCATGATAGATTCAAAGATGCATGGTGATGATATTTTTGGGGCAGGGGCTTACCCAATAGTTCCTGAAATTAGTCTTTATCAGTGAGTGCCTACTCATGAACCAAGCCTTGATATATTTGTTAGTTATTTTTATTCTGTCTCTGTCTGTCTGTCTCTCTCCTTCTCTCTGACCATTTGATCAGAACACAGAATATCAGAAGCTCCCTATAAGAATGAAAGGAAATTTTCTTTCTTGTCATTTTTTCTTGACATTTTCATCATGTTTCAAGACATATTGATATCTACCAACTGGGAGCTGAACAGAACAATTTAATTTCTGGGCACAATGGTAAGACGAGGTATGATGATGGGCGTATAAATACTATACTAGAGTAAATATTATTCAACAGGCAGATCCCCTGAGTTCCTCCTAAACTTCTGACCCAATAGATCAACAAATCTTTAGTATGTGCCTATATCACATGCTAATTGTGATAGAAAGAGGGGGGAGTACTAGATTTTAAAATATATATGGTATCTGATTTTCTATTAGGTTTGTTGGTGACTTGGAAAAAGTAGTTAATAAATTGCCTTTCTCATCTCTGCTTTAGAACACTTAAAAGATATCACCATTTTTTAAAAAATACTAGAGTAGTTTCACATTCTTTTTGTCAGAATAGAAGAGCAGCAAATCCTCTTGGCAGTGTCCTTATGTCCTCTGACCTACTATATAAACTGATAGGTTTTGGCTTCAATTGCTTTGAATTCTTGATATATTTGATGAGAATTGGAGCAGTATGAAGGTAGTGATAATGAATCCTTGCTGATTGTCGTATCTTATTATTTGGAGTATATTTTTTTATATACCATATATTCTGAGCAGAAAACTCCTTCAGTGGGCATCTATCCGGACTTGTGGATTTTCAGAGCTGGAAAAAATCTTAGAAGTATCTAATGTCTTCATTTTATGGACTAGATAACTGACATCTTAGGGAAATGAAGTGACTTGTCTGAGGACAAATGTCTAGTAAATGAAAAATCCAGGATTAGATCTTGGGCCTTTTGACTGAAATCAGTGCTCTTTCTACTACATTGTGTGCTTCTAGGACCTAGGTTATTGTTAGGCTTACATGCATGACTGTAAAGTATTTGTACTTTGTACTTCAAATTTTAATTTAAAGCCCATGTGCTTCAAGACTCCAAAGATCTCATTTTCTCTTCTATGTAGATATTTCTTCTAATTGTATAACCCATGAAACATGAGGTCCTAGAAAGTCAAGATATAAATGTCAGGTAGAAGGCTCTCCGGAGAGTAGACCTTGCTTGGGCAGTTATTTGCCTTCTTTCTTCTTATGGTATTGCCTTTGACATTGACTGCTACTTTGGGGGCAAACTGGGAGTGCTACTGGACCATCTTGCTTTTTAGGTAAATGTTTCAGCTAACAGAAGAATGAAAAATGTTTTACCATTTGGACATTGCTTTGAGGCCTGGACACTTGATTATCATTCTTTGTTGCCAAATCATTCATTTGTTCAACAAATATTTATATATTGTGTCAACAAATCTTTGCAAAAATATAAACTTACTTGAAATTATTATTCTTTATATAAAGGTGATGGAAAAAGAGGTGTGTATCTATTCATATTAATAATTTGGAACTATACTTTTATTTCAAAATCATATGTGCCAAGTATCTGGAGTCATATACATGTGTGTGTGTGTGTGGGGGGGTAGGTGAACAGTAACAATTGATGACCTAGAGAAAATTATGAGACAAAATAGGTGAATCTGTATAGGGCAGGAGAATCCAGATGAAAAGTGTCATTTCATAGATAGATATCTTTAACAAACTATTTTGCAACTCACAAGGAAAGGCAGAAAACAACTGCTGATAGGAGCAGTCTCAGTGTGCAGTCTTATACCTAAAGTGGGCAGGGATTGGGGTATCTGTGATTTAGTCAAAAGCTTATTTGAGAAAAAATATGATGGCAGAGGGAGACTATTACCTATAGGACCAATAAAATTAAGGTATTTTCTAAATTATCTAATAAGGAGGGAGAAATGAGGACCAGAGAAGTAGGTATGAAAAATAAGGAAGTAAAAAACAATCCAGCAGTCAAACTGGTGTTCACCAGTCAGAAAACTGATTATTTCAAAATAAAAAGCTTTTGCACCAGGACTGCCGCCACTGCCACTACCACTACTGCTACTGCCACCACCACCACTGCCACAAAATCCTCAGCAGCACTAGCAACAACAGCAACAACAAAAATATACCCAGAACAAGAAGAAAAGAATAAAACCAGGAAAATCTTTACATCAAATATTCCTGATAAGTCTTTTACTCAAAATTTTGAAAATACTCATAAGATCAAGAACCACTACCTAATGTAGTAAAACATGCAGTTTGCAATAGACACAGGTTAGTACATGAATTAGCACACGAAAACATTTTGAAAATCTCTGATCGAAGATATTCAAGTGAAAACAAATGAGATTTCATTTAATGCCCATCACATTGATAAAAACCTAAAAAATCCCACAGAATTGGGTGTTGGCATCACTTCCTAGGAAAATGACATGCTTTTACACTGCTGATGGAGGTATGGATTGACCCAACTGTTTGTGAAAGCATTATGGATTCAGTACAATTAGGATTCTGCATCATAGCTAATGTGTTGGATTTGAAGTCAGGAAGACCTCTGTCAAATCCTGTCTTAGGCATTTAGCAGCTATGTGAGTATGCTATGTCATGGCTATGTCAGTTAACTGTAACTATGCCACTTCACTTTTCAAGGCCTCATTTTCCTTATTTATAAAATGGAAGGATTGGACTGGATGACATTTGAGGTACCTCTTAGTTCTCAGTCTAGGCTCCTATGATCCTTTAACCTGGTGGTCCCAGTATTGAGAAAAAACCCCAAGGAGGCTGACAATAAAGATCTAGATGTATTTAAAATATTCCTAGCAGCACTCTTTGTAACAATGAGAATTACTGAAGAAATTTATATGTTTGAATGTAATGGAATTTTACTACACCAAAATAAATTCTGAATATGAAAAATTCAGAGGAATATGGCAAGACATAAGTAACAAGGTGGATAAAGTGGAACCAAAAGAACAATATCTGTACAGACTATAGCTATATAATTAAAATAATAATAGTAGCATGTCCATGTCAAATACACGGGGGAAAAAATTAGAAAAGCCCTTGAAAAGAAGGATGATGTAGGGACTCTTGTTTTAAAGTCAATATACATATTTTTGTTTTGGGACAAGCAAATGGTGATAGATATAATTTACATTCTTTCATTTTGTTTATTTTAAAATTTTATTTTCTTATGTCCCTATTTGTTAAAAATCTCTACTTGTCAGAGAATTAAATTATATATGTATATATATATATATGCATATATATGCATATGTATTTACATATCAAGGCCTTATCAATTTGCCCAGTGTGGTGTTGTCATTGTTTCTCTTATAAAAACTGCTCCTGTGAAAAATCAATGTGAAATCATATATTCAGACCTGCTGAAGCACAAACCTTTTTCCTCTTAGCCTTTAATATGGAAGTAGAACATAGTGGGTGGTAGTCTAACTTCCAGATTTTTTGTTTTTTTGTAGAAGGCCTTCCTTTGCTTTAATTTTTATTCATTGTACTTATGGCACTTGAAAATTGATGTCTTTTTATGTAAGACTTCTTTTTTCCTAATTTATATTTCTAAATGTACAAGCAATCACATATATAAAAATAGATAAGACTATAGGCTACTTTCCAAAGTTCCTTGCATTCTTGAGTTTGATTTCTTAGGCAAAATTACTTGGGGGAAAAAGTGTGTTTTTTTTTAAATGCCTCTCTTTTTGGCTAAACTGAAAACCAAATAAAAATTTGGGCCTGGTTACATTCTCATCTAAGGAATGTGAATAATCTTATTGTATAATTACCATTTGAAGATACCATTATGTATCACAGAACATTCAACCATGCATTGATGAAGATGAATATGGATGAATATGAATAGGATATAAGCCAACTTTACTAGCCCTTTTAAAAGTTTAATTTATTATAATTTCAATGGGTCTTGATTATAAACTTGTAGATATTTCAACTTTAGTTTTCAAAACTAGGTCCATTTAGGCTGTCATAAATTCACTTAGGATCTATTTCACTTTAAATTCATTGGGCCATGATGAGCTTGGAATAAGAAGTTATGCTGACAGATTTCAGAAATGAGGGAGAGGAATACTCTGAAAGACTGTTGAATCCTGAAAACCTGCCAGATCCTCTTGTTACAGAAAAGAGTTGTAGGACATCTTTTGGTTGGGATAGAAATTCCCAGGAAATAAAGACACTTACCTTGGAGTATCCGGTTCTTCTTCTTCTTCTTCTTCTTCTTCTTCTTCTTCTTCTTCTTCTTCTTCTTCTTCTTCTTCTTCTTCTTCTTCTTCTCCTTCTTCTCCTTCTTCTCCTTCTCCTCCTTCTTCTTCTTCTCCTCCTTCTTCTTCTTCTCCTTCTCCTTCTTCTTCTCTTTCTCCTCCTCCTCCTTCTCCTCCTTCTCCTCCTCCTCCTTCCTTTGTTCTCAGAGAAGACCAATGACATTATGAGGCTGATGACTTGTGTGCGAATCGTGTGTAAGTGAGCCAAAGATGAACAAAGTTGTTAGCCATACTCTTTCCTCCAGAGTCATCAAAGTCCAGTGGCAAGACAAAAGTTAAGATGGTCCAGGATGCAGTGGGTGAGTTTGGCATTTCTAAATTAAGGTCTTTCAATGAACATCTGGACCAGCCCATTGTGTTTCAAATGCAGCTACTTGGAGGATCAGTTCCATTTTCTAGGTGACTGTGGTGGTGAATCTGTTTCCTTTTCCTTTGAGAAGTTTATGATTTCATATGTGTATTAGCTACAATGATATAAATTTAAACATATTTATAACATAATTTAAAGGCTATTTAGTGCAATCTTATTTTATAGAGGAGGAAACAGTGACACCAGTTTCATAAAAATGAATTCATAACTGGCAACAAAGCTTTGTTATGTAAAGTATGTAAAGCATGTTACATACATTATCTCATTGTACTTCACAACAACCCTCTGAAGTAAGTAGTACAGTTATTATAATCATATATCATATTATTATTGTACAAATGAAGAAACTGAGTCTCTAAAAGTTTAAAGAGACCTGCTATGTTTCAGAAAGCTATTTAGTGGCTGAGGCAGGTTTTGAACCCGGAGCTTCCTGATTCCAAGTTCAGTGCTCTGTCCATTGTGCCACCTAGGTGCCTAGGTGGTTTCTCATTCTCTTCATTTTTTTTTGATAAATTTCCTCCCATAAATCTTTGATAGAATAACTATTTGACACTCTTCTGGTGAAGAAGATATGCTTGTTGGTTTTGAGCGCATTGCAGCACATTATGAATAACATGAAAGACAAGCAGTGAAAAAGGATGTAATCGAAGAAATGTATGATTGAAAAAGTTAGGCTGATCACATGGTGCGAGCAAGGAATAACCAATGAACAGCCTATAATCGCCATTGGAATTCTCTGGATGCAATAACGTTGAGTGAACCCGCTAGGGCAAGCAATCTAGCCAAAAATTTATTCAGGATGGGCAATTATGGATGGGTTGGAATCTGCAGTGTTGGAGGGAATGTCCACTTAAGTCATTGTAATATCATCTTTTTCCATGAAAATTTCCCCTTTCTGAGATCTTTTAAAAATTAATATTTAATGCTTTTAAAATTGTTTCATTTCAAGCATAGATTTCCTCTGTATATATTCATATCCATCTGGTCTTCTCTGACTTCATTTTCATGAGTACCATTTGTACTTCATCATGTACCACATTGACTTTCTCATTATAGAAACACTGATGGATTTGTCCTACATCACATCTCTTTGTTATTCTTTCAGATTTATCTATAAATGCTTTTAGGGTGATCTAGCTAATTTGGGTCTTATGCCAAGCTTTCTGAAGTGCATTTCTACATCTACTTCTTTTTCTTATATCATGACGTAGTATCTCTCAAAATTAGTCTCCTTTATGTTTTTCAAATAAACATATATTCTAAATTTATTTTGCTTTCTGCCACCATGTTTAACAACAAGATGTGTTATCTTATAGTGGACAGCCTAATGAACTTGGTCTCAGGTCCCTGAGTAAATTCTACATCTTTCAACATTTTTATAATTTTGGGGACCTTGCATAATTTCTTTGAGTATCAGTTTACTCCTTATAAAGTAGGAATAATAACACCCTTGATACCTACCTTTTGGGGTGGCTTTGAGGATAATATTTTTTGAAAAATATTTATCTTGTTATCTTCAAGTTGGTTAAGGTTGTTTCTCAGTTCTTTAAGTCTTATTTTTTTTTTTTACAGTAATGGAAGTAAAGAAGGAAAGGTATTTATTAAGCACTTACTATATGCCATATACTGTTCTAATGACTTTAGAAACGTTATCCCATTTAATCCTCACAACAGCCCTGGGAGGTGAGTGCTTTTATTACCTCCACTTGACAATTAAGGAAACTGAGGGAGGCAGAGTTTAAGTGACTCACCCAGGATCACATAGTTAAGCATCTGAGGCCGGATTCATATGTAGGATCCTAACTCCAGGCCCAGAACTCTAGCCGCCGCACTACGTGATGATAGTTGATAGCTAAACTTCTTAGTCAATAATAATAATAATAATAATAATCAGTTATTGTCTTTACTTTCATTCATTACCATTTTTGGTATTAATAACTCATCAAGATAAGTTTGGTTGGAGTTTTTATAATTTTGTGCAGGTTTTTCTCATTTTTATCATCAACATAATTCTAGAGTCAGAAAGGATATTAGAGTGATCATTTGCCCACCTCCCTTGGTCTCAGTTATTTCATCCAAAAAATGGGAGGGGGTATTTAGTGGCTTTCCTACTTTCACATATTGGTCACTTAGGAGAAGTTATATTTGTCATGAAAGTTGCTAAGCTGGTAATTCTTCCCATATAACCTCATTCAATGCCTCAGACTTCTCAATATTCACACAATTGCTTAGAAATCCTTTCTTTTTTTCCTCTACTGCAAGGATTCATTCATCTGCCAAACCCAAGGCCCAATTCTTCATGAGCCTCTTTTGCTTGAAAGAAGTGTAATGACCATCACAAAATATATTATTATTAAAGAGAAAATCCAGCAACATCTTCTATGAATAGTACTCATATAGATGGTGTGGCCTGGGCTTGATGTTTGATAATTCATTCAGTGCCATGTATTGGTCATATCCAAATCTAATGTGTCAGCAGGACAGAAGAATTGATAAAGAATGGATGAATAGGCAGAACAAATGATTTGTCATACAACTTCCTCTTAGCAGTGGAAAGTAATTAATTTAGATAAATTATATAAAATGTCCTGAATTCAATATGAGGATTTCATTGAAAATAATGAAGCTTTGATTAGCTGCTTCTCTAAAGCAATACCCTACAGAAATAAGGAAGCATACCTTTTATAAGTCAAACCTGATACGTTTTTTTTTGCTCTTTGACCCCCTCATCCCTATCTGTTTTTGGGTGATAGAGGTTTATATAGGATCATAGATATAGAGCAGGATGTGATATTTGAGAGTATCTAGTCCAACTCCTTCATTTTAAAAATTAGGAAACAACTTTAGAGAGGCTAAATATCAAGGCTGCAAAGGTAGTAAGTGTATGAGCAGGAATTTAAACCCAGGATCTATGATTCCAGAGCCTGAACACACAGAACCTGTTATTTCATTAGAGTGGGAGCACCCTGAAATACTGGGTACATCAAATCTCCCAAAAATGGACTCTAGCAGAAAAGAGCTTTGCTCCCGTTGTCTAAGTTACAATTGAATTAAAAGTTAGAGCAATTGCTGCTTGAGGACAGTGGTTCTTGTAGGGAAGTAGAACTCTATTAAGCATGTAAAGATGATTTATATAGCTATGGAATAATTGTAAAGGATACATCAATACTTTGGTTCTGTGATCATGTCAATGTGAGTGCTTCCTTTGATGGCACAAATAAGAATCCATCCATCCCTTCTCATTGTATGTAGCACTTGTCCAAAGCCTCACATAAATCACCCTCAGGGCCTCTACCCATTGTGCTGGGAAGTTCTTCCTCTAGGTTCTTTCATGTTATGTAGATACTAATGTAGCATGTAATCTACCATTTTCTATGTTTTACTCTGTGACTGATCCATTTCCTTTTTCTGGTCCTGTATCTCTTTGGTATCTTTCATGCTGTTTCTGATACATGTCTTCATTTTCACATTTGTTGTGGTTGCTATTGTCATTCAATTGTTTTTCAGTCATGTTTGACTCTTTGTGACCCCATTTGAGGCTTTCTCGGCGAAGATAGTGGAGTGAAACTTCTCCAGTTCATTTTACAGATCAGGAAACTGAGGCATATAGGGTTAAGTGACTTGCTCAGAGTCACATAGTTCATGAGTATCTGAGGCCAAATTTGAATCAGGAAGATGAGTCTTCCTGACTTCAGACCTAGCACTCTATCCTTTATCCAATTTTGCTGCCTTATCCTTGTTACATGTGATAGCCTTAATTCTACCTACTATGCATCTCTTAATTGTCCTTTGGGTCACTTGACATTTTATTTCTTTGAAAGCTGTAGTATTCTATGATTCTTAGGCGTAGAGCACCACTAGAAGAATATGCATTTTAAAAATAAAGGTATTTGTTTTTGATAAAAGCTTGAGCTTATTTAAAATATTTTACAATTTCCTAGGTGCAATTCGGCCTACTGTCTTCCTTCCATACAATTCTGGGTTTGGTTCAGTGTCCACCCGCAGTGTTTGTCCATTATATATATTACATATATACATAATGCATGTGTGTATGTTTGTGTGTGTATTAACACACACATACAGTACACACAACTCCCTGAGACTTTAAGTTGAAGAGAAGGAACATCATTGCTAAATGATGAGTTTCTGTATCTGTGAATTACCTATATCAATAAAATCACAAGTTCAGCCCTATCTTACATACATAAATATATGAATATACTCATGTACAGTGTTGTACAAATTCTAAAGGTTAAACTACATTACTTAGGCAAGAGGCACTCTTCCTCCATTTTATTTCCTTTGTATAGTTAGGACAAATACTTTTTAATAATTCTGGGTTTCTTTTAAGAGGTCTGACAATGTTCTAGGTATTATAAATATACTCACATTGTCTAGGAATAAACAATACTCTTTGGGAATAAATGGGTACATCCCCTGAACAGAGTACAGGAGAGAGTACGAGAACTCAGACACATGCCAGTCCTTTTATTGACTTCCAATTCAAATCTCTTGCCTGACTTTTCATTGGTCAGATGCAATCCCCTGACTCCCCACATCACGCCCTCCTCAAATGGTTCATCAAGCATGCGTACAGGCACCTAACCTTTCACCCAACCAGAAGCCGATTAGATCACAGATTAGAATCAGTCATCTGACTTACATTCTGCTAAAGCTGGTGGGAGGGGGGAGATATTTTCAACTCTGTGGAAACAAAACTGCTCCCACCATTTCTCACATAGGCATGATGCAATTAGCACAATATCATTCAGAAATAGGAGCTATGGAGAATCCCTCTTTGGCTTGGATTCAGTGATAGATATTGTTGATCTGAAAGTTTGGTTAAAGGAGCCAAACAGGCTAGGTGATATATAAATTCATATAATCTATTCCCTTAAAGCTAGTAGATACATGATCATGGAATCAGAAGCAAACTTCTGATTGACTGAAAGAAGAAAGCCAGGATTTAAGTAACAAGTTAAGGTAAGAAAGGAAGTTTCTTAGTTGAACGAATCAATTGACAAGGTAGTGTCACTTAGAGATTATGATCCCTAGATGCAAATGTCCCTAGAATATCAAGATAAGAGAAATCACACTGTTTTGGTTGCAGGCATCCTGTCACCACAGAAAAGGTACCATTTGTTAATCTTTGAATTTGCTGAGACAGGAGAGGGCATTTTCAGAGTAGAGCAAAGCAATTTGGATAATTAATTCTGGCTTTGGATATTATTGGGGTTCAAATAATCTGAAAGGATTGTCAATATCTACTCTGACAGCAGAAGATACTCTGGGGTACATACACCTCCCTGGAACACATTCAAATGAATCTCTGTTTTCATTTATTTGTATGTACTTGTGCTTGCCTACCCTCTGTGATTCCAATCTATATATTTGTCACAAGGGGTCCACCTAATGCCTTGAGAACTTTCTTTAATTTTTCCTTACATTAAGAGGATACCAATAGAACATTTAGTCTGCATACCGGCTCTCCTTTGCCCTTGCCACATGAATAGATCTTCCGATTTTTCTATCATATTTTCTTGATATCCTTTACTTCATTCCTTTTTTGAAATTCCCTATTCATTCTATATTTCAGTATGTCTGCCCATAAATAATAAATGTTTATTAGATTAAATTGAATTAATACCTCCTTTAGTACTTACTTTTAATTTTTTTATTTTTAGCTTTTTTAAAAATTAAAAAATCAAATAAGGAGCATTTCCACACACACACACACATATATGTATATATATGTATATACATATATATGTATATATATGTATATACATATATATGTATATACATATATATGTATATATATATACATATATATATGTATATATATATATAGTATGAAGCAAAAAGAAAATTCTCTAAGAGGTGATGAATCCCCATTTTGTACCACTAGCTTTTTTTTAAAAAAAGATAAAATAAATTTTACATGTTAACTTCCAAAACTGTCCTTGTTTGTGTTTCCTTGTTAACATCCTTCTGTTCTTTCCTGTGCTTCATTAAAAATGTCTCAATGGTTCTCTTTTTTAGATTAAATTTTTATATTTTGTTTTTTACAGTTACATATATAAACAATTTTTAACATTTTTTTAAAAATTAAGTTCTCAAACCTCCTTTTCTCTTTTCTCCTCTCCTTGAGAAGGCAAGCAATTTGATATAGATTATATAAGTGCAGTCATGCAAAACATCGAAGCCAAATTGTGAAGGAAAAAAGAACCCCTTCCTCTCCAAAAAAGGGCAAGAAAAATAAAGTTAAAAATATGCTTTGATCTGTATTCAGACTCCGTCAATTCTTTCTCTTGAGTTGGATAACATTTTTTAAGGCAAGTGCTTTGGAATTGTCTTGTATCATTTTATTATTGAGAATGACTAAGTTATTCATAGTTGATCATTACACAATATTGCTGTTACTCTATACAATGGTCTCCTGCTTCTGCTTACTTTTCAACAGTTCATATAAGCCTTCCCAGGTTTTCTTGAAACCATCCTGCTTGTTATTTCTTATAGCACAGTTGTATTCCATTACAATCATATACCACAACTTGTTCAGCCATTTCCCAATTGATGGAAATCCCTTCAATTTCCAATTCTTTGTCACTACCAAAAGAGCTGCTATAAATATTTTTGTATATATAGTACCTTTTCTCTTTTAAAAAATCTCCTTGGCATACAGATCTAGTAGTGGTATTGCTGGGTCAAAGGATATATACAGTTTTATAGCCCTTTGGCATGGTTCCAAATTGTTCTCCTGAATGATTAAGCTAATTAATAACTCCACCAACAGTGCATTAGTGTATCAATTTTTCCACATTTCCTCTAACATTTGTCACTTTCCTTTTCTGTCGTATTAGCCAATCTGATAAATGTACAGTGGTATCTCAGAGTTGTTTTAACTACATTTCTCTTATTTAGAGTATTTTTTTATATGATTGCAGATAGCTTTGATTTCTTCTGAGAACTACCTGTTCATATTTTTTGACCATTTATCAATTGTTGAATGACTCACATTCTAGTAAATTTGGCTCAGTTCTCCACATATTTGAGAAATGAAGCATTTATCAGAGAAATTTGCTATAAAATTTCCCCCTATTTTCTCCTTTCCTTTTAATCTCCACTGCATTGGTTTTGTTTATGTTAACACTTTTAAATTTAATGTGATCAGAACTACCCATTTTACATTCTATGATGCTCTCTATCTCTTGTTTGGTCTAAATTCTTTCCTTTTCCAGCTATGTGACAATAAACTATTCCATGGTCCCCTAAATTGCTTATGATATCACCCTTTATGTCAAAATCATGTATCCCAAATGGGCCTCTTTAAAAAAAAATTGCAATCATGAATTTCTCTTTCCTGAATCTTATTAATGAAGAACCAAAAAAAAAAAGACATAAATGTACTTGCAATGAATAAGTATAGAAAAATGAATTCACACAGTGACCATGTCCAAAAATGTATGTCCTTGTATGCTTTGTCCATCATCTCTTTGCCAGCAGGTGAGCAACATGTTTCTTCATATGTCCTCTGGAAGTATAGTTATTCATTACTTCACTCAGCGATGTAAAGTTTTTATCGTTTTTCTTCTATTAATTATTCTCCTTTTCCTGTTCACTTGACTCTGTATCAATTTATACAACTTGGGATTCTCTGTGGTCATATACTTCATCATTTCTAATAATACAATAATATTCCATCACATTCACATGTCTTCCTTTATCTGCAGGTTTTTGAGCAGAGATATTGCTGCTGTTATATCCCTCAGGAATCTTGAATTATTTTAATATATATTTTGAAGACTCCTTGTCACAGGGCAGCCTTTAAGGTAGCATTTTATTCTACTAAATCAAATGCTTTGTTCATACAAATTCGACAAGCAGTGCACTTAGTTGGATCTTGTATGCTTTGCACCTTTATATCAGTTGTGTGAATTTAAAGATGTGGCCTATCCTAGAATGCAATTTATGAGTGCTTGATATTTCCTTCCCATATCTTCATCAAAAATTCCCTTAACGCATGTCTAAATTATTCTTATAAAGATTTTGTGAATAAGAAAGCCACCATACCGATCATTAGTTATTCCTAGTCATGTAGGATAAATGAGCAAAATACAGTTTTTCCCATTTCATTGTTAGTCATGCCTTGTATTTTTAAGTTCAGTAAGAAGCCCTGCTTTCTATGGTGTTGTCTAAGTTGCCAACGGACAGCCTTCAGAGCTACAAATAACCCTAAATGACTTTGTATGACCTTAAGATATACAAATAGAACATTATAGACTATCTCAGAGTATAACGATTTCTAACTATAACTCTCATTAATACTAATACAGCTTCACATAGTGGGATAAAACTCTACTCCTTGGAATTGTTAAGTCTGAGTGGGCGCAACACATGAATGTCTGATCAGAATCAGGCAGCCAGTCTCTCCCAGGAGAAGAACAACTAATTTGAGGTTTGGATTTATCTTTATAATGTTCTATTATGCCTAACAATCATAAGCAATTTTAAGATGGCTGAGTGGAGCTGCCTAGGTCTGTCCTATTCTCTGATGTCTGGTCTACTCTTGTTATTCAAAATGTGATTCTCATTCATTACTTTTATTTCCTGACAAATGGGACTATAGATATGTACATTCCTTTATAGGCATTGTTAAATAGGAGATAGATTTTTAGCACAGAGAACTTACAAGATGTATGAATAAGCTGAGTAGAGTACATTGTGACCAAGTAAGAAATGGGCCTATCTCTAAAGTCTTATTTAACCCCATTTGGATTTAAGAAGAAATGAATTTTTATTTTTTAGTTTTAATACACTTAATCTGAATACTCTTGGTCAAAGACCTGAGTGTATGGTAAGGTTCTTTTCTAATTGTTGTTTAGAAGTTTGGGGAAAGTAAGGAGGATTTTTTTTTGGTCCAGGCCTTTGATTTCACTGGTGTGGGTAGCTCCCTATTATAGAAACTCCCTCCTCTGATGTTAGTCAGCCGTTCATCTACAGTTTAGCCTTAAAGTAGTCTGGAGCTCTGAAAGTTTAAGTGACCTGAGCATCAAATCACATGCAGTATGTGTTAAAGTCAGGGCTTGACTCGATGTCTTCCTAACTCCAAGGCTTTTTCACTATTTCACTATTTCACACTACATCTGACATGTGGGAATATGTAAAGTGAACAGTAAGCTAGGTAATCGGTATAAAAAAAGAAAACTGATCCAATCAATCAGTTGCTTTGGCACTGAATTGACAAAACCTTAGTTACTCTGCTTCCAAGAGTAGTAAAAATTAAATAATAAAATAGTTGAGAAGAATATTTTTGAGGCTGTGAAACTAGAATACTTGGCACGTCATTTGGATTTTTCTCAAAGTACTTTTCACCCAGGGTCATTGTGCTCTTTCACCTTGAGTCTACACTCTTTAATTTACCTTAATCAATTCTGCATGTAGAATACCTAGCTTTATTCAAGGTATGGCTTAAGAGATACTTTCTATACAAAATAGGTTAAATTTGGACAATTATCAGCTTTATGTCTTTTTGGTCAACAGGATAGGATGTTAAGGAGCCAGATTTATTCTGTCTCACTCAGAACTAGGCATCTTCCTTTTGTGTTGTAGAAGACTAGTTTCTCCATCCTTCCTTATTGTTTAGATGAAGCAAGACCTTTTCTGAACTCAGGAGTTGTCATTGCTCTCTAAAAATTACTTTGTACATATATGAGAAGCAGTACGAAGAAGACGCAATATCTTAATAAACTCTCTAAGACTACAAGATACACAAAAGAGGATGACCTGCGTTGGGAGAAGGAATTTGTTTCCTCATCAGAGAATTCCTGTATCAATGAAATCACACATCTAATCCAGGTATTTTCAATCAACACATATTATTAAGTTCTTACTATTTACCAATCACTGTGCTGGACTTTGGAGAATACAGACAAAATGAATAGCACAGTCTCTGCTTACACAGTTTATCTAACTTACTTTCTTGGAGATGAGGAGGAGACAAAAAGGATACAGAAATAGATGTCAATGGATCTATCTATATATAGTTCTATAGATAGATCTATCAGTATCTATATCCATATGTACATGTGCATACATATAGTAAAATACCTATAAAATGCTTTATATCTGCATACAATATAATAATATATTATATGCAAATAAAGATTTTAAGGGGCAACCAGGTGGTGTAATGGATAGAGTACCAGGCCTAGAGTCAGAAAGAGTCACCTACCTGAGTTCAAATCTGGTCTCATACTAGGTGTGTGACCCTGGGCAAGTCACTTAACTGTGTTTGTCTCAGTTTCTGCCACAATGAGTTGAAGAAGGAAATGGCAAACCACTCATTTATCTTTGCCAAGAAAACCTCAAATGCAGTCACAAAGATTCAAACATGAATGAACAACAACATATAAATAAAATTATATATTATAAAATTTATTGTATTATAACATATATACACTTAACATGGAGAGCATATAGCTGAAAAGAGATGAACAACTCTAACAGGGCAATATGGTCTTAAATAAGTTGGAAATACATTATATAGCTAGTTCTTTTCCTTTTCAAAAGTCTCTGTATATCTGCCTCCCTCCCCCGCCCCAGCTAAATATAAGCTCCTTGAATGTAGGAACTATTTATTTTTTGTCTTTATGTCCTTAATGCACAATACATTGTCAAATAGCAAGAATAAATGTCAAATGAAATTTACCAAAGGGAGAGCATTAAGGGTTTCCTTTGCCTGGGATAAAGGGTATGTGTCAGGGAGGTACATCTAGCATTCAGAATTAAATTTGTTATAGAGGTATATCCGTGTAGTTGAAAGGCCACAGGATTGGGGAACTTTTCCCAACTCACCCCAGACTTTAGAATTCTGCTACTCATTCTATGACCTTGAAGATGTACTTTTTTTAAAAAAAATATTTTGATGACTTACTAACTGATCTTGTGGGGATGGTTTTAAGGATCAAGATAGTTTGTATATAATAGTACTTTGAAAACTGGAAAGCTTTATGCTGATATATGGTGGTGATCATTGTGCACTGATCTTTGCCCACAAAATGTAATAATTGTGGAGCAGGGTGAAGTGTTGGTGTTAGCCTTTCCTAGCCTCTTTGGTCATATCCCTTAAGAAATTAGACACAAATGATTTTTGGTCTTTTTCCATCCAACATCCCCATAACATCCCCATGACTACTGTATGCCCTCAAACCAACCATGATATTATTTTGGGTGTAGGTGTCAGTGGGAAGTTGAAGCATTTTGTGCGATTGTGGTAGCAGCTGTGTAGGGGACAACACAGGAGAGTAACTTGTGACTGGGGCATGGGATAAGTTCTTTATTTAAGACCAGATTTCTGTGACAGGTTTATCTTTATCTTGTAAGGAAAGGTTTATTCTTTCAAAGACTTTATTTTTAATAGATTTTTCACTTGTACAGTATATTCTATTCTTATTACCATAATAATTACTGCAATCATATCAGCATGATCTGGAAGGGTCCTACTGTTAATTGTGGAAAGAAAAGGATTACTTCGTTATATTTCCTGTAATTTTAAAATATGCTATTTGCAAAACTAATGAATGCTTTAGGCTATGGAAAATGCTTTGGTTGCTCACAGGTTAGAATTTGGCTGTAGAAATTGTCCTTGTTGGAGATTGCTGAGATGTTGCTGTAGTGGTCCTTGATGAGATGAGAAGTGAATGATATGACCTTTATCAGTGGCCTTTGGTGAAAATCATAAACTCTTCAAATCTGATCAGTGTTAGAAATTGTTGATATCCTGTAACCTGAAACTTGACAAGAAATCCACAGGCAGATCTTTTAGTTCCTTTAACAAAACAAGTTTCCTATGATTTATGACTCAAACTTGATTCTATCTATCCATCCTTATCTCTCTCTACTCCCTATCATGCAGCTAGCCAAAGTGGACTTTCATTAACATCCTGTGCTTTCTTAGAGGGTAAGAAATACTTGTAGCTTTAATTCATGCTGTTTCCAAAGTGCCCATTCTACTCAGCTTTATCTGGTTGATATTTACACATTCTTCAAGATGTAGCTCAAACGGTACTTTTTCTACTAAGCCTTTTCTGCTTTCTTCTCCACTGTCACTCAAGATGGAAGTGTTGTCTCCCTCCTTTGAACTAACTCAGCCTTTTGTATCTCTGCCATTGTACTGTTACGTTCTACCTCTTTATTAGAATTATTTGTATATATGTCCTTTCTCCTCTGCCAGAAGATAAACTCTGTGAGGGCAGAGAATGGTCTTATTTTTCTATGTGTCCATTCCAGCATCTTGTGCAGTGTTCTGAAAATAAGAGGCACTCATATAGAGTAGGTTTTACAAAGAACAAGAGTTAGTATTGAAGTGAGGAAAAGTTCCCAAATAATCAGGGTTCTCCAAAAGCAGAATAACTGTTTCAGAAGGTGGAGAGTTCCCTGCACCAGAGAACTTTGAGCAAAGTTAGAATGAATGTTTGTCAGCCATTTTGTAGAGGAGATTATTATTTAGATATGGTTAGACTAGAGGACCTTCGATGTCTCTTCCTTTCTGAGATTCTACAATTCCGTGAAGTGTTGGTTGAATAAATGAATGAGTGAATGACATCTCCCAATAGAGAAAGAAATCACACTAAGACTTGGAAAAGACCATGAAATTAAACCATATTTTTTGAATACCTTTTGTAAGCATGTTACACTAATGAAAGATAGTTTCCTGGATTTTTTTTCCTCCTAAGAATATCTAAATGTGAAAGCATGAATCAGGGATTTCTTAATTAAGTGCATTTAGGGCCAGAGGAAAAATTTTTGGTTGAGAATCTTCCTTATCCCTTCCTTTTAAGGAAGACAAATGATGGCTTGGGGAAAAGCATCAAATAAAGACAAATCTCTTTAGGTTGCTAGAGTATTAAAGACAAAAATAAAATACATATAGAGTACATGCTCCTAGTCTTTGCATGTAGTTGCAAGACAAGCAATATAGTTTAGCATTATACAATTAAATGTGTATCAAGGCCCTTAATAAATCACACAATTTCCACAGGTAAGATTGGGAGGCAACATGGTACAATAGAAAGGGAGCTAGATTAGCAGACACAGAACATAGGTTCAAATTCTGGTTCTGGTATTTATTTCCTGTGCTACCTAGGCAAATCCCTTAAGTAATAGTACCTCATTATCTTCATCTGTAAAATGAGACAGTTGGACTATGGTCCCTTCTAGCTTTAATTCTATGATTTTGGGATTTTCCTTTGTGGAAATCAGTGGTTCTAAACCTATGATTTTATTAGTGTAAGCAACTTCTGAGGACTAAATTCCCTCCAACAATGCAGATTGGCACCAGCACTGAAATTTACAATCTCAATAGCCTGGGGGCATCAATGACAGCTCAACTGACTTGCTTAGGACCACATAGCCAGTATGTGTCAGAGGCAGTATTGAATCTTCCTGAATCCTAGGCTAAACATCTGTCTACTCTTCCATACTGCCTCTCATGATCCTATGATGCTCAGATGATATATGACTGGCACTATGTCTAATGGATATATTGTCTAAGATCAACATCATCTTAGGTTTCCATGAAGGTAAAGGAGAAGCCCTTTCTTTTCCCAAGGATTTTATACTGGAGACTTCCATAAATAGGGGGAAAATTCATGAATTTTGTGCATTTCCTTTGTTCATGGAGGAGAGGCTCCAGGAGTGTGCTGGAGCCACCTTAAAATGGCATGCGATAGTCAATTGTTAAATTCTCAGAGTGAGCATTTACACCTTGGAAATCAACAAATGCTACAAATCAGAACTTGACTTATTGCTTTATTGAAATAGAGAGTTGAATAAGTATTGGAGAAAATGTTGATAATCCAGACTAAACTTAAAACACATTTTCCTCTCAGAGATGTAGTTATTAAGCACTTACCAGCGTACTGCTGAGGAACCCTCAATTAGGACAAGATATTAAGGAGATTCATTGAAGTATGATATCTACAACATATTTAAAATGTATGAATTGGTGTTGTGAATGATGAGTATTTGAAATTGCAATGTTAAAGCTTCAAGACAGGAAGGTTTCTTTTATTTAAATAAAAAAGGTTAAAGAAAAGATGGAAAATATTACTGTGAATCTGAGTTTTCCCTACTTCTTTCTATGTGAAAGAACTAGTTAATGTGACTGAAAGGTTCTGACCTACTGACCTACAAACTGAGCAAAAGTCTCCTTTTAACAATAAAATATGACACCCGGACTGCCTAAGACATGGAAAACTCTTGTGTCAGGGATCCTTTCTGATAGTACCCAGGGTATACCTTGGAGGGCTTATTTACTATTTATGTGGATTGTTGACCCTTCTAAGATGATGTGGGAACTTCAGTATTTGGGTTCTCTTATGCTTATTTCAAGGGTAGAAAACATCTCCTCTTCCAAGGCACGACACAAAACGTGAACGGTTTTATTTAAAAATTAGTAGAAAGAGGAATGGAATCCAATCAGTCAGAAATTAATGATGTCTACCAGTAAGGAATTCTTCTTCCTCCTTGCACCCCCCCCCCCTTTACTATAATTCTCAGTGATCTACTCACTGCTTTAAAGCATAATATACTGCCTTACATAGAACTGAGATTTTCTCACCACTTCGGTGCTCCCTCTTTGAAACCAATATGTCTGTACAGTACTGTTAATCCCCCATTGCCACCCCAGCATCATGGTTTTCCATTTGCTCTTTGCAGGTTATATTGTTCTCCATCTAAATACCTGTCTCCGTCCTGTGTAACTCTGTTTCCTGTAGCTCCGCAATGCTTCCTGAAGGTGGGAGTAGTTTGTTACCTGCCCCTAGAAAGGGGCCTCTATGACCGCTATTGTATCTTTCTCAGCTTTTAGCAGATGGTACTTCTTTTCCCTCACACAAGTCCTTCGATTACTAGCCCATAAAGGATGAACACTTTGGGTGAGGTTATAGCTCAAAAACAGACATGCAGATATGAATGCCATTATTTTTAAAGCCTTCTTTTATAGTTTTGTCCCGACAACCTTAAGGTTTGCATAAAAGAATTCTCTCCATGAGCTATAGGGAATCTTCAATTTGCTTTCTGTTCTTTCTTCCCAATTCGACAAAGGCTCAGGGTAGCTTTGTATCTTCTCTCCTCTACTACCTAGGTGCTCTGTCTAATGCTCACGTCGAGACTTTCTGTTGAGTCTAGGGATTTGAGGGAGCTCCTCACTTGTTTCTCATTTGACTCTCCTTTCTCTTCACCTTCACCTGGACATTTAGGCAGAATTATTTAATCATGCTAGGGCTGCTTCCTGAAAAATCTGTAGGAGCTAATCCCTCCAACTGCTGTTTATGAAAGGAGAAAGATTTGCAATCGCTTCTGTATAAGGCAATTTAAGAAACTGCTTCATTTACTACTGTAGTAATGCTAGAATAGTATTAAAACACATAACATTACAGAGTCATAACCTCTCTGGGTTTCAGTTTCTTCACATATAAAATGGAAAGTTGGAAGACAGATGAATTTTAAGGTCCTTTTCAGTTCTAAATGTTATTTCCTTTAATAGCACTCATGTTTATAGCTGTCTGGGACTTTGAGTTTACCTTCTATCTAGACTTCAGTGGTTAAAGACCTTGTTCCTTTAATTACCATGAGTAATTAAATATCTCGTTACATTGGTATGATAATACCTACCTCCCAGGGCTGTTGTGGAATGAGATAGTATTTGTAAAACACTTTGCAAACCTTAAAGTATTACAGAAATGTTAGTTGGTGTTACTATCACTATTCTAGAACTTTTTACTCTTCTTTAATGCCCTCCTTTTTGTCACTGAAACATTCTCAGCAGCATGAATTAAAGTGAGAAACATCCTGGAGAATCTTTCAGGAGGGACTCTATGGATGCTAGGATCCAAGTGGTATTCCCTTTTTCTCTGTCACTACTAGTATTCCTGATGGTGTTCATGATTTATTACTCACTTATTCCTCATGCTATCACTTTTCAGCTGGTTTTATTATCCTCAGATGAGAGACGAAGATGAGGTTGCAGATGCTTGCATTCATTTTAGATTCCTTGGCATTTTCTGCAATGTGGCACAGTTGGTTTGTTGATTTTTTCCCCTAAATACTTGGCACAATTTGCTCATTAATAATCACACTCTCTTTGTTAGAATTTCCTTGAAATTAATTAAGAATGTGCAAAATAAATTTCTTTACTTCCTACTGTATTCAGATATATGATGGCGGTGATGGGAGGTATCTTGCTGAATTACTAAATGGTTTTCCCTGTTCCTGCCAATTAACCATGTTTCACTCACTGGTACACTAATTCTTGACTGTGTTTATTGAAAACTACTTAATTGTTCCCCTCTGTGCCCTATGCCTTTCTTTTTCTTCCTATTGGTTGTCTTCAGGCCCTTATTCTCATATCCTGGATGACCTTTCTACCTTATTCAAATTGAAAACAGAGATTATCTCTGGAAAGTCTCTCCAATTTTGCCTTTTCCTTGCTTCCAACTCACTTCCTTTCTTCCTTTGTACAATTTGCTCTTTCTCCCAATTTCAGGTAATCCTTTCATCTGGCTTTTCAGAATTCAGTCTGCACCATCTGTGCACTACTATTTTCTCCACTCCGTTTCCTTTTTGAATCTTTTTCTCTTATGTCTTACTTTTCCCCTTTGGACTTCGAATGACCCATAATGCTTTCCTAATCCTGTCAAAGTGTTAAAAATACCTTTTATGGCCTTGAAGCACTAAATTAACAATGAAATATTCCTTTTTGATTGGTTTGGGCTTGGATGCTAAATAGCAATTAGTATATTTGGTATTTTAACTCTAGTTATATGTATCCATTAAGGAAGTACTATCTTTGAGATTCCCTGGGGGGAAAAAAACACAGAAACCCTAATTTGTAAAGTTTCTCTTCACCTTCCCATTTGTTACATTTAAATATAAATTTAAAGTATATGGAAACAGAGTGATGGAGACGAAAGAGTTCTGGATGTAGAAGTAGGAATAAGTAAGTTAAAATATTAATAGCTGTGTGATCTTAGGTAAGTCATTTAACCACTATATGTCTCATATTACTGCTTCATACTTTCCTGCTGTCATGGATGGGTTAAATGGGGAGAGAGATTATGGCATAATGGATTAATGACTGCTTTAGATTTAGGATGACCTAATTTCAGGCTCTGCCTCTGATATATATTAACTATGTGACCCTGGGAAAGTCACCAAATGTCTTGGTCTTGGTTCCCACAGGCAACTTTCTAAGATTTTAAGTTGTAGTAGAGTTGATGACTTGCATGAGTGGGAAGAGTTTCCACACTAGAAATTCAATAGATCTCAAATAGCAGCTCTGCTTTCTGTTCATAGCAATCTCTCCTTATTTGTAGATGGGGAGAAAATAAGACCTTTAACAGAGCAGAGCTAACATATATTATATTCCAAATCACTTACTATGTTTTGCCCACCCATAGGCCTTTGCTATGGAACTTCTTGAATCTGCTGGGTATTTTTTGTTTTTTAGAAATAAATTTAGTTCATTTGGATTACACTAAGTATTCAGTGTTCATTAAACAAGGATGTGAATGTTGAGGTTGAACAGATTTGTTATATATCTTTTTCAATTACATATCTTGAGTGCAAGTACATGTTTATAAATGAATAACTATAATAACTCATTAAAAGTTGTATAGCAACAATTTTGTATTTAATTCACCTCATCAATATCTTTAGTCTGGTCTTGAATTTATTTGAGATATTTAATTTAAAGTTTACTTCTCAGTAGTTGGAAAAAAGAGGGAGGATATCTAGTTTTAATTCATATTGCCCTGATGTCAATACTTTCACTTGTCTTTTCCTTTTATTGTTTGGAAGTGAGTCATGCTTTTCACCCCATTATAGTCCCTTTGTTGTACGATAGGGTTTTTAGTCTATTTTTATGTACAGTGTGACAACAGCTGACACCTATAAAGCACTTTACAGTTTATTTTTATGTGTATTATCTCATTTGGTTCCTTAAATGACAACCTGGTAATGCAGGTACTAGTTTACAAGTGAGGAACCTGGGGCTCAGGGAATTTACATGATTTGCATGAAGTCCCCCAGCTAAATAGAAATGATAGGAATCTGGAAAGAAAGTGATTAAATCAATATTAAATGCCTCCTCTGTGCCACACACTATGCTAAGTGCTAGGGATTCGAAAACAAGGAAAATAACATACAAACCTGTCTTTGTCCTAAAGAAGCTCACAGACTAATGGGAGAGGCAACATGTAAACGATTATATAAAAAAGACATAAGATAAATTAGAGATTGTCAACAGGGGAATTGGAAAAGTCTTCTTGTAGGTCAAATTTTAGTTAGGACCTGAAGAGCTACAATAACAAAATGAAACTGAATTATTTGAAATTATAAGTATGGGCCTCTCTCTTCTTTGCAGAGATTGAGGATAAACCAGGAAGCACTGCATGTAAGGTTCAACTTGGTTGAAGTGTTGGTTTTGTTGACATTTGGTTTTTCTTTGCAATTTTTTGTTAGGAGGAATGCTTCTTTGGGAGGAGGAGAAGAGAGGGAAATAAAGGTGATATCAAAACCAAAAGTGACAATAAAATTTTAATTAAACAGATTAAATCTGAGAGCCTGTATGAAGTAGAAATAACCAGATTTAGAGTCAAGAGACCCGTGTTCAAAGCCTGTCTTTGACACTGGAAGGAAGCCATCAATGATAGATTTCTATACCCCATTGCCTGTATATCTTATTTCCCAGTTGCATGTAAAAACAACTTTTTTTTGAGAATTTGTTTTTAGAACTTCGAGTTCCAAACTCTCTCCCTTCTTCTCTCCCCCACCACCCTCCTTGAGAAGGCAAGCAATTCAACATAGGCCACACATGCATTATTATGCAAAACACCTCCATTATAGTCATGTTGTGAAAGACTAACTATATTTCCCTCTATTCTATCCTGTCCATTATTCGATTTTCTTCCTTTACCCTGTCCCTTTTCAAAAGTGTTTGCTTTGATTACCTCTTCCCCTGATCTGCCCCTGCTTCAATCATCCCCCCTCTCTTATCCCCTTCCCTCCTACTTTCCTGTAGGGTAATATACCCATTGAGTGTGTATATTATTCCCTCATTAAGTCAAATCTGATGACAGCAAGATTCACTCATTTTCTTTCACCTGCCCCCTCTTCCCTTCCAATAGAACTGCTTTTTCTTGCCACTTTTATGTGAGATAATTTACCCCATTCCATCTCTCACATTCTCCTTCTCCCAATATATTCCTCTCTCACTCCTTAATTTTATTTTTTATATACCATACTTTCATATTCAACTCACCCTGTGCCCTCTGTCTATATATATATACATATATATCTGTATTCTCTTCAAATACTGAGAAAGGTCTCATGAGTTACACACATCGTCTTTCAATGTAAGAATGTAAACAAAATGGTTCAGCTTTAGTAAGTTCCTTGTGATTTCTTTTTCCTGTTTACCTTTTCATGATTGTCTTGATTCTTTATTTTAAGGTCAAATTTTCTATTCAACTCTGGTCTTTTCATTGAGAAAGCTTGAAAATCTTCTATTTTATTTAAAGTCCATATTTTATCTTGGACTATTATATTCAATTTTGCTGGGTAGGTGATTCTTAGTTTTAATCCTAACTCTTTTGACCTCCAGAATATCATATTCCAAGCCCTTCAGTCCTTTAATGTAGAAGCTGCTAGATCTTCTGTTATCCTGATTGTGTTTCCACAATACTTGAATTGTTTCTGGCAACTTGCAATATTTTCTCTTTGACCTGGGAACTCTGGAATTTGGTTACAATATTCCTAGGAGTTTTCTTTTTGGGATCTTTTTCAAGAGGTGGTTGGTGGATTTTTTCCATTTCTATTTTACCCTCTGGTTCTACAATATCAGGACAGTTTTCCTTGATAATTTCCTGAAAGATGATGTCTAGGCTCTTTTTTTGATCATGGCTTTCAGGTAGTTCAATAATTTATAAATTATCTCTCCTGGATCTGTCCTCCTGGTCAGTGTTTTTTCCAACGAGATATTTTACATTGTGTTCCATGTTGTCATTCTTCTGGTTCTGTTTTATAATTTTTTGATTTCTCATAAAGTCACTAGCTTCCGGTTGCTCCATTCTAATTTTTAAGATAATATTTTCTTTAGTGGTCTCTTGGACCTCTTTTCCATTTGGCTAATTCTACCTTTTATGGCACTCTCCCCCTCATTGCCTTTTTGGCGCTCTTTTGAGGTGGTATGATACTCCTCTCCTGACTTGTGCTCTGGTCTATGAGTGCAAGCACTCTGCTGTGTAGCTACCAGGAGGAGTCCCTCTCCACAGTCACTGCAAGCTCTGCCACACACCAGCGTTCCTCCTCCTCCAAGAACTGCCAGCCAGCACTGTGACCCAGATCCAAGCAGGGCAAAGCAAGAGAACTCTGCCTTTGTGCCAGTAAAGTGCTCCCTATACTCCTTCTTTGATCCACTGCTTGATTCCTCCCTCCATGTGGGCCAGGGACTCTGGAAGCAGTTGATGCTGAAGCTCTGAAAGCAGCTGCTGGAGCTTCCTGCTGCTGCTGCCCACTGTCCTTGGTTCTAGGGCTGGACCATGCACTTCTCTCACCCAGATCCAGCAGTTTTCCCACTGACCTGCTCTGCCGTGTTTGGTATTTGTAGGTTGGGAAGTCTGGTAACTGCTACAGCTCAGTGATTCATGGCCCTGAGGCCTGCTCCACTGATGTACTCAGCACCTGATCTATCCTGGCATTTCTCATGCTGAACTGTGCCCTGCTCCCAGTACAGTTTGAAAGATCCTTCTGAGTGACCATCCAGGCCATCCTAGGCTAGAGACCTGCTTCCCTCTGTTATTTCGTGGGTTCTAGAATTTGTTTAGAGCCATTTTTTACAGGTGTTTGGAGGGATTTGGGGGAGAGCTTAAGCAAATCCTTGTTTTCCAGCCACCATCTGTAATAGTAATTAAGGTGGGACTTTTTGATGTTGACATTTAATGACGCAAGAGGTGTACTGTGCTCAAGAGGTGTGAAACCCTTGAGAGGTGTGAAGTCCTCTGACTCTGAAGACTTTTGTGTGTGTGTGTGTGTGTGTGTGTGTGTGTGTGTGTGTGTGTGTGTATGTACTGTGAGATTAGCATTTTGCTTGGGGCTTACTCATTAGAAGAATGTTGGTGTGGACAAACTGGTAGCTGTTAAGGAGCACCCTTCCCCCTTGAAAACCCAGATGTTACTGCTTCTCTCTCTGGTAACTATGTATGTATAGCTTTGGTCAGACAGCTAGAAGCCTGTCTGTTGATTTGTGTTATTTGCTGTGTTTATATTTTCTTTGTTTGTAGTTTGTATTTGCTCTGAAGTTCAGGGTACTGTCTTTTCCCCCTAAGTGAATAATATATGTTTGATTAAAGTGAGATTGTACACCCTTTTAAGTTGTTTTCCTTAGAAAAGCAGATCAGAACCTGTGTTAGCAGCCCTCCTGTGTGTTGGTGTTTTTGGCCTTACACAGCCACAGTAGGGGCAAGCAACATTGTTATTATGGCTTCAAATGCTCATTATCTGTGTGGCCCTGGGCAAGGCACTAAGCCCTCTGAGACTCAGTTTCCTCATGTGTAAAATAGGGACAATAATAATAGCTACCAGACAGAACCGTGAAGACCAAATGAGACAACATACATGAAATACTTTGTAAACTTTAAAATGCTATTTAAATCCTGCCTGTTATTATTATTATCATCCTGTTTCTACTTATCGCACACTATTGTTTTGTGATGATCTTTCCATTGTTTGCCTTACAATCTGAATGCATAGCAGTATTCCATTACGTCGATATACCTCAACTTCATTGAGCTATTCCCTAATCAATATTTACCCACTTTGTTTCCTTGTTTGTTTTTCCACTACCAAAAATGCTTTTATGAATGTGATGCTTTTCTTTCTGCTTTTGACTTCATGTGATTTATGTCTAGTAATGGGACTGTTGGACTAAAGGGAATGAACTGTTTAGTGACTTTTTATAATTTGAAATTGCTTTATGGAGAAGTTAGATCAATAGAATCACTAATAATGTATGTATTATTTAAGGGTTAGTTTTATGTACTTAGAAAGGGAAACAATTGCTAGGAACCAGGATAACTTTACCAAAAAAGGTTATATTAATATTGTTTTGTTTCCTTTTGTGACAGAGTTACTAATCCAGCACAGCAGGAGAATGCCAGAGATATACATGGGTTTTAACAGGTAAGACTCTCTTGCTACTATTTTGGACAAGATAGATGTGGTCTAGGTAATAGTACAGTTAGGTGATTGAATTATGGGATGCTGAGTAATGATTAATAGATGGATATTAATATATGGATATTAAAGGTTTCTAGTGGAATACTTCAGGGAGCTGTTTGACCCTATTATGTTCAATATTTTTTTTTATTAATGATGGACAAAGTTATAAATGCTCTGCTTATCACATTTTCAGATGACACATAGGTAGAGGAGAATATCTAATGTACTGTCTGACAGAATCAGAAATCAAGGAGATCAAATGGATTGAATAGCAGATAACCTTTTAAAGAAATAACTCTAAGTTCCTACAGTTGTTTTTAGAATGAAAAGTAAAAATATAGGCGGCAAAGGACATGGAAACAAAACAGTTAATGTGAAAAATCTTTTAGTAGTTTTATCAATCAATTGGTTCAAAATTTATTAAGTGCCTACAATGTTTCTTATGGTGTTAAGCACTGGATATGCAAAAAGAGGCAAAAGGTAATTCTTGCTCTCAAGGAGCTCACAATCTAATAAGGGAGAGAACACACAAACAAATATGCACAAAGCAAGCCATATACAGGATAGATTAGAGATACTTAACAGAGAGAAGACACCAGATTTATGAGGAATTGGGGAGGGCTTCTTTTAGCCAGTGGGATTTTAATTGACATTGAAGTTGATTACAAGCTGAGCATAGGTCAACTGTTAGACTTAGAAACTAATTAGGTGACACTAATTGAATGTCCAGAATGAGCTAGGTGCTAAGTTCTACTTTACTCTGCCTTCTCAAGCCACATGAAATATATTGAATTTAATTCTAGGGACTATGTTTTAGTAATAGCATTAATTAGCTAGAAGATATACAGAAGATAATTGTCAACATATTAAGGGAAGACAGGTCACATCAATTGAAGAAACTGAGGATATTAAGCTTTGTTGAAGAGACTTATGGAAGGAATTAGAAGGTATTGGAATTAAAAAAAATAGTTATTTTATTTTTGGTTTACAACAATCAGTTACACAAGCTTTTGAGTTCCAAATTATCCCCCCCCCACCTCCCCTTCCTTCTCCAAGATGGCATGCAATATGATATAGGCTTCACATATACATTCACATTAAACATATTTTCACATTAGTCATGTTGCAAAGAAGAATTATAACCAATGGGATGAACCACAAGAAGAAGAAACAAAATAAAACAAAACAAAAAAAGAGAGAGCAAATAGCATGCTTCTATCTATATTTAGACTGCAATTCTTTCTTTGGATGTCAATAACATTTTCCATCACAAGCATTTTGGAGTTGTCTTAGAACCTTGCACTGCTAAGAAGAGCCAAGGCTATCAAGGTTAGTCATTGCTCTATGTGGCTGTAACTGTATACAATGTTCTCTTGGTTCTGCTCCCCTCACTCAGCATCAGTTCATATAAGTCTTTCCTGACTTTTCTGAAGTCTGTCTGCTCATTGTTTCTTATAACACAATAGTATTCCATTACATTCATATGCCACTTGTTCAGCCATTCCTCAACTGATGGGCATCTCCTCAATTTCCAATTCTTTGCCACCACAAAAAGAGCTGCTATAAATATTTTTCTACATGTGGGCTCTTTTCCCATTTGTGTGATTTCTTTGGGATACAGCCCTAGAAGTGGTATTGCTGGGTCAAAGGGTATGCACATTTTTATAGCCCTTTGGGTATAGTTCCAAATTGTCTCCAAAATGGTTGGATTAGTTCACAACTCTGCCAACAATTCATTAGTGTTTTAATTTTCCCACATCTTCTCCAAAATTTATAATTTTCCTGTTTTGTCATGTTAGCCAATCTGACAGGTGTGATGTGGTATCTAAGAGTTGTTTTGATTTACATCTCTCTAATCAAGAGTGATTTATAGCATTTTTTTATATGACTATAGGTATCTTTAATTTCTTCCTCTGAAAACTGCCTGTTCATATCCTTTGACCATTTATCAATTGGGGAATGACTTGTATTCTTTCTATTCTTTTTTTAAATTTTTTTTCTGGAGGGGGGAAGGTAGGGCAATTGAGGTTAAGTGACTTGCCCAAGGTCACACGGCTAGTAAGTGTGTCAAGTGTCTGAGGCTGGATTTGAACTTAGGTCCTTCTGACTCCAGGGCCAGTACTCTACTCGCTGTGCCACCTAGCTGCCCCATGACTTGTATTCTTATAAATTTGACTCATTTCTCTATCTATTTTAGACATGAAGCCTTTATCAGAGACACTGGTTATAAAAACTCTTTTCCAGTTTTCTGCTTCCCTCCTAATCTTGGTTACATTGGGAGAGTGGAAATTTTTAAACAGACGCTTGATGTATACTTGTTAGGGATGGTGTAGAATAGATTTGTAGAACAGAATGAGAACACTCATTCAAACAATAAGTTAGATATATCCAAATTCTCTAATTCTTAGTGTAAAGAGGCAAAAGTAACCTTCGCATTAATAGACCCTGATTAAATTCAGTATGAGATGATGCATTATTCCAGAGCTATTAGCTTCTTCACACAATTGAAATTGCCATAAATTAAATCTGTGTGAATGACTCAAGACATTGAGGCATTAAGAAATTAGAAAAAAAACCCATGTGATATAGTTAGTGTGGTGATAGAATTGGCACAACCAGGATGTAGCTCTCCTAGCTTACAGTCCTCTATTTTCTGTGCCAAATTATAGTAAGGGGAAGGCTGATCATGGTAGGATCCTATTCAACCTGATGAGCTTTCAGGCACTTGAACCTTTCATAGAAGACTTGGCAAGTTTATCAGGAGGCAGGCCTGTGTAGGGACTTTTGATTGCAATCGCCTTATAGATGATGGACATGTCCATAGACAGATTGTTGAGAGGACAGAAGACTATTAGGGCTCTGAATGGTGTTACTGTTAAAATGAACTTATTGGTGAATAGCTGCCCCTTGTTAGCTTCTAGAGATGAGATTAATGGATTGGGACTTTCCTCAAGATAAATTATTGCTTCATACTCTTAGGAAAGTGAAACCTTTTAAAAGGCTCATGCCTCTCTCATAACTTAAACAAACAAACAAAGCCTCATAGGCCACCCTAGTTCAGGTTTTTTTTGTTTATTTTTTAAAACTTTTTTCCTAGAAAGATACTAAGATTACATTAGGGAAGGAAGGAGTTACTTTTGGCTTTTTCAGTATAGTGAGCTGCATGTGCTTACCCAGGCAGGCTGAGAGCAGGATTCTTGAAACAAGTTCTTGGACATCTCTTGCCTTATTTTTCCTTGTATCAACATAAATCAGAGCCTAGAGAAGTGAGAATGAACTTTCCCAATCTTCATGCCAGAAAAATATCCTCTCTTCAAAACTGCTGGTGCTTCTTTAGAGGCTAAAATACAGAGTTGAAGCTAATAAAATGAATTTCATAGGGTTTTATGTAAATTCTTATACCTTGAAAGTTAATTTTTTGAACTAAAGTAGGAGAGTGGAGAATATGGCTAGATAATAGTTCGTTTGAAAATGATCTGGGAGTTTTAGGGGACAGCACAGTTAATACGAGTCAACAGTGTGATTAGGAAGGCAAAAATACTGATGTGATTACTTCAAGGGAAGCATTATGTTCCAGAACACAGAGATTATAGTCCCCTTTGAATTTTACTGTTATCAGACCATACATGCAATATTTCATTAAGTACCACATTTTAAGTAGGACGCTTAGGCGTCCAGTAGAGGGCAACCAGGATGATGAAAGGACTCAGTGGTGTGCTATATGAAGAGTAGTTGAAGGAATTGTGCTGTATAGTTTAAAGAGAGAAACTATTGATGATAAAGCTGGAACACAAAGCATGATATCTATCTCCAAGTACTACAATGGCTTTCATGTACAAGTGGAATTAAATTTGTTCTTTTTAGACCTAGAGTGTTAAACAAGGGGCAAGAGATATAAGGAACAACTTCCTCACAATTCCTATCGGTCAGAGCCATCCCCAAATGGAATGGGCTAGATGTTGCAGTAGAAAGTATGCTGGATTTGGAGCCAGATGACCTAGGCTGAAATCTCAGTATTATTTATGACCCAATATGACCTTGGTCGTGTAGTTCAACTTCTCTGAGCTCTAGTTTCCTATTCTGTAAAAATGAGGGTTGTTTGACCTCTAATTTGGAGTTTGTGAATTTGTTGTAAAAATATTTAATAACTTTATTTTAATATAATTGATTTCCTATGTAATCCTATGTATCTTGTTTTTATTCGTTTAAAAAAAAACTTCATTCTAAGAAGAGATCCATAGGTTTCACTAAACTCTCACAAGGATCTATGACACAATAAAAATTAGTAATTCCTGCTTTAGGGCTTCTTCCAACTCTGAATCAATGGTATTTTTCCACTTTTGTTTTCCTTCTCTAGGTGCTAGTGCCTTGCCTCCCCTTGAAATTATACACACACACACACACACACACATACATGTATACATATATATGTACACACATATGTATGATATGTAGATTCTCTATATATGTATTATAACTATATATGCACATAAATATTACCTAACAGTATGCAAGTTTTTGGAATTGTCCATTTTATTATATTAACTCAGCCTACCTACAAGCAATTGATATTTTTCCAATTGTTTAGATCTGACTTTATTCATGCAAAAAGTGTTTTATAATTGTGTTCATAGAGTTCCTCAGTTTGTCTTGTTAGGTAGACTCTCAAATATTTAATATTGTCTACAGTTTTTTAAATGGAGCTTCTCTTTCTATCTCTGGAATTGTTGGTCTTTGTAGGTCATATAAAGAAATGCTGATGGTTTCTGTGGGTTTATTTTATGCCTGCAACTTTGCTTAAGTTGTTAACTGTTCTAAGTAACTTTTTAGTTAATTCTCTAAGATTCTCTAAGCATGCCATCACATCATCTGCAAAGAGTGATAGTTTTTTTTCCTCATTGCCTATGCTAATTCCTTGCATTTCTTTTTCTTCTCATTGCTAAAGCCAACATTTCTAGTACAATATTGAATAATAGGCATGATAATGGGCATCCTTATTGTACTCCTGATCTTATTGGTAATACTTTTAGCTTATTCCCATTACATAAAATGCTTGCAGATGGTTTTAGATAGATACTGCTTATCATTTTAAAGAAAACTCCATTTATTCCTATGTTCTCTAGCTTTTTTAAAAATAAGAATGGGTATTGTATTTTGTAAAAAGCTTTTTCTTCATCTGTTTAGGAAACCATATGATTTCTGTTGGTTTTCTTATTGATGTAGTCAATTATGCTGATAGTTTTCCTAATACTGAACTGACTCTGCATTCCTAAGATAAATACCACTTGGTCCTAGTGTATTATCTCACAATAAATTGTTATATTCTCTTTGCTGATATTTTATTTAAAAGTTTAGCATCAATATTCATTAGGAAAATTGGTCCATAATTTTATTTTTCTGTTTTGGCTTTTTATGGTTTAAGTATCAGCAGCATATTTGTTCTTTTAGTAGCTTTTTTAGTTGCATTCCCAATTCATTTATCTCCTCTTTCTCTATTTTATTTCTGCAAATGTTTAGGGATAAAATTTTTCCCCTGAGAACTGCTTTGGCTGTATCCCATAAAATTTGGTATGTTTTCTATTATTGTTGTTCTCCTTTATGAAATTATTGATTGCTTTTATGATTTGATGTTTGACCCACTGTATTGCAAAGGCAATATTCACATCAGTTGCTATTGCTATAAGTATGCTGGGATGGTTCTAAATCGCAAAATATAACAGACTCTCCATATAGAAGACAGAAGAAAAACAATTATTCAGACCAAATGAAGCCAAATCCTAACACCAGTAAACCGAATCTATCATAGCAACAAAGAAGGTAATACACATTATCCCATCAGGGAGCAACTCCATCCCAAAGGCTTCCTCCTGCTCAGGCCTTCCCACAAACAAAAACTCTCAGCTGCTTCCTCTCTCTCCCTCAGCTCTAACTGCTCTGACCTCACTTCCTCTCAGTTATGCTTCACCCTTTCTCCTCCACCCATTCAGCAAGCTCCTCCCACCACAGGCTTTATGTGATTTAGGATTCCATGTGATTTAAGCAGGTCACATTGGCCTATTAATGGATGGGAAAGATCTTCCCATTTAGCAAAAAATACATAAACAATACACCCACTCAGTCTTTAGGATTATTTAGTTTCCAATTAAGTTTTAGTCTATCTTTCTACAGCACTTTATTACACAGAATTTTTTTACATTATGATCTGAAAATCTTGAATTTAATATTCTTGCCTCTCTACATGTGATTATGGGGTTTTTATGTCTTAATACATGGTCTTTTTTTAAATTTATTTTTTATTTTTAGTTTACAACACTCAGTTCCAGAAGTTTTTGAGTTCCAAATTTTCTTCCCCTCCTTCTCCTCCCTCTTGGCCCCCCAAGATAGCATGTAATATGATATAGGTTCTACATGTACTTTCACATTAAACTTATTTTTCACAATAGCCAAGTTACAAAGAAGAATTATAACCAATGGAATAAACCATGAGAAAGAAGAAACAAAACCAAAAAAAGAAGAAAAAAAAAGAGCAAATAGTTTGCCTCACTCTGCATTCAGACTCTGTAATTCTTTCCCTGGATGTGTATAGCTTTTTCCATCATGAACCTTTTGGAGCTGTTTTATAACCTTGTATTGCTGAGAAGAGCCAAGACTATCAACGTTAGTCATCACAGATACCATGTATCTGTAATAATGTATAATGTTTTCCTTGTTCTGCTCCCCTCACTCAGCATCAGATCACATATATCTTTCCAGGTTAGTATGAAATCTGTCTGCTCCTCATTTCTTACAGTGTAATAGTATTCCATTACATTTACGTACCACAGCTTGGTTAGCCATTCCCCAATTGATTGGCATCTCCTCAATTTGAATTCTTTGCCACCACAAAAAAAAGCTGCTATAAATATTTTTGTACATATAGGTCTTTTCCCACTTCTAAGATCTCTTTGGGATACAACCCTAGAAGTGGTATTGCTGGGTGAAAGGGTATGCACATTTTTATAGCCCTTTAGGCATAGTTTCAAATTGCTGTCCAGAGTGGCTGGATCAGTTCACAACACCACCAACAATATTACAGTGTTCCTATTTTCCAACATCTTCTCAGACATTTGTGATTTTCCTGTTTCATCGTGGTAGCCAATCTGACAGGTGAGATGTAGTGCCTAAGAGTTGTTTTGATTTGCATTTCTCTAATCCACAGTGATTTAGAGCATTTTTATGTGACTATAGACATCTTTAATTTCTTCCTCTGAAAACTGCCTGTTCATATCCTTTGACCATTTATCAATTGGGGAATGACTTATATTCCTATAAATTTGACTCAGTTCCCTGTGTATTTTAGAGATGAGGACTTTATCAGAGACACTGGTTGTAAAAATTCTTTTCCAATTTTCTGCTTCCTTCTTGTCTTTGTTGCATTACCTTTGTTTGTACAAAAGCTTTTCAATTTAACATAATCAAAATTATCCATTTTGCATTTCATAACACTCTTTATCTCTTGTTTGATCATAAATTCTTCCTTTCTCCATAAATCTGACAGTAAACTATTCCTTGCTCTCCCAAACTGTTTATAGTATTAGCCTTTATATCTAAATCATGAACCTATTCTGACTTTATTCTGTTATACAGTGTAAGATATTGGTTTATGCCCAGTTTCTGCCATACTATTTTCCAGTTTCCTCAGCAGTTTTTGTAAAATAGTGAATTCTTATTCCAGAAGCTGGACTCTTTGGGTTCATCAAACATTAGATTACTATAGTCATTGACTACTGTATCTTGTGTACCTAACCTTTTACACTGTTTCACCATTCTATTTCTTCACCAGTAACAAGTAGTTTTGATGACTGCTACTTTACAATATAGTTTAGTATCTGGTATGGCTAGGCCACCTTCCCTAGCATTTCTTTTCATCAATTCCCTCGATATTCTGGACCTTTTGTTTTTCCAGATGAATTTTGTTATTATTTTATCTAGCTAGTTTGGTAATTTGATTGGTATGGAACTAAATAAATAAATTAATTTGGGTAAAATTGTAATTTTCATTATATTAGCTCAGCTTAACCATGAGCAACTGATATTTTTCCATTTATTTAGATCTAGTTTTATTCATGTGAAAAGTGTTTTGTAATTGTGGTCATATAGTTCTTAGGTTTGTCTTGGCAGGTAGACTCCCAATATTTTATAGTGTCTACAGTAACTTTAAATGCTTTTGGGCTCTGTTCATAATATATAGGAATGCCAAGGATTTATGCGGTTTTATTTTATATCCTGCAACTTTGTTAAAATTTTTTATAATCTCAGGTAGTTTTTACTTGATTCTCTTGGATTCTCTAAGTAAATCATCATGTCATCTCCAAAGAGTGATGACTTAAATTCTTCTTTGCCTATTCTAATTCCTTCAATTTCTTATTCTTCTCTTAATGCTAAAGCTAACATTTCTTGTACCAAAATGAATGATAGAAGTGATAATGGACATCCTTGTTTCACCTCCAATCTTATTGGCAATACATCTAGCTTATCCCCATTACATATAATGCTTGCTGATGGTTTTAGATAGATGCTACTTATTTTAAGGAAGACTCCATTCATTCCTATGCTTATTCCTATCCTTTCCTTTTTCATAGGAAAGTGTTGTGTTTTGTCAAAAGCTTTTTCTGAATATTTTGAGATAATCATATAGTTTCTGCTAGTTTTGTTGTTGGTATGATCAATTGTGTTTATAGTTTTCCTGATATTGAACCAGCCTTGCATTCCTGGCATAAATCCTCCCTGGTCATAGTGTACTATCTGCATAAGTCGCTAAAATTTTATTTAAAATTTTTGCATCTATATTCACTAGGGAAATTGGTCTATAATTTTCTTTCTCTGTTTTGACTCTTCCTGATTTAGGTATTAGCACCATACTTGTGTCATAAAAGGAATTTGGTAGGACTTTTTTGCCTATTTTTTCCAAATAATTGATAAAGTATGGTAATTAATTGTTTTTTAAATGTGCGATAGAATTCACTTGTAAGTCGATCTGGCCCTGGAGATTTTTTCCTAGGGAGTTTATTGATGGCCTGTTCAATTCATTTTTTTCTGAGATAGGGTTATTTAGGTATTTCACTTCCTCTTCTGTTAATCTGGGAAATTTATATTTTTGTAAATATTTATCCATTTTTCTAAGATTATCAAATTGATAGACATACAATTTGGCAAAATAATTCCTAATTATTGTTTTAATTTCCTCTTCATCAGAGGCGAATTCACCATTTTCATTTCTGATACTGGTAATTTGGTTTTCCTCTTTCTTTTTTTTTAATCAAATTGACCAAAGGTTTGTCAATTTTATTTTTTCCCCATAAAATCAGCTCTTAGTTTTATTTATTAGTTAAATAGTTTTCTCAATATCAATTTTATTAATCTCTCCTTTGGTTTTCAGTATTTGTAATTTGGTATTTAATGAGGGATTTTCAATTTGTTCTTTTTCTAGCTTTTTGCTAGAAAATTGCATGCCTAATTTGTTGATTTCCTTTTTTCATGTAAACATTCAGGGATATAAAACTTTCCCTAAGAACTACTTTTGCTGCATCCCATAAGTTTTGGTATGTTGTCTCATTATTGTCATTCTCTTGCATAAATTTATTAAGTGTTTCTATGATTTGTTGTTTGACCCACTCATTCTTTAGGATTAGATTATTTAATTTCCAATTAATTTTTAGTATATCTTTCCATGGTCCTTTATTACAAATAATTTTTATTGCATCATTATTTCAAAAGGATACACTGACTATTTTGGCCTTTCTGTACTTGATTGTGAGGTTTTTATGCTCTAGTACATAGACAATTTTTGTGTATGTGTAATGTATCACTGGGAAAAAAAGGTGTATTCCAATCCCCATTCAGTTTTCTCCAGAGGACTATCTTATCTATCTTTTCTAAAATTTTATTTACCTCTTTAACTTCTTTCTTGTTTATTTTGAGGTGAGGTTTATCAAGTTCAGAGAGGGGGAGTTTGAGTTCCTTCACTAGTATAGTTTTGCTGTCTATTTCTTCCTGTTACTCCCTTAAATTCTCCTCTAAGAATTTGGATGCTATACCACTTGGTGCATATATGTTAAGTAATTATATTACTTCTTTGTCTATCATGTCTTTTAGCAGGATATAGTTTGCTTCCTTATCTATTTTAATTAGATCTATCTTTGCTTTTGCTTTGTCAGAGATCAGGTTTCCTACCTCTGCTTTATTTAATTCAGCTGTAGCATAACATGTTCTACTGCAGCCTTTTACCTTTACTCTGTGTATATCCCCAATTTCAAATGTGTTTCTTGTAAATGACACATTGTAGGATGTTAGTTTTTAATCCATTCTGCTATCCACCTCTGTTTTATGACAGAGTTCATTCTATTCACATTCACCATTATGAATTAACTCTGCATCAGGGAATTAACTGCACAGTGGGAAAATTAGATGTCTGGGCTCCTGGTGTTGGCACTTGCTGGCTCCACCCCTCAGGGCTCAGGAAATACCACTGGTCTGCTGAGGTGGGGCTTCCTGGGATGCCTCCCTTCCTGCACTGGTCTCCTTCCACCACTGTAAGAGGGGCCTATCTCCCTAGCTTCCTGGGCTAAAAGATTGCTGTGCCCCTACTTCTGGCTCCTCTATTCCAGGGTTTTTCCTAGGGCAGTATTCTCTGGGTTATTTAAGGTCAGCATGGGAGAGGTGAAACCATTTAGAGTTTACATGGTCATCATGGCTCCTGGAAGTTTAATAAGGTAAGTTTCAAATCTTTAGGCTGTGGGCTGATTGCCCCAGGTGTAGCTTCTGCTGCTGCTTCAGTCTCTACACGTCTGTTTCCCATAGCTCTGACAGACTCTCGTCCTGTGCTGAGAGGCCTGGGTATCGCCTCTGCAGCTGATGGGCTGGGCCTGCTCTTGCTCCAGTATGGTGCTCCAGTATGGTCAGGTGTAGCTCCATGTGGTCAGCATTCTTCTAGCCTGGTGCGACAGATCCCTCCCGTTGACTTTCCAGACTCTCCTGGGTTGGAAATCTGTGACACTCTGTATTTATTCAGATTCACTTCTCAAGCTGTATCTGAAAGAATTTGTGAGAGAGCTTGGGTATGTCCCTGCTTTCACTGTGCCATCTTTGCTCTGTCCCTCTATGTGGTTGGTTTTTGTGTAGGTGCCATGTGATGCTGATGAAAAAAGTTATATTCATTTCTATCTGTATTCACTTTTCTCCAGAGGTCTTATCATATCTAACTTTTCTCAAATTCTATTCACTTCATTTTTTCTTGTTTATTTTGTGGTTAGATTTATCTAGGTTTGAAAGGGAAAGGTTGCAGTCCTCCCACTATCATAGTTTTGCTTTGTTTTTCTTCCTGTAACTCACTTAACTTCTCCGAGAATTTGAACGCTATACCACTTGGTGTGTATGTGTTTAACATTGATATTACTTCATTATCTATGGTATCTTTAAACAATAGGCAGTTTCCTCTTTTTTTGCTTTTGATTTGACTGAGGTTAGGATTACTACCCCTGATTTCTTTACTTCAGCTGTAGCATAATACATTCTGCCCCAGTCTTTTACATTTACTCTGCTTCAAATGTATTTCTTCTAAACATCATATTGTAGGATTCTGGGTTTTTTTTGTCTACTTTGCTATCCACTTCAGTTTTGTGGTAGAGGTCTTCCCATTCTCATTCACAGTTATGATTATTAACTATATATTTGCTTCCATCCCATCCCCCCCTGCATTAATACTTTTAACTCTCTTTTCACCCTGTCCTCCACACCAACTTCCTCAATCTACCCTTCCTTCTATTAGTCCCACTTTTCCTTACCCATTTCCCTCCTACTTCCATGTAAGCTAAGATGAATTTCTATACCCAACTGAGTGTGTATATTATTCTTTCTTTGAGCCAAATCTGATAAAAGTAAGGTTCAAATAATGCTCACCTCATCCCTTATTTCCCTCAATTGTAATAAATCTTTTGTGCCTCTTCATGAGATGTAATTTATGCTGTTCTGCCTTGCTCTTTCTTCTTCTGTCAGTCCAATCCTTTTTTTTCACCCATCACATCAAACCTTCTGTTTATCCTGCTGTTGTTGTCATTGTTTGTCCTTCTTTCTTGAAGGTAATGCCATGACTTTCAAGTGAATTGGATTTAAGAGAGGGAGGGCTGTGTATGAAGTTACCAGCCTCACTTTCTCCTCTGGAGCCATCTTGGTCCAGTGGCAAGGTATAAATCTGGATGACTGGAGATAGCCCCAGAATCAAAGGGAGACCTTAGCCTTTAAAACTGTAGTCCTTCTCAAGTCTCATTTTGACTGAGTCAATGCCCCTTCAGTGATTAAGACTCATAAATGAAATGAAGATGGCCTCTTTTACCTAGTCAAAAACATCAATCTGAGAGGGGAAGATGGTACCCTAGTAAACAGAGGGAAAGGAAGGAGAAAAGGAAAGGAAAGGAAAGGAAAAAGAAGGAAGGAATAAAGGAGCCCAACTGACAGCCTGTATTACTCACAGGTTGTTGTTTGTCATTTGTTCTTGAAGAGGACCATGGAATCAGGAAGGTGATCCTGTGACTTTCAAGTAAATTCAGTTTAAATGAAGGAGGGCTGTGCAAAGTCACTAGCCTGGCTTTCTCCTTCAAAGCCATCTGGGTTCAGTGGCATTATATAAAGCAGACAACTGGAAATGCCCCCCTTCCATCTGTGTATACTCCTTTTAACTGTCCTAATAGATACACACTGCTCAAGAGTTACAAATATCATCTTTGTGTATATGGATGCAAACAGTTTAATCTTATTGAATAACATATTTATTTTTATTTTTCTTTCATTTTTACCTTTTTATGTTTCTCTTGAGTCTTGTATTTGAAGATCAAATTTTCTCTTCAGCTCTGATCTTTTCAACAGGAATGATTAAAAGTCCCCTATTTCATTGAAATATCCTCCCCTGAAATATTATGCTCAGTTTTGCTGAGTAGTTGATTCTTGGTTGTAATCCAAGCTCCTTTGCCTTTGAGAATATCATATTCCAAGACCTCAGATCCTTTAATGTAGAAGTTGCTAGGTAGTGGGTAATCCTGACTGTGGTTCCACAATATTTATTTTTTTTTTCTGGATGCTAGCAGTATTTTCTCCTTGACCCGATAATCCTGAAATTTGGCTACAATAGTCCTTGGAGTTTTCATTTTGGTATCTCTTTTGGGAGGTGACTGGTGGATCCTTTCAATAACTATTTTACCCTCTGGTTCTGGGATATCAAGGAAGATTTTCTTGATAATTTCTTGAAAAATGCTGTCTAGGCTCTTTTTTTTGACCATGGCTTTCAGGTAGTCCAAAAATTCTTAAATTATCTCTCCTGGATCTATTTTCCAGGTCAGTGACTTTTCCGTTGAGGTATTTTACATTTTCTTCAATTTTTTTCATTTGTTCCATTTTGTTTGACTGATACTTGATGCCTCATAGTCATTAGCTTTTGCTTGTCCAATTCTAATTTTAAAGGAATTATTTTCTTCACTTAGCTTTTGTAGCTACTTTTCCATTTGGCCAATTCTACTTTTATAGGAGTTGTTTTCTTTGGTCAATGTTTTTTCTTCTTTTTCCAAGCTGTTGACTCTTCCCCCCACCCCCCATAATTCTCCTGTGTAGCTCTCATTTCTTGGCTCAATTTTTCTTTTCTCTCTCTTACTTGATTTTTAAACTCCTTTTGGACTTGAGACCAATTCATATTCTTCTTTAAGACTTCACATATAGGCATTTTGACATTGTTGAACTCTTCTGAATTTGTGTTTTAATTTTCTCTGTTGCCATAGTAGCTTTCTATGGTCAGGGCTCTTTTTGTTTTTTGCTCATTTTTTAAAAAAAATGAGCTCTGCTCCCGGGGAACTATCCCAAGCTTTTTGTGGTGGGGGCCAGGGGACTGGTCACTGGCTTTCCTCACTGGGGCCTCAGGTGCTTTTGACCTTCCCACTGTGCTAGGGTGGCCTATCCCTGCCACGCCTGTTGTTCCAGGGTTCCAGGGTTCTGGGGCTTTCTGCACTGGGACTAGAGGCCTCACAACTGGCCTGATGTGCCACTAGCCTGCTGAACCAGGACTGAGGGGCCTTGGTTGCTAATCTGTGCTGTGGCTATGAGCCTCGCACTGGCTTGCTGAGATACCATCTGAGCTGGACTGCACTCCCTTTTTATCCAAGTGAGAAAGACCTTTCCTGAAGTCATTCTCAGTTAGCTTAAGCTAAAAAATTGTTGCACTCAATCTTTTCATGGGTTCTTGTTGCTCCAGAATCCATTTAGAGGCTTGATTTAACTTTGTTTTCAAGGGAAATTGGGGAGAGTTCAGGCAACTTCCTGGCTTCTCTCTGCCATCTTGGCTTTCTTTGACCTACTATTATGTAAATTCTCTAATGACAGACACTATTTTCATTTTTGTCTTTGTGTACTCAATAACCTACTTTATGGCACATAGTTGCCACTTGCAAATCTTTGCTAATTTGAATAATTGATGGGGAGGAATGCTCTTCTTCCAAGGAGTCATCAAGCAAGGTCAATGTTGACAAATTATAAGGTATAATGTATGGAGGATTCTTCCCAAGAGATCTTTTGTTGATACTAGATGATCTCTGAGGTGCTTTCCAGAACTGATTCTATGATTTTTATAAAAATTAAACTTATGCAGCATTTAACAGAAGTAGTCTTGACTCTTCTTGATAGAAAAGTTGTACTTCTGTGAGAAGGATATAATCCTGTCAAGAGATTAGTGTTGAGAAGTTCTTTATTCCCCAATCCATACCCTGTGCCCAAGATCAAATGAGCTTCATCAAATAGCTTTTCCTGATTTCACATTGTTATATTCCAGTGCCTCATTGTGCATGGAGTTGGCTTTGGTTTTCAAAGGCTATGCTAGCAGAATGGATATCCTGCCAATTCCTACTAAACTGGAAACATTTCAAAGACCATATGTTTGTTGTCATAGGACCATCTCATTGAGTGCAGGACATTGCCAAAGGACAAGACAACTTGTAATGAAATTTTCTAGTTACAGCAACTCACAAATACAGTCCCCAAAAGTATTGACTGGGTTGTGATTTGCCCTGGTGTCAGAATAATTCATGCTAATTAAATCATGGATCCTAGAGGTGTTGAAGAATTTATAACTTTTGGGAAAGGGAATTTGAAGCCAGAGGAGTTGCTTCTGTACTTTATGGAAGGGTTTTGTAAGGTTAAGGCTAGAGGTAAAATAGACCAATAGAGAGAATTCTTCATTGTAACTATAGATAAGAAAAAAAAAGTGATGTGAATTCAGCCTCAGTAAACTAAACATAGTCAGTTTCAAAGGTTTTTCCCCTTCCTTTGAAAATATAGAATCCGACTGATTCGCTGATCAATTTTCTTGGTAGGAAGAGAAATGAGAAAAGAAGCTTATTGACATGGAGGTGGTGGTTACCAACCTTAATGGGGAGGCTATATTTATTTTTGTATTATTTCCAATACATTTATGAATCAGTTCTTTTCAATAGCTATGATTATTTTTTCCCACTTATCTTTGATGCTTTAATTTGGTTATCTAAGTATTAATTTCCAAGTTTTTTTGGTACCAAATTTCATTTTCTTTCCTTTATTTGGCCAATGAGATGATAATATTAACTGGTAGAATTTGATTACTATTACTAGCCAGGCCTTGTCAACTGATGTTTGGTGAGTTACTTGTGGTTTCTGGGAGATGTGTGTATTTAGAAAAACTGTCCCTCATTTGGCAAAGGAGATGCTTTCATATTACTATTCTATGTCTTTAACCACAATGCCTTCAATGGAAGACAGGAATTGTCCCCTGAATAATTGAAGAAGCATTAGTGATTCATGTAGTACACAACACTTGGAATACTAAACTCATCCTTAAACATATTATCTTCCTTGATCATCAGAAACTCAAATTTACCTTTTAGTGATCTCAGCTTTATCTTAATATTTTTTTTGGCTTGTTTTCAGAAAGCAAACCAACAAAACACCAATCAAGTTACAAGTTGCCTGCTTTTTAAAAAAGTTATGTTTCTTTTTTCCTAAGAGCCAACTTCTCAATATTCATGTAGTAATAAAGGCATGGTACTCTGTGACTTTAATAAATTCAAGATCTTGTTTATAGGACCATGGTGTTATTCCATTCTTTTCACTGCTAAAAGGAACAGAATGATCTGTTTCTTTTTTGTAATAGGATGTGCTTTTTGTTTGAGGATATAGAAAGCCAGTAGTTTGACAAGTGGTATCATAAATAGGAGCATAGGATGTGTTCAGAGAAGAGTAGTACTTCTGGTATGAGGCCTGCTGAGGCCTTTTGAGGGCTGCTTTCCACCTTTGGTGTCCACTGGTTCCGCCTAACTTTCACCTGTTGCTCCAAGAAGCTGCAGCATGTACAGTTGTCACACCCTGGTAAACCATTTTGGCAAGTGGGGTAAACCAGGTTGAGGGTAAATGAGGAATCTCAAACCCCTCAGTAAGTTGGGGGAGGAGATATCTATCCCAAGGATGTGAAGACTTCCCCTTGTGTAATGGGCACATGAGAACAATTTTTTCCAGTGGTCATGAAGGCAGATGAAGCAGGCACTGTGGAGTGCTTAGAGCTTGGTTAGACATTGAAGATGCTAAGGTCATTCTCAAGCCATTACCAGTCATCTTGACTCTGTCTTGTCATTGGACTGTGATGACTCTGGAGAAGAGAGTGAGGCTGATGACTTCATGCAACTCTGCCTCACTTAATCAATTTACACATGAATCAAAAGAAATGACCCATACCATTTTATCATTTTTACCTATCTCAAAGTATTGTGGCAACAGGTAAGTGATGAAGCAGCGGGTGTGGATACACTGGGAGCTGCAGTCAAAACTCTGCAAACAGGTAGCCTAGGCCATAGGGTTGTCTTCTCACTGGAAGCAGCAGTGGGATTTGGCAGCCCCTTGTGTCTGAGCAGCCTTTTAGGTATCACACTGCTCATCTCCTGTTGTGAAGAAGGGACTAAAAGAGGTGCTCTAAAAATTGTCTGCTTGCCCAACCCTGTCCTGATTACTGTGGCAGGTGAAGATCCCACCCTGTGGTTGAAACACAAAAAAAATATAGAAAAGCATCTGCAAATATGATTCCGTTCACCATCGGTACATGGAATGTGTGCACACTTACAGACAATACAAAATCCAGTAGATCTGAAAGGTGAATAGCTCTTGTTGCAAGAGAACTCAACAGGTATCTCATTCAGATAACAGCCCTGAGTGAAACAAGGCTGGCAAAAGAAGGCCAGCTTACTGAAATTGGAGATGGATACACTGTGTGTGTGTGTGTGTGTGTGTGTGTGTGTGTGTGTGTGTGTTTGTATTGGCTGCAGTGAAGGGGAGCTCCATGAAGCTGGTGTAGGTTTTTCAATCAAAACTAATCTAGTCATAAGCTTATATACCTAACAAAAGAATGACAGGCTCACAGCAATGCAATTGCACTCACAGGAAAATATCATGCCACCATCATGGGTGCCTGTGCTCCCACCTTGACAAACCTTGATGAGGTCAAATAAAAATTTTATGAAGACCTGGAGACCCTTATCATCAATGTGCCAAAAGAGGACAAGCTTATAATTCTGGGTGACTTTCATGCTAGAATTACACTCAGACTACCAGACTTGGCAGAGAGTCCTAGGGAGGAATGGAATTGGAAATAGCTATAGTAATGGTTACTTACTGCTGAAGACTTGTACATTTCAAGACCTTCTCATCACCAACATTGTTTTATGTTTACCTAAATGCAATGAAATGCAATGAAAATTCATGGATGCACCCTCACGACAAACATTGGCATTTAATAGAGTATGTGATTGTAAGGAGAAGAGACAGACAGGATGTGAGAGTGATGAAGGCAATGCCTGGTTCAGAGTGTTGGACTAATCATAGACTTATCCTTTCCAAGCTAAATATTCACATTCAACAAAAGTGCTAGCCCCAAGGCAAAATGACTACCATAAGAATTGAAGTAAACAGATTATAACTCTTCTCTGAGTGGGAACAGAGTGTTCATAGCTTGGAGGGAAAGTTGAGCTAACATGTAGTTGGCAATGGTGGAGCAGAAAAGGAGTGGATAGCTTTCAGATTTGCTGTATTTGCTGCATTTGCTTATCTGGGTCTGAACACTCACAAATATCAAGACTGGTTTGATGAAAATGATGGGGAAATTCGCAAGCTGCTAAATGAAAAACAAGAACTCCACAGGATTTACCAGCAGCATAGTTCATCCATCTCCAAGAACACACCATTTAATACCATCAAAAGTAAAGTACAAGCGGAGCTTAGAGATAATCCAGGATTATTGGCTTAGTAAGAAGGCTGATAAAATTCAGTTTTATGTTGATAGTAACAATCCAAAGTGCTTTTATGTTGCCTTGAAGAGTATTTATGGGCCAAAGGCCTGTGGAGTATCTCAACCACTCAATGCTGATGGAGCCACATTGATTAGTGTGATTGACAAGGACATGTTCCTAGAGAGATGGGCTGAATACTTCCATAGTGTTCTCAACAGTCCATCATCAATCAATGCTGAAGCCATTGACTGTTTATATCAGGTTGAAGTCAATCCCTACACAGCTGAAATTCCAACTAAAGAAGAGGTTTTGAACGCCATTAGACTCCTTTCATGTGGCAAAGCACCTGGTGCTTATTCTATTCCATCTCTGATTTACAAGGTAGGGAGTTTATTGCTTGTACAAAAAATGTCTGAAATTTTCCATGTTATATGGCAACAGGAGGTTATTCCCCAGGAGTTCAAAGATGCCTCCATTGTCCATCTCTATAAAGGTAAAGGAAATAGATTGTCCTGTTACAATCACAGGGTGAGAGGTGGGTTCTCTCTCTTAGTTATTGCTGGCAAGATTCTTGCCAGAGTCCTCCTTAACAGGCTGATCCTTCACCTCAATGATGATCTGCCTGAGGGCCAGTGTGGCTTCAGAAGGGACAAAGAACAACAGATATGGTGTTTGCTGCCTGACAACTCCAGGAGATATGCCAGGAGCAGAACGGAGGTCAGTACACAGCATTCGTAGATCTGCCCAAGGCCTTTGATACTGTCAGTCATGAGAGCTTATGGAAAATTACATTAAAATTTGATTGCCCAAAGAAGTTCCTCAGAATTGTACATCAATTTCATGATGGTATGCTTGCCCAGGGTGGGGGTAATGGACAATGCTCTCAGGCTTTCCTAGTCACCAATGGAGTGAAACAAAGCTCTGTGCTTGCTCCCATGGTTTTTTAGCATGATGTTTTCAACTGTGTTGTCAAAGGCCTTAAATAAGGACGAAGATGCCCTCAAGGTCAGCTGCTTTACTGATGGTAAATTCTTCAACTTGAAAAGGCTACAAGCCAAGATTGAAGTGGAGGGGATGTTGGTGCATGATTTTCTGTTTGCAGATGATTGTATGTACTCAGTGCAACCTCTGAAGCTGAGATGTAACAAAGTGTGGATTGATTCTCTGCTACTTGTGCTAATTTTGGCCTAAGAATTTACATCAAGAAAACATAGGTGCTCTATCAACCACTACTACACCATTCGTATATGAAACTAGTCAGTTACAGCAAATGGAGAAGTTTTGAATGCTGTTGATAAGTTCACTTACCTTGGAAGTATGCTTTCCAGGGATGTACACCTTGATATTGAGGTTGACACACACATTTCCAGAGCTAGCTCAGTGTTTGGGAAGCTCTGAAGAAAAGTGTGGGAGAGAAGAGGTATTAGACTGACTGCCAAACTGAAGGCCTACAGAGCTGTTGTGCTGATTTCATTGTTGTGTGCCTGTGAAACCTGGACAGTCTACCAAAGTCATGCCAGGAAACTGAATCACTTCCATTTGAATTGTCTGAGGAAGACTCTGAAGATCACCTGGCAGGATAAGGCACTGGACCCTGGGGTCCTTTCTTGAGCTAAACTACCAAGCACGCAAACTCTACTGTAGAGAGAGCAACTCTAATGGTCTGGCCATGTTGTTCGAATGCAAAATGCATGCTTGCCAAAAAGAGTATTTTATGGAGAACCCACAAAGGGCAAGTGCTAACCTGGCAGTCATAAGAAGTGATACAAGGACACTCTCAAAATCTCTTTTAAGTACTTTGGAATTGATTGTGCAACATGGGAAACACTGGCACAGGACTGCCCAGCATGGCGTGCTCTCATCAGAGAAGGTACTATGCTCTATGAGCAAAGCAGAATTGAAGTAGCCAAAAGATATGTGAGATGTACAAACTTTGAGAATCCACCCCAAATGTTCACATGTTTGTGCTCGACTTGCCTTGGAGCATTCTGAGCTCGTATTTTTCTGATCACACTGTCTGTGTGATCTATCTGATGTGTCTGTCTGATTGAACACACTGTAATTTGACTCTAGCATAGTGATGTCATTTTGGGCCTCTTCAAGAATGAAGGACAACAACCAACCAACTATAAATAAATTTATATTAGCTGCTAGTAACAATGAAGCAGTTTTCTCAATGAAATTTGAAGATCCTTTGATTTTACAATTTACTGCAAGGGTTTTTACTAAATAGGCTTAATTAAAATTAGGGTATTGAAAACACCCTTAAGTTGTTGAAAATCTTGGTTATCCTATCCTCACTCTCATTTACTATGAAAAAAATAAACTGAGCCAGAGAACAGCACTTTTAACTTGACTGTTTCATTCATCTTTAACTCATAAAGTTCCACAATGCAAAATTCCCTTGTTCTCAATGGAACATAGGTCACGTTGGACAATACTGGCCTTCAAGAATGTACTTCAGTATTCCAGAGATTTTTACCTTGGATGGGGTGTTAAACAATTAATAACTACTTTCTTAATCTCATCTAGATATGTGTCATTTAGTAACATTAGTAGTTTCTTAAGCCTCTTAAAATGCCATTTTGGTAGCAAATATATAGTAAGCAAGGGACTTACATGTCAAATATGTGATTTGGCAAAGTAGAGAAGGCCTATTAGTGTTGTTGGCTAAATCAAGCCATTCACTATTGGTATTCTGAATCTTATGGTCAGGGCAAAAAGTAGTAGAAAGGGCAATTTAAATCTATTTTCCCTGGAAAAGGTCTACATAAATCATTTTTGTTGCTTTGTCTGTGCTTTAAGGGAGAAATTAGTCCCTTATTTGGATAGGCTTTATTGTGTTTTCTAGGTTGAACAGCATTCTCTCCCCAAATTACAACAAAGCAGAAATGCTTTTTCCTAATGTTTTCTCTGGTACACCAAGAAATAAAAAGAAGTGGTTAAACAAATAAATTCTATGTCTACTTATAAAATTAAGTATCTCCAAGCCTGGTCATATATGCCATTGTGGGTTTGTTGTTGTTGTTCAGTTTTTTTTCAGTCATGTCCAACTCTTTTTGACCCCATTTGGGGTTTTCTTGGCAAAGATACTAGAGTGGTTTGCCATTTTCTTCTCCAGCTCATTTTGCAAATGAAGAAACTGAGGCAAACAGGGTTAAATGACTTGCCCAGGGTCACAAAGGTAGTAAGTGTCTGTGACTGGATTTGAACTCAGGAAGCTGAGTTTCTGACTCTAGGCCTGGCACTCTATCCACTGTGCCACCTCACTGTAGGTTAGTTAAGTAAAATGTAAAAAAAAATAAAAGAAGGAAAAGTTGCCTTACCCTTTTCTTCTCCTTCCTCTTCTCCCCAAGATTTCTGGAAATAAATTACTTAACAAAGGAAGAAATGGGAGCCTTTCAGGGTAAGGAGGTGTTTTACTTCATTTATTGGAAAATTATTAAAGGGATGGTTTGTGGATATGTAGAATGAAATGTGGTATCACTAAGCCAGCATAGCTTCATCAACTCAGGTTGCACCAGATTAGTCTATTGTTTCCTTTTTGACAAGATAACTTGACTGCAGAGTCACTGCTATTGACCAAAGTACAGTGGGATAGGGGATGGGCAAGTGTCTTGATTTTTTTTTTTTTTGCAGGGGAGGAGAGGCAGGTAAAGTCAAACTATAAAGTGGTGACTTTGACTTTGATTCATGGCAAAATTATTATTTAGGAGAATTCCAGTGACATAGTATAAAGTGGATTTCAGCAAAACATTTAACAAAGTCTTTCCTCATGTACTTGTGAATAAGATAGAAAGATGAGGTCTAGGTCATATTAAGGTTAGATCTGGTTGGATTTGTTCTACTAGCACAGATCATTCTTCCAAATTTCTGAATGAGTTCAGTACTTGGTTCAACTTCTATTTCTATCACCTGCTGCTATCATTGTCCCTCAATGTACATGTTGGTATTCTTTCAAAATTCTAATTGGGAAGTTTCTCAACTTGCACGATATACTCTTCCTTTCCACTTCAGCTATACACAGGGATTAGCATACTCTTTATCTCACCACTAACTTTAAGAGTTCCATTTTCATGTTGAGGAGCACTGAAATTCTTTTATCTGATCATAACTTCCTATCATTCCATCTTTACCTTGCTTTGCTTTTCTTAAAGACTATTATTTATCTTCACCATAAACTCCACTCCTTCTACCCTTCAGTATTCTCCCAGTTTTTCATCTGGTAGGACTACTTTTCTTCCTTCCAAGTCTCAATTATTTAGTTGACCAATTCAACTCCATACCAGCCTCTTCAATTGAACCCCTTGTTCACTTGTTCTCTATCTCTGCTCACACCTTGCCAAATCACAACCCTAGATTATTCCCATTATTTTATTTTCCCTTTCCTATTCACATGCTGCTTAATGGAACTGTGGCAAGTTATACAACCATTAGGATTAGATCCGCTGTGACTTTATATTATTTAATTTCAAATGGGCCCTCATGGCAATAAAGCAATCTTTTTACTCTTCCCCAATTGATTATTTTCCCCACTCCTTGAAACAGCTGCTTCAATGCTTCTTTTAAAAAAGATTTAAATCTTCTATGCTACCCGTTATTCCCACCTCTGCAAATGAAAAGTATGGATCGATTTTCTGCTGCTCATGCTAATTGTGGCCTAACAATTAACACCAAAAATGACACAGATTCTCTCCAAGCCAGTGCCACACCATCCATACATGGAACCATTGTTTCCAACAAATAGAGAAATATTGAATGCTGCGGATAAATTCACTTACCTTGATGATATACTTTCCAGGGATGTACACATAGATGATGAGGTTGACACATGCATTGAGAGAGCCAGCTCAGTGTTTAGGAGGCTCTGATCAAAAGTGTGGGAGTAAAGAGGTATTAGACTGACTTCCAAACTGAAGGCCTACAGAGCTGTTGTGCTCGCTTCATTGTTATAGGCCTGTGAAGTGTGGACAATATAACAGTGACATTCCAGGAGATTGAATTGCTTCCATCTGAATTGTCTAAGGAAGATTCTGGAGATCACCTGGCAGGATAAGGCACTGAACCCTGAGGTCCTTTCTTGAGCTAAACTGACAAGCATTAAAACTCTACTCCAGAGAGAGCAATTTTGACGGGCAGGTCACTTTGTTCTAATGCCAAATATACTTTTGCCTAAAAGACTATTCTATGGAAAACTCATACAGGGTAAGTGCTCAAATGGAGATTAGAAGAAGGACACTCTCAAGGTCTCTCTGTAGAACTTTGGAAACAATTACATGACATGGGAGACAATGTCAAAGGATGGGCCAGTATGGCATCCCCACAGCAAAGAAAGCCCTGTGCTCTATGAGCAAAGCAGAATTGCAGTAGCTCAAAAAAAAACCATGAAATGTACAAATTTAGGCATCTCTACCACAAATATTCATATGGACTATTTGTGCCCTACTTGTGGTATAGCCTTCCAAGTTTATATTTGACTGATAATCCACAGTTGGACACACTGTACCTTGACTCCAACATAGTGATGTCATTGTGATCCTCTTCAAGGACAAAGGATAACAACGAGGCTTTTATGGTTAGTGCTTTCTCCCTCCTATTTTTATCTGTGTATGTGTGTGTGCCTGTGTGTGTGTGTGTGTGTGTGTGTGACCCATTTTGGTTATGCGTATATCCAAAGGGATTTGTCTAAATGTTTCTTATATAGGTATCTGGAATCTTCTTTGATTCCTAAGTAGACTTTGATTCCCACCAGGAGGGAAGTAGGAAGTTGGGGCTATGGTCACTTCCCTCTCCAGAGAAAGCACCAGACTATGAGAAGTAATATGGGTTAGAGTATACTAGAAAATTCAATGAATGAATGAGTTCTACCAACAAGACCTAGATATATCAGCTCTACTAAGAGAGAAAGATCCTGATGTCATACAAAGTCTCCAGGGAGGCAAGTTGGAAATCAGGAATATGTCAGGGCATTTGGAAAGAGTGGGAAGAGAGAAGAAACTCTCTTCTCTCTCAAGCTCTTTATAGAATTGTTCCTTATATAGGCACGAAAAATGAAGTAATCCTTTCCATCCATAAGAATAATTTTATGCAAATGAATCTGGCTTGAATCCTGGGCTACATTTATATGTTATGCTCTCTAATAGAATAAAGCTTCTTGAGGGAAGGGCCTGTTTTTCTTGCATCAATGAATTTACAATGTCTAGCATGTTAGTTGGCTCACAGAAATTGTTTAGCAAATCCTTATTGGATTAAATTATTGGATTATGTGATAGTGTGTTAATATCACCCAGAGCAATCAATAGTTCAATATTTTCAGGAGCTGTGATTTAATCAGTGTATGCCCTTCATCTACATCCATAGTGCTAAGAATTAACAGTCTTCAAGTCAGCTATGGCCCCCAAATGATCATCCTGCAGCTAGTCCATTTACAAGTCTCTGCAAACTGAGATTGGGTCATAGATATATAATCTTTCTTTTTTCCTAGACTCAAAGCTACTTTCAAGGACCTGATAGAACTTGTATCTCTGCTGGTATAGCTTCTGAGAACCTGGGATCACCTCCAAAGCACAATGAGGTCCCAGGGAAGGCATTTGGTGGAAGATCACCAGAAAAATATGCCAATAATTAACCCAGGGAAAAAAATGACTTTGAGGTTGAAAGAAAGGTGTAAGACATTTTCTGTATAGCAGATTCTGAAATATAAGACATTCTCTCTTTTCCCCTTCTCACCAACAGCTTCTGTACTGCCTTCTGCTCCTCAGAATTTAAAAAAGGTTTCAGTCTAATGATGAAATAAGCAGCTGTTTTATTCATCTTTGATATATGTCAACTTCCTTTCATTTATGGAAATGATGTAAACTCTTTGAAAGAAAATTTCATGGGACAATCTGTTTTTTAATAGATAAAGTAAATTAAAAAATAATGAAAACTCCTTCGGCTCTTTAGTTTAACCTTCAGAAGTCAGTGGCCAAACTAACAGCATATTTCATGGTGAAACAAGTACGAGTATGTTTCTTCTAGCAAATGTCAAGGCCAGATAGAAGTGATGATGAATTTCTTTGTGCACTTAGGAAGAAGCAGTGGAACACAGGGGTCAGAAACTCAAACCAATCAGGTGGCCTGAATTTTAATTCTGACTCACTAGTAAAGGGATTTCAGTCTGTTCACCTTAAGTAGTCTTAGATTGTTCAGGATTTCAGAGCTGGATGGGATCTTATAAAGTGGTAGTGTGGTACCCTTTCCACTACAGGGGACTCAATCTATAAGAATTTACTGAATGTGATGGATAGTTTAGGGAATACAAAATAGTAAGATACGGTCTCTGATTTTAAGAAGCTTAAAATAGATCTAGAGATACAAGACTAACGCACGTGAAACAATTAGTAACACAGTGCTAAGATATGTAGTCTCTAAATTCTATATAGTTTTAAGTGTGATATTTAGAGTAGGTTGGAAAGACTGTAGAATTCAACCTAGGCCTTGCAGGATGGGTAAGATTGACATAAAGAATTGGTAAAGGCATTTTGTTTGCATGGTACAGCCAAATTGAAGGCTCAGCAGCAACAACAAGCATGACATCATCCCAGCATGATAATATGCTGGCCCAGCTATGGCAAATTCTGTATGGAGAGAACCAGCAGAAGAGGTCATGTGGGATAGCAGAAAAACTACAGATCTGGGGGTCGGGAGGGTTTGAGTTAGAATGCCAACTCTGACCCTTGATAGCCATGTGATTTTGGTGCCATCATTTAACATTTACAAACCTCAGCTTCTTCATCTGCAAAATGGGATTAACAATACTTCTATTATCTATGCGCAGAGATATTGTGAGGAAGGTTCTTTGTAAGTGTTAAGTGCCATAGAAACATGAGCTGTTTATAATATTATGAATATTTATATGTTTTGTAAATGAAATGTAAAGTACTGTAATGGACAGAGGACTGGCCTTGGATTCAGGAATACCTGTATTCAAGGTCTGCTCCTAACACACACTGGCTTGTGGTTTTACAGTTAAGTCATTTGTAATTTTTAAAAATTCTAATTTTTTAAGACTTTTAAGTTACGGACATGTTGTTCATATTCAATGGTGGAATGGAATGTAGAAGAAGGAGGCAAGCATTTATTAGGGACCTACTTAGGCACTGAACAAATATTCCATTTGAACCATCTTGCCTACTTGCACCCTCATATATGTAGGTGTATATGTGTGTGTATATATATATGTATGTATATATATATGTTTGTATATATGTATGTATGTTTATACACACACAGAATGTATATTAATGAGAAGATGCATAGGGTGGTTTTAGAATATGGAAGGCCTTGAGCACACTGCTGAAAAATACAAACTTCACTTGTAGACAACAGAAGCCACTTTGGACTTGAAATAGGAAGCCTCAGTTTGACTCCCGGTTACTAATTATCCGGCCCTAAAAGACATAATTTCTCTGTGTTTCAATTTCCTCATCTGTAAAATGGAGATGAAACATATAGTATTTACCACATGAGACTGTTGTAAGACATAAAGTCAAGAGATTTTTGAATGTTAGAATATATTACAAGTAAATGCTACCTATTATTATTTTTGAGCAGAAGAATAACATGAAAAAAGTCATACTAATGATGAAAGCAGTTATGTTGATGACCCTTCTAAAACTCTGCGTTTCTACTTCATCACTTTTGTAAAATGCTTCAGCTTCCTTCTCCACTTTCCCATAGCCACCCCCAATTTAGACTTCATTATTGTCTGAAAGTGTTCTACCTTCAAGATCTTAAACTCTGAAACCTCTCTCCCTGATGACAATTGCATGCTCTTCTACACCTCCCTTCATTCATTCCCCTTAAACCTTTTCTTCATCCTCACTGTCAGCAAGTTAACAAACATTATTAAGCACTTACTATATGCCAGGCACCGTGCTAAATGCCAGGAATACAAAGAAAGGGAAAATAGTCAACGCCTTTAATGAGTTCATCTCAGGTCCCTTAATCCCTCTCTGTTCTCAGACTACATAAATTCTCCAAGGAAATGCATGTAAAGGGATGCACAGATGAGCAAAGACTGAGCTTTGAGAAACAACTACCTCTGAGCTTCTCTGAAATCTTGTTTCTCACTTATAAAATGGGGATCGTGTCCCCTGACCTAGTTTCTTCACATGTGGCTTGTTAAGAGGCAGGTGAGATGTTTATTCAAGTTCTCTCCATAGCAAAGATCAGGAGCTACAATAGTATTCAGTTTTTGAATGACAAACTGTATGAACTTATGGTTTTAAAAGATAGAATAACTTAGATGAGAAAAGAGGCAAGTTGGTGTGCCACTTATAATTGTAGCTTAAGTGCATTTGTTTAATTAAGGCAGATTCTCAATTGCTTTGGGGGAAGCTGGATGGTGGTGTTATATTTGGGATCAGGAGGATATGAGTTTGGATCTTCTCTTGGAAACTTACTGGCTGTGTGACCCAGGGAAAGTCACTTAACCTCTCTGGTCTGCAGTTTCCTCATCTGTAAAATGGGGTATAATAATAATGTAGAGAACTTATCTCATAGAGCTGTTGTGAGGATTAGGTAAGATAATATATAGAAAGTGCATTGCAAACCATGAAAAGCCATATAAATATCAGCTTTCTTCCTAGTCCTCTTAAAAGTGGTTCTTAATTTCTCCTTGAAATACAGTGCTATGTTTGTTACAGGAACTCTGTTTCTCTTGCATTCTAAATAATGGTGGTGGTAGGAAATAGGCTTTGATTGACAGGGAAAAATATAATTTAATTAAAGATAAAACCAAAAACCGAGGCAGCTAGGTGGCACAGTGGATAGAGTATCAGGCCAGAAGTCAGGAAGACTCATCTTCCTGAGTTTCAAATAAACAATTTATTTTGAAAATATGTCACAAATGCTTAAGAATATAAAAATGATTTTATGATTATAAAGGGAATGAAGTCACTAACAGTTGTTTAAAGAAGCTTCTGGTATCATATTTCTAGACAAATTTTCAACTGTTATCACCTCGAGAAAATTGAGCTGCTGACTATGATAACTAGGGTTGAAGGTCACCTTTTTGAGAGTCCAGTCACTGTAGTCTACTTGATTTCAGACTCAAAATCCATTTTGTCAATTTACATTTGAAATGTGACTTTACTCTCAGAAGGGCAAGTGGCATTTTATTTTAAAGCACATTAATTTTGTACTCATAGGATTTTATGTATGTTTGGCACATACATCTCTGTATAGTTGTTTACACATGAAATGTATTTAAAATTTTCTCCAGGTCTTTTTTCAAAATACTTGTATTAATGTTTTTCACTAGAGACCCAAATGTGTAGAAATATAGAAATGACAACAAGATAGCTAATACACTAAGAAAAAAAGAACTGGGCCTGGATGAATTACTCCCCAGGGAAGTGACATCAACAAATTGCAGTTACATAGGATTTTAAAATTAAAAAATAAGCTGCTGGAAGGTCTGGAACTGAGTCTCTTGCCTCCTCAACTCTAGTGATGCCAGGCCCTATTTCCAGTACTACTCACATGGGCACCTTGAGCTGGTTTCCCAGCAAAGCTGTGGCCACTAGGGCCATGGGATCCAGAGTCAGGCAAAGAAAAAAATGCCAGTTATGGGACAAGGAGTGTGGGCTGTAGTACTTCAACAGGCACAGGGAGAAGTAGAGGTGCTACACTGAAGATTCCCCTGGGCTCAAAGTTGGTCCTGTTTTAGCATTGGTAATGATTCTTCTGTTCATTGCTTCAGTGTTTGTGTTGCATATTTGGGGCAAGTACACATGTTCATATTCTCAGCTGCATCCGTCTTTCTGTCAACAATTATATTCTGCACCAAAAGCATGGTGCGATTTATGTTCATAGAGAGAGAAGTTTTTTTTTGAAAGCTTATTGTTTTATAAGGAACTTCAAAAATATAAGTTGATTTTCGAGACCCTTTAAAATTTGTCTATAATGAACTTTTAAAATTCCTTTATATCAAATCTGTTTTTTAAAGCCCATCTGTCACTGGTTTCATCTGTCTAAAGATCTGAAAGCTAAGCATAATAAAATGGCAAGTAAAAATTGAAAAAAAATGTAGATGTGATTTTTCAGTTGCTGTTGGTGATCTTTGAAGAATCCTAGAGAATAAGAGAAATGCTCTAAGATCAAAGATGAAAAATATCCTGATTTTCAAAAGAAGGTAGATTCTTTGACCTATTGGTCAGTGATCTTGACTTCAATGCTTGGCAAAATTCTAGAATGCATTATTGAAAGGATATGTTCTGAGTCCTTAGTTTTGGAAATAGTGATCACCTCAAGCCAACACAGGCTTGTCAAGAACAATTACTATTAGGTCAATGCAGAGAGTGACTCGTGAATAGTATACTTGGATATTAGCAAGGTATTTATCTCAATCTCTATTGATAGTATCTGTACAAGATGAAGAAATGAGGTCTAAGTGACAGCACAGTTTATTGAGTTTAAAATGGTTGAATTAAAGGACCTAAAGAATGGTGCTTAATGGAAAGGTGCTAGCTCGGAGAAATTCCTCTAGTGAATCGACTTGGGGCTTTGTCTCCAACTAAGTTTTGCTTACTTAAAAAAGAATAATAAATAACTGGAATGATTGCAGAGAAGCCTCACATTTCTAGTTTGCAGATGATATGAAACTAGAAGGGGCAGCTAGAACAGATATTGAAAGAGATCTTGATAAGCTTGAATCTAAAAAGGTTGTATTCATCTTGATTATTAAATGCAGAGTCCAACATGAGTTAAAACAATCACCTGCCAATTATAGGATGAAGGAAATATTGGTACATATTCTGCCATGTGAAGAAGACCTTGAGGTCTTAGTAAAATTTATGCTGAACATGAAACAATAGTGCAAAATGGTAGTTAATACACACACATACACAAACTAGTTGTGATTTTATTTTATGTTAACATATCATCAATGATGAGGGAAGGGATAATTTTGATGCACTATGTCCTAGTCAGACCACACCTGCATATTGTGTTTAGTTCTGTGGAATTACATTTGAAGAAGGTCCATGGGAAGTTAAAATATATCAAGAAAAGGTGTCTAGTATATCAAAACCACACAGTATTGAAAATCAGTTCAAAATCCTGAGATAACTAACTTGGAGCACAAAAGACTTGGGGATGGATGGGCCACGAGAGAAGGTTTTTGGTATTAGATGCTGTCATAGAGAAAAGAAATTTTTTTTTGCTTTTCCCTCAGCAATCTGAACTAGTAACAATGAGTTCCCATGACCTAGATTTTGGCTTGATTTAAGAAAAAACAAAACAAAACAAAACAAGCTACTTTCTTAACAAAAACGTATTCAAAAGAGAAATGAGATGTCTTTGGAGGTAGTGCTTTCCCCATTACTGGACGTCTTCAGGCAGTAGCTGGGTGACTACTTGTTGGGGTAATATAGAAGGGGTTCCTCTTCAGGTATGACTTGGACCTGATGATGCCTGAGGTTCCTTCTAACTCTTAGTTTCCAGGATTCTGTTTGCTACATGGACTTCCTTTCTTTGAATACCCCTCTCTATCTCTAGGGTCCTGATCATGGAAGATCAATAAACTTAATGTTACTGAAGATCTGTACGTTATACATAATCTGATGCTATCTATCTTATTGCCACTTTTCCTTCTTTTTTTCCCTTCCAATTCTGTTTCTAATAAGAACAATGTGGTGTAATGCAAAAAGTTATTGCTTCAGAATTAAGAAAGTTTTAGTCCTTATTCTACTTCCAGCTAGCTTTGAATAGGTCCCTGCACTTGTACGGTCTTACAATCCTTTGGTTCCCTGGACCTTCTGCTTGCATCAACCTGTTTATCACAAAACTGCATATTCCCCACAATCTGACTCTACTCTTTTTCCTAGGTTGCTAAGCATAATTGGAGAAAATAATTTCTCCTACAAGTTTGTGATTCATAACTTCAGCTGCCGCCTCACTAATAATTGACATTTGCTCTACTCTAGTCTTACTGAACTTTCATTTACTTCCAAATGTTTTTCCACTTCTCAGACTCGGAACTGAAGGATTTCACCCCACTCCCATTCCTATAATAAATGACTGAGTCTCCTTCTTTTGAAACTGCTAAGGTCATCTTAGAGGACTTCTCAAACTCTACTCCTCTATTTCTCTAAGTTTCTCAGCATTGTCAATGCATTCTCTTCCCTAATTTGTGTCTTAGCAGAAAAGAAAATATCCCTACTTCATTCCCCTCTACTTGTGCTCTTGAGTCCACACCATTTCACTCTAAACCTCTTCAACCTATCCTTTTCTATGTATCACCTATTAACAACATGATCATATCTCTAAGGTTCTTTAAAAAAACCAAACCAACCAAACCCCCAAAATACCAAAACTTTTTCTTTGACTCTTCTATCAGATACTTGTATAATCACATTTCTCTCCTTCCCTTCAATTCTAAACATTAGGAAAAAGATACCACTTTTTCACCTTCCACTCTCTTCATTTCCTTGCAATATGGTATCCATCTCTACTACTCATTGAAACTTACCTTTCCATGGTCATTAATAACCCATGGTCCTTTTTCAGTCGCTACTGTTCTTCTGTTCTCAGTCAACATGACTCAGTCAACATGACTGAGCATAATCTGCTTCTATACAGTCTTATCCCTTTTGGATTTTGAAATACTGGTACTTTACTGGCTCTTTTCCTACTTTTAATCTTTTTTGAAAAAAATTCTAAACTTAACTATCAACAAAAACATTAAAATAAAATATAATAAAATTATGCATAAGGCCTTAATATTTATTTCCTCCTTCCAAACTTCACTATTACTGTCGAAAGCATCACCATCCTTTTCATCATAACCTAGGCGTCATCCTCAAAACCTTTGTCAATCCCTACTCCATATCCAATTTATTGCCAAGTCTTGCCAGTTTTATCTTTGTAACATCACTCATGTATATTTCATTCTCTCCTCTGACACTACTACCACCCTGGATCAAGCCCTCATCACCTCATACAACAGCTTGCTGGCTGTTCTCTTTAGCTTAAGTCTTTCCCTACTCTAAGCTATCCTCCACTCAGCTGTCAAATTTATCTTCCTAAAGCCTAGGTTTGATGATGCCACTCTTATTATCCAGTAAACTCCAGCGATTCCCTGTTACTTCCAGTATCAAATTTAAAGTCCTCTTTCCCTACCTTATTTTGCAATCTTTTTATATTTTACTCATCTTCACGTTTCTTTATAATTCTGTGACTCCCAATGTCTTGATTTTCCCCTAAAAAGACACTCCATCGCCTAATTCCATGCATTTTCACTAGCTATCCCCAATGCATTGGATGTTCTCTTTTTTTTGTCTTAATCTCTTGGCTTCTCTGGTGTCCTTCAAGTCTCAGTTAGATGCCCATCTTCTGCAAGCAGTCTTTCCTGACTTCTCTTAATGAATGTGCCTTCCCTCTATGATTATTTTTAATTTGTTCTGCATGTATGCTAGTACATAGTTGTTTCCTTTTACATATTTAATCTTGAGCTTCTTATGCTATAATGAATCAAACTAAAACTCCTTTGCCTGGGAGTTTATGGCTCTCTACAAACTGGAGTTGCAAGACCTCTTCTCTGTTTTCTAATCTCTGGCCAAACTGAACTACTTACTACCCTATTTCACTCCTGATATTTTCATGCCTTCATTTCCATGCTTACTCCATTCTCCATGCCTCCAGTGCCCTCTTCACCCTCTCTGATGAATTCCTATCATCTCTTTGGAGCTCTACTGGAATGAATCTTCATCCAGGAAGCTTCTCTAATATATTCATTAAGTGCCACTCTGTGCTGGGCCCTGTGTTAAATGATGTGAATACAGAGAAAAGGGGAAAAATAGTTCTGTGCTCAAAGGCCTGTTAATCTAATATGCCTCCTAATAATATGCAAGAAAAACCCCAACTCTGACATATATGATAAATTAGAAATAATCCTAGAAAAGGAAGAGGAACAAACATTTTAAGTGCCTACTATGCACCAGGCACTGTGATAACTGACAAATTTAACCTCATTTGATCCTCATCATAACCCTGGGAGATAGGCACAATTTAATCCCCATTTTACTGTTAAGTAAATCAAGGAGAAGTGACTTGTCCAGGGTCTCATATCTAATAAGTGTCTGAGACCACATTTGAACTCATTTTCCTGACTCCAGGTCCAGTGCTCTGAGAGGAGCATCAACGTTAAAGGGGATCAGCAAAGGGTTCTTGAAGAATGTGGCTTTGAGCTGACATATGAAAAAACCTATGGAAGCCAGGAAGTAGATATGAGTCAGGAGAACATTCTTGGCATGGGGGAATGCATAGAATTGGAATGCGTAGCCAGTGGAAATGCATAGAATAGGAAAATGGAATGTCTTGTTAGAGGACCAGCAAAGATCCTGGAGTCACTGGGTTGTAGAAAACGTAAGGGGGAGTAAGGTATAAGAAGAATGGAAAACTAGGGAGGGACAAGGTTATGAAAGTCATCGTTAGCACTTGAAAGATCTTGGAGATAATAGGGATCCATTTGATTTTATTGAATAAGGATATAATGTTATCAGACCTGAACTTTAGGAATACCACTTTGGTAGCTGAGTGGAGGATAACTTGGAAAAGAGTGAGAATAGACTCAGGGAGACCAACCAGAAGACTATTGCAATAATTCAGGTGTTAAGTGGTAAGAGTCCATGCCAGAGTTGTGGCAGTGTCAGAGGAGTAAAAAAGGATGTATATGAGGAATGTTGTGAATCATAGTCAGCAAGACATGGAAATGTATTGAATATGTGGGTTGAGAGAGTGAGGAATTTAATATTACTCCTAGGTTGTGAGTACCTAATGCATGCCAATCATTGTGCTGAATACTGGGAATATAAAAAGAGGTAAACAGATTGTTCTTGGTCTTGATAAGTTCATCATCTAATGGGAGACAATAAGTAGACAAATATGTAAAGACAGAGGATCATAGGTATCTTGGATCAATGGATTAAGTGAGACTTTTCTGAGAATGGGGAGGGGGAGAGATGAAAATGTTTTTAGACAGTAAAGAAGTAATCTGTAATTTTGTGTTCAAAATAATTCATTACCTAATGACCAGCCTTGTTGCGCCTACTGTCTCTGTACTTGAGTGGGCTCATCCTTACATAACAAACAAGAAATCTGGCAAACATTGCCAGACTATACCTAAAATCTTTACAAATTTTTAGGCCCATCCAGAACTTGTGATCCATTAGCATTGAATTCAAGGACCTAGGGTCATTGTGGACCATGTTGCCGTATTTGAATAAAACCTTAATGATCTTCTAATAAGAAAAAAAAATATTCATGGGCTTCTCTATGTTTTTAGAAGTGGGGAACAGCCTCCCATTTCTCTGAGCTTAACATCCTACTTCTGAATGTTTGTAGACCAATAGTCGGAGTATTCCTTTATGATGACTTTGGAACAGGTAGCAGGAGTGAAAAGTGCTCTGAGCTCTGAAAAATTGGTGTGGATTTATTCTTTTATTTCTGCTATTGCAGCTGTATGTGTCAGAGAACTGAGGGAGTGATGTTTTCCTTCTTCTAGAACCAATAAGTCCTTGCTGTAATCAATTCTGCGTGAATACAACATCTTTGGAAGCAGTCCAATATAGCCTCTTACATTTGTGAAGAACATTTTCAAGGAAAAATTAAAGGTGGTTTCTGAAGGAATTCAGAGTCTCATGAGCAAGGAAAACAAAACTTTCATGCAAAACTGGTTCTCAAAATGAAAGAATTTTGTATAATATTGTGACTTCTAGAAGGTAATCTTCTTTTAAAAAAATGAAAATCTTCCATTTGCAGCCCTTCTGGGTGTGAAGATAACCTTCAGAATGTAAATTGATGCAGGAAGGTTTGGAGTTCAGAACCAAGAATGATGTAATACTTCTAAGAGTAGTGCAGTGACTTCCTCCTATACTTCCAACTAAGAACATTCTGAGGGTTCTGAATACAATAGAATACAGAATGACATTCTCAGAATAGTAGCCTGGTCAGCCTAAGTGCCTTCACCATTAAACAAATTGCAAAATTTAGGTCATAGAATCATTGATTTAAATCTGAAAGTGATCTTAAAAGTCATCTTGTTAAACCCCCTCATTTTAAAGATGAGGAAACTGAGGCTCAGAGAGGTTAAGTGTGATAAATAGTGATTGATAGAGTCAAGATTTGAACCAGTGCCCTATGATTCCAAATCCAACAATCTACATATATCAATCACTGTAACAAGGATTTGTGTCCTTAAGTGTGGCTGTAAGTTAACAGACACACCTCAGTATGGTATATGCTACCTCTTATACATGGAGCTGAGTAGAGCAAAGACATAGAATTGTATTCTAGACGTAATAGTTGTCATTTAGAAATAATATTAATAATAATTAACAAGAATATAACATTTTAAGATTTCTAAAACTCTTTACATATTCTCATTTGGTTGAAAGTATTTAGAACCTCACATTCCTTTAAAGATTTGCATCAATGAGGTCCACTATTATAGGTAGGACTATAGGATTTAGAGTTTGAACAGATTTTACTTCAATTTTACTAATGAGGACACTGAAGTCCAAAGAGGTGAAGGGATTTGCATAACCCCACACAATCACAATCAGTAGAACTGTTTTTGCTTTTTTTTTTTTGTATCCCTAGTGCTTAGTACAGTGCCTGGAACATATTAAATGCTTTATGAATCCTTTTTTGACCTATTTCTCCAATGCCTTTAATCACATTCTAAATTGTAGGACTTATTGGTATGTACATTTTCCTTCTACAGAGTATAACCTGTTTGAGAGTTAGGACTATATCACTTTTCATCTTAATACTTTCAGTGCTCTGTTACCTTGCATAAAGTAGGCGGTAAACACATTTACTGAGTTGAACAGTTTCATTTAAATGATAAAAATGGCTTTTTTTATATGACTGTAACATTTGGTTGGTAACCTAGCTGATATGGGGGAGGAGTATATTTTTATGCACATAGATATTTCTTGAAAAAAAAACAGTTCTTATTAGTTTCAGTCTCAGTGGTACAAAATTGTAAAACAAATAGAATCAATACTATTTACTATCCCAATGAAGTAGAAACATATTTTTGAAACAGTATTTGCTCTTTCTTTATGGTAAATTAATTTTACATTAATGTTGAAACTAGACACACAAGAATCACTTTTTTGCATATTGATTTTTGTTTTCTTTGACCCTTATGTAAAACTTTGCTCATTCTTATCTCTAAAGTGATTCCTCAGAGAGGAAGTATTAAGTAGTGGCAAAAGAACTGGACTGGAGGTTCTAGTAGAGAGGCAGGAAACCTGGGTCCTGAGGCCCACCCCTGACACATACTGATTGTGTGACTCTGAGCAGGTTACTTTACCACTCAGTACTTTAGGCAACTCTCTCAGACTACCTAAGTTGTAGAACCCTGCATTGGCAGAGGGAATTTTCACCTGGGAGTTCCCACCTGGGAATTCCCAATCATGTGCCCAGTCCCTGTCTCTATAGTGGCGTGGCAACCTTCTGCAAAGTGCAAAGAAAAATTCAGCCTTTTTTCTCCTTACTTAGCTAATATTTATTTCAAAAAATGGAATTTTGGAGGCAAGAATATTACTGATGTTTCATTTTTCCCTTTAATGTAAAAGGCTCAATCCATCCTGTACTCCTCCCTCCCCCTTAAAATTTGCACTGTGCTGGCTACAATCAGAATATAACCTATTACAAAGATGTGTAAGTATTAACAATTTTTTTTGTTTCTGCATTTGAGAGAAGTTAATTACTTTCATATTTGTGAGAGAAGAAAAAATTCCTTGGGAATTAAAAAATAAAGGTGATTGAGATAATTCCATTGCAGAATCTAAAGCATCAAATTTTCTTTAGGTGTATTCTGTGTTCAATTAACAAAAATTTAATTTTGGTCAGCCTAATAATATAAAAAGGATAAGGGGCAGCTAGGTGGCACAGTGAATAGAGCACTGGCCCTGGAGTCAGGAGGACCTGAGTTCAAATCCTGCCTCAGACACTTGACACATGTATTAGCTGTGTGACCTTGGGCAAATCACTTAACCCCAATTGCCCTACCAAAACAAAAAGCAAAAAAAAGGATAGGACAGGGAACAGCCACCATGTGTCACAAGAGGAACTTGAATTTACCTTTTCTCATTTTTGAGACCAACTCTCTCTCCAATACAACACAATGCCATAGTACACATGCAAATACTAAATTCCTTGTCCTCTCAGGCCTTTTTTGGTCAACTTCCTTTGTGCTCTTTCCTGGCTGTTGCTTGATAGGGAATTACTAAGTGTTATATTAAATATTGTTCACTGGTCAAATATCCTTTTTGTACCATATTGAATAAGCAGACTGTATAAATGCTAAAGTTATATCATTCCTCACCTTTCCCCCCCCCAAAAAAAAAGAAAAGCCACTTTAAAATGTTCAATCTTGGATGATTTATTATTTAAATCAAAACATTATATGCTTACATATGTATGTAAATGTATATATGTCTATAAAGTGAGAGACAGAGACAGAGAGAGACAGAGAGATAGAGAGACAGAGAGAGAGCTTTCTTTAAGAAAAGCAGGGTGGGGATGATCAAAGAAAAGTAGAATATCTGTTTCCTATTCATAAGGACTTTACAATCTAGATGAAGAGACAAAATAGAGAATTTTACAAGGCAGCATAAGTTGGAAATGCTTTCAGATTGATTGATTGTTTCTTTGGTATAGGTGAGTGCTTAAGGAGTTTTCAAGAGCCAATCCAGGTAAAACATGATATGAATTTATAGGTTGAGATGAGTTCAGAGAGTTAAACCTTCATTACTCATTTTTCTGATGTTGCATTAAAAATCCTATTTGATCACATAATTGACCACAGGGAGAATAGGAAGTAGGATAGAAAGTCTGTAAGCATTTCCAATGCATAAATCCACAAGACAGCGATCTACCCTTCATATGCAGACCTTACTAAGGAATAAAAATTTTTTAAAAGAAATAAATACAGGGAGAACTGTTTCTATACTTACATTGCTGTTTTTTTTATTGATGTTCAGCTGTCACTTAAATCCTGTTCATATATTTTATCTTCTTTAATCTTAGAACTTCCGATTACTTTGGAACCATCTTCACGGATGGTTCCAAACTGACTTATGTCAGTTTTCTTTATAAATTCTCAGGTAAGTGGTTGTGCTGGGTAAGCCATACACAGCTGACACCAAACCTGGAGTAGACAATTGTAGGAACTCTTATTTTTGAAATTGTTTAAAATGAGTATGTAGCTATCTTGAAGTATTTCTATGCAGACTATGTGTGTGTGTGTGTGTGTGTGTGTGTGTGTGTGTGTGTGTGAGAGAGAGAGAGAGAGAGAGAGAGAGAGAGAAAGAGAAAGACAGAGAGAGACAGACAGAGACAGAGAGAATTACAGATGTATCAAAACGAAAACTCAACATGCAAATCATCAGCTTCAAGGTCTGAAAGGAAACCTAGAAGTTACTTAGTTCATAACTTTACTTTTTGATGCATCATATGCCATGAGCCCAGAGTTGGTTCCGAATTTTTAGATTTGTTACTAGCTGAATTCATCCATCCACCTCTCTTCCAACCTTACTTGCTTTTGTTGAGAGTCCTATCAGCCTCTTTATAACGCAAATTTGAAATCTCCAAATCATCTTTGACTCTTTTCTCCTCTCTCAGCCTTCATATCCAATAAGCTAAGTCCTATAAATTCTACCTCCCCAAGTTCTCTTGCATGTCCTTGTCACCTTTTACCTACGCTATTATATTAGGTTGCCAGCTAGTTTTTCTTGATTCCATTTTCTCCACTCTTAAATCCATCCCCACATAGCTTCTAAAATGAACTTACAGCATCATAGCTCTAGAACACAAGTGTCTTTAAAGATTATCTGGTCCAACTCCTTCATTTTATACATGTGAAAACTGAGGCCCCGGGACTTGCCCAAAATTACATGGGCAGGGAGCATCAAAAGTTGAATTTGAACCTAGTTTCTTTGATTCCAGAGTCCACATTCTTTCGACACTATTACGTGTAACAACAATGCTACTTGCCACTACTGTGGCTGTGTAAGGCCAATAACACTAGCAGATAGGACAGCTGCTAGCACAGGTTTTTTGATCTGCTTTTCTAAGGAAAGCCATTTTAAGGGGCTTACAATCTCACTTTAATAAAACATACATAGATCATTCACTTAGTTCAGGGGAAAAGCCAGCTCTCTGAACTTCAGAGCAAATACAAACAGAAATTACAAACAGAGAAAATATAAGCAGAGCAAATAACACAAATCAACAGACAAGCTTCTAGCTGTCTGACCAAAGCTATATTTACATTAGTTACCAGAGAGAGAAACACAAATATCTGGATTTTCAAAGCTGGGGGGGGGCACTCCTTAATGGCTACCCAGAGTATCCATACCAACACTCTTCCAATGAGTGAGCCTCAAACAAAATGCTAACCTAAGAGCATATACACACTTCTTCAGGGTTAGAGTCCTTCATACCTCTGGGTTTCACACTTCTTCAGGGTTTCACACCTCTCTTGACCTAACTAGCAAGAGGGTATAAGCCTCCCTACAAACAAAGGCAAGACTTAATCAAAGGCACTTGATTACCTTAGTGCAGAGAAGCACTCCAAAACAAAAGACAACGAAAAATCCCACTTTGCTTTACATTACACTATGTTGCTTCTAACTTAAGTCACATGACTGATCATGTCACTGCCTTGCTCAAAAGTCTTTAGTGGCTCACAATTGCCTCTGGGATAAAATGCCATTTTTTTTTTATTCTGTCATTTATAGCCCTGTGCAGTCTAATCCTGACCTCCTTTTCAGCCTAATTTTGCATTTGTCCTCTTTATGCACTCTGTATTCCAGTCAAACTGGACTGCTAGCTATTCTCTGATCTTGACATACCTCCTGGCTCATTGGCACAGGCCATCACCTATTGTAATGTACTCCTTCCTTATTTCTACCTTTAAGAATTCCTGTGTTCCTTCAAGGTTCAACTCAGAACCCACTTCTCCTGTGACTTTCTTTAAAACCTTGCTGGTCCTCCATTTGAAAATGTTCTCTTTCTTTTCAAATAATCCTAACATACTTTTTTTCCTCATTACTTTCTATCTTTCATCTCCCATCAAGTAGAATATAAATTCCTTGAAGGCAGGGACTGGTATTCCAGTTACCTAACTCAGTACCTTATACATAGTAACCACATGGTTGTTAGAATAGATTTTTTTCCTTTTTTTGCATCAGACATGACCCAAAACAATTGCCAAGGTAGCACCACACCAGCTCAACCATATGATTTTTTTTTGTAAGTGTGTGTGAATGTTTGGTAAGGTGTGTATTGTAATCTTTTTTCTGTCCCCCTCACAAGTCATCTTACCCTTATGTTATATTGAAGCACACCATAAAAAAGCTACTTTGTTATGTGTGTCTACTTTCACTCATTTAGTGAATATTATAAAATTTGGATGATTTTAAACTGAATGTTATGAAATTATTTTCTTTATAAGTCTTCTGGCTTGGAACTTTAATACCTGTGAGGTCTGGGATCTTTACAAGCATAAAAAGTCCCTTGTTCATTAAAGAAGAGACATTTATAAAGACTGTGGAGTATTCTGAATGACAGGTTAGAGATTGGTGGTGATGGTGGCATGCACTTAAAAATTAGGATATTTTAATCAAGAAATCAAAGTGCAAAATAATTATCCTATGGAGTGGGGGTGGGTGGGAGGATACTCCTGGAAACTTAATTAATCAAGAGTATTTCTCAGCATCTATTACATTTTGGAAGATGTTGAAGTAGCTCTCTCCTAGAGTGGTTGAATAACTGAGTAGGGCCCAAGAAGAGGGATTTTGGATTCCATCAGCAACATTTGGAATTGGCCTTATTTGCCCCCTGTGGATTTGATAACATGATAATAGTAAGGTTTTTTTCCTCTTCTGATCCAATCACGTTCCTTATGGCCTCTGTTTCAGTCTATCTCCTACTTTACCAGCAGGGTACTTATAGCAGAATATAGCTATCCCCAGAGGAGTTCAGATACCAAGTGTTAAATAGGTCCAAATAAGGAACTAATGGGCTTTTTCATTTTCTTGAGAAAAGCGTGAATAATTTTATGATTAGTAAGAGGGAACCCATATTTATGCATATGACAATATTCTGTCTCGCTAATGGGGAGTTTTGGAAACTTGGATATCCATCTCTTTAATGCTGGAAGAGGGAATAACATTATTTTTTAAATGTGCCTTACATACTTAAAACCCAACCTATTTTTCTATTCAATCCATTTCCCCAATTATATATATATATAATGAGTGTGTGTGTGTTTTCTTTAACCATATTACAAGTCCAATAACAACTGTTTATTGTGGTACTGATAATGATCTCTGAGTAAGAATTTCATTTATTACTTATAACCATAAAGCACTATTAACGACTGTCTGAAGCCATAGCAAACTTTGAGTTTACCTAGACCAGCACAATCCTCAAGGCTCTCACATCATTGACCTATCACCCCACCTAGAATCAATGCAGGAAATCTTCAAAATAAAGATTGATATAGCTGTTATCTATTTGTTCCCAAAATGTGAGGGAAAAGGGTCCTCAGCTCTCATATAAGCATTCAAGATAATAGATAAACAGATAAAAGATAACTTGGTTATGGGAAGCCATAGAGAAATTTATGCCACAGAGAATGAAAAAAGATACAAAGGACTCACAAGACTTCCTAAACAAATATGGAAAATATGTAAAGCACTCAAATCACCCTGGTAAGTAATAGAATTTGGGATTGCTATTGGGGCATCCCTCTGATATTACATTGAGTCCTTTTTTCCCGCAGAATCTTTCACAGTACCCCTGAGGTAAGAACACTTTGAGAGCTGGTGAATAATAGTCCTTTTCCCTAAAGATATGAACTGTCTAGAAGGTTGCCTGGGAACTAGAGGCATTAGCTGTTTCTTTCTCCAAGAAACACAATATACCCAGGAATTTCCTTTCTTTCCTTGTCAAAAACACAATCCTTGAATTAACAATTTAGGGACTCTCAAACTTGGATTGATTGCATGTGCAAGTCTACTTCTGCCACATGGTTCTGCAGGAAATCTTTCAATGCTCAACTGCTGTTGTCTCTTGAGCTGAGAAAGTCTACTCTGAAGAACCCTAAAATGTCTAACCTGTGCTCAGGAGCTGTGGATGAGCACATGTAATTCCCATGATAGATGTTCTGGTATGTGAGAGAGACTGAGACAGAAACAGAGTTGGAAAGGAAAAAAGGACGTGAAAGGGAAGGAGAGCAGCAGGGAGAGAGTGACCACCATCACCTTATTCAGTTGTTTATAATCCACTGTCACTCTCCATGTCCCATCTGACTTTCATACTGGCCAGACAGGATTATTCCATCAAGCAGTTGTAGGGATTAACACTCCTGCCTCCACATATCCTTTTATAGTATTGGTAATTTCATCTTGCCCACCTGTACATGATACTGCTTTAAAGTAATTACTTCAGAAAGTTCAGGTGAAGTGTTTGGGTCCATTTTTTTCCCACTAAAACTGTATTAATTCCTATCTTCCTGACTGAAAATTTGTATCTCTCCTCAGGCAAATTTATGGTCATACCTCTCAATATATCTATTCTGATGATGTATTCAGAAATGGGTACAATTGCCATGGTATATTTTTTCTTAAGTAATTGTCCAATTTGCATTGTTAGTTTGACTTATCTGGCTAATATTTCAGCCCCTCTCAGTCCTGTGATGGTAACAAGAGTTCCATGTGTAAACCTATAAGGGTTTCCATATATAAGGGAGGTCTCTGCCGCAGTATCCATTAATGCCCCAGTTACAGCATTTGATCCATTTTTTCCAATATACAGTCAGATATATAGGGGGTTTGTAATCCCATCTGTGTATTTCTTTAATCTGAGCTGGGGCTCAGCCTATTTCCTAGTTTTCCTGAAGGTGTGACACACTTGGATCTGTAGGGGCAGTTCATACTTCTCTATTCTATCTACTATTAAGCCCCCTTTCTTGGTACATTTTGCATAGTTCATTAGTTGGAATACCATCTATTCTTCCAAAATCTACTTGTGCACTCAATAGAGCAGTAAACAATTCTTTTCCTGTCAATCTATTCTGACTTTGAATCTGCTGGCTATTTACTCTTATCTCTCAAGAAAATTTATCTTTTCCCCAGTCCCCTAAGTCACTTAACTATGAAATCTTATCTAGCACCTCTGAAACAGGGTGCCCTATCTCTCCAATTAATAGAGTAAGAACTAGATGCTTGTAAGCAGGAGGAGCCGTCTTCACTATTACATTTCTATGAGAAACTCCTAAGGGGCTATCAGGTAGCCCAATAAGTTTTAAATTATCTCTCTTGGATCTATTTTCCAGGTCAGTGGTTTTTCCAATGAGATATTTCACATTGTCTTCCATTTTTTCATTCTTTTGGTTCTGTTTAATAATATCTTGATTTCTCATCAAGTCACCAGCTTCCACTTGCTCCAATCTCATTTTGAAGGTAGTATTTTCTTCAGTGGTCTTTTGGACCTCCTTTTCCATTTGGCTAATTCTCCCTTTCAAGGCATTCTTCTCCTCATTGGCTTTTTGGAACTCTTTTGCCATTTGAGTTAGTCTATTTTTTAAGGTGCTGTTTTCTTCAGCATATTTTTCAGTATATTTTTGGGTCTCCTTTAGCAAATAAGTCATTGACTTGTTTTTCATGGTTTTCTCTCATCCTTCTCATTTCTCTTTCCAATT
>CM053625.1:50645739-50694771 GCA_028646595.1 Phalanger gymnotis | reverse complement strand
CATCTGTGTTTCCTGTCATAATTGCAGTCTTCATTACCTCCTTCTTCAACTTTCTCATACAGTCCCTAAGTGAATACCAGGCCCTACCTGCACTGGGCCACATAGAGTCAACAGGGTACTCCCTGTTGCATCCTTCTGCTGCTAAAGTTAACAGATTAATCATCTTGTTACCTTCTGTACAAAAAGATTCTGACTAATACTTATGAATTTCAAGCAATCCATGCTATCTCCCCATACTCCTCTGGCCACTTCATCACTGATTCTCACCGTCCATGTCACTAACGATTCTCCCATCCTTTGGGTGAACTGACTCAAAATATCTGTGATGCCTTATCGAGTAAAATCCTCAAATATCTCTCAGAACACTGTGTTGCCTCCCTGATTCCTCCGCTTTCTTCTTAGTACTGGACCATACCTCTGCCTGCCTGGATGCGTCATCTAACATTGTTTCATTTTCCACCCACACACTCTCCTGGCAGTTCTCATTGTGGGCAACTAGGCTCTGTGCCAGAGGCAACTTCAGCCTGTGACAGAACTGTATGCACTTTAATTTTTTTGCTCTTGGCTTTTTTTTTTGCTAAGTGAATAACAGCATGATCCTTATGCTGTATCAGTAATTCATATGGGACTTTCTTTTAATGTTTTCTCTTTTAGCACTGATTTAATCAAGTGCCCTTGAAGAGTCTGGCCTTTGTTTCTTTGACTGAATCAGGAGTCATTGACTTATATATGGTGGTACCAGGGATTAACTATCCCCCACCCTAAATGGGATTTTTTACTGTTCTTTGTTTGAGTGCTTCTCAGCACTGAGATAGTCAAGTGCCCCAGGGCCCTGAGACAGGTATATAAGATCCCAGCTTGGTGTTTGACTTTTGGGGCTCTCACTCACTGAAAGAGTCATGTGTGACTTGAAGAGACTCTGGGTAACCATTAAGAACCACCTGGTTTGTAAACCCAGATGTTGATGCTTTCCTGGTAACTATGAATTGTGAGTTGAATCAGACAAGTTCTGTCTGTCGATGTTTGTAATTTATATTTGTATTTGTTCTGAAGTTCAGGGTGCTGGTTTTTCTTCCTGAACTAAGTGAGTTATATTTGTATGTGTGATTAAAGTGAGATTGTTAACCCTTTAAAGTTACTTTCCTTAGTAAAGCAGATCAAAAGAACCTGAGCTAGCAGCTTTTGTTGCTAGTCTTGTTGGGTCTTACACCTCAACAGCTGCTGCTAGCCAAATTGTTGGTACACATGCAAACTAGGTGACTCCCAAACAGTAATTTGTTCTTCTACCACGCTTCTAAAGACGAACTCGAATGCTGTGGATCAGAAAGATTCCCATACAAGCTAGTCAATACCTGAACCATTTGAGCTTTCTCCTGCAACAGTTTGTCCCTGTTTTTATATATTATATGGCAACCTGTTAGTAAAATCCAACCTCCTCTATACACTCCTTGCAGTTCTTTCCCTGGTTTAATTTGAATTCCTTGCAAACATTTTTCCAAAATCTCTAGGTTTTCCTTTCTATAGCCTTTGTTCCCAGTTTTCACAAGGTCCGGTGCCTTTAGCCCATTCCCTTGCTAGGGAGGAATAAGGTAAATCCTCCCATCTTGGAATATCCATTTCTTCCTCTAAAGCCCTTCTGCTTCTGTAATAGTAATTAAGGTGGGACTTTTGGTCGATGACCTTTAATGATTCTGGCCTTTGTTTGAATGGGGCAGATAAAGTGAGATGTTTTTGTATTTCTCAGCACTAAGACAATTGGGAGTCATTGATTTATATCTGACGTGATATTGGAGGTGGGGAACTTTTCCAGGACCAGCCTGGGTGAGGTTGGGGCCCTTCGGGGGCCCTGAACAGGATATATAAGAGCAGAGGTTAACGTTCTCGCTTGGAGCTCAGAGCCACAGCAGGAGTGGCGTGTGAGTCTGGGCCAGCCATTCTAATGAGCTCCCTGGCTGTACACTCAGTTGTTGATAACTATGAATTGTATTTGGTCTGTCATTCAGGGTGCTGGCTTTTTCCCCTGAACTAGGTGGATGTTATTTATATACTAGAGTAAAGTAAGATTGTTAACCCCTTAACGTTGCTTTCCTTAATAAAGCAGATGAAAAGGACCTGGGCTTGCAGTGTTCTGTGAGCTGGTTGTTGTTGGCTTTACACCCTCACAGCAGCTGCTAGCCAAATTGTTGAAACAGCTTCCAAATAGAGATGTTATACCTTGAGATCCTGTTTGTGATGCCAAGTGTATTGCCAAGGCAATATTCACAGTGGTAGCTATTACTATGAATATGCAGGCGTCGTTCTGAATCACAAAATATAACAGACTCTCCATATAGAAGATAGAAGCAAAACGTTTATTCAGATACCAGAAAGCCAAATCCCAAAACCAGTGAACCAAATCCATCATAGCAACAAAGAAGTTAAAAACACATTATCACTACATCCCATAGCCTTCCCCCCACCCCCCTCTACCTTCCCCGAAACACTCCAAGCACAGCAAGCTTGCCTCCTCTCTCTCCCTCAGTTCTAACATCTCTGACCTCACTTTATGTCAGTTCTATTAACTTCCTTCCTGCTCCACCCTTTCCTGTTCCACTCATTCAGCAAGCTCTTCCTACCACATTTGACTTAGGCTTCCATGTGATTTAAGCAGGTCACATGGCCTATTAATGGATTGGAGAGATCTTCCCATTAAGAAAAATATATTATCAATACACCTTGTGAGGTAGGTGCTGTTTTTATCCTCATTTTGCAATTGAGGAAACTGAAGTAGTCAGACATTAGGTAACTTGCCCAGAACCACAAAGCAGCAAGTGTCAGAAACAGGAGTTGAACTTGTGCTGCTGATGCCTGCCCAGCACGCTATCCACTGTGCCACTTAAATGCCTAGACAGAGAACTTGATGAAAATACTTGAATACTAGTCTTGGTCCTTTCACTAACTGTCTGGGAAAGCGTGGGCGAACCTCTGAACTTTTTAAAGCCTTTCTTAACTTCTCTAAGCCTCAAATATTTCTTCTTTAAAATGGACAAAATACTAATACCACTTTACTCACAGGATTTTTAGGATTCTAGATATAAAGCTGAAAAGGACCTTAGAGTTCATTGAGCTCATCCTTTTCATTTTTTATATAAGGAAACTGAAGCCCAGAGATTTTTTTTATTTGCTCAGTTGGAGATCACATAGCTAGTCATTGGTATACCTGGAATAAGAGCCCAGGTCTTATGATATCTAGTCTGGTGCTATTTCCATTATGTATTGTACCTCCCAGCGTGGTTGGTGGTAAGAATGAAATCATATCTTAGTTGGACAAGTGTTCTGTCTGCCATATACATGGAATAAGACATTTATTATCATAAGTATCAACAGAAAATTTAATAATTTGCTATAGGCTGAACTGTATATGTATGTGTATGTATGCACATATGCACATATATACATGCATAGACATATACATACAAACATATATACTTGCTGACCTCTAGGAACTTAAACTTTGAGAAATAACATATATATGGCAGGTTTCTATAAAGTTAGTGGTAGGGGAAAAATTTGGCCATCAAGTGAATGGCAGTGTTAAGAGAGAGACGTGAGAGTCAACTGGAATGATTTTTCACATAGGAACTTGGGCTGATGTCACCATTTTGTATTCTGACAACCATAATTTTGTCACATCTTTATAAGTCACATGATAAGGAATTGAGGCATTATGAAATTAAGTGCATATATGTGACTTCATAAAGGAAACAGAGTAGTCAGGAGATATCTCTGCCCCTTTGAAAGCTCAGCTACTCTTCATTAAATGTAGTCTGATCTTAGTGTGCAGAATTGAATTTTTTAAAGCAAATGGCCATTGCATTTATGTCTTTTGAAGCATTAAATGATGACAAAATAAAGAAGGAAAGATAGCCATCATCCTGCTCCCAGCTGCCTTTCCAGCCATTCATCTTCTCTGAAACTTCCACCGCTCTTCTTCTTGTTGCTTTGCTCTGACACAATATTTGTGCAAAAATTTCACTATTTTGGTGCAATTATTGTGTTAGGATTTTTTTTTGAGAGAGGCAAAATATGGAAGAGATGACAAGCTCAGGGCACTGATCTTAAATAAAGATTTTTTTTTGGAAGTCTGTTGCACTCTCCATAACCTGTTCAGTTTTCTTTGGTAAAGTAATAAATCCTCCTTGAAAACCATAAGACCATTTTGTATAAGAAATTTTTGTTGTTCAATCATTTTTCAATAGTACCTGACTCTTCCTGACCCCATTTGGGAATTTCTTGGCAAAGATACTGGAGTTGTTTGCCATTTCCTTCCCCAGATCATTTTACAGATGAGAAACTGAGGCAAATAGAGTTAAGGGACTTGCCCAGAGTCACAGAGTGAGTAAATGTTTGAAGCCACATATGAGCTTGGGAAGGTGAGTCTCCCTTGTTCCAGGCCCAGCACACTGTGCCACCTATCTGCCATTTATAGGGAATGCTTTCCCTAATTCCAATTCCTTCCCTTTCCACCTCTCTTCCCTGACCCCTTCTTCCCCCCACCCCAACTCACAAACTTTTAAGATCTACATTTTGATTTCTGTAGGCCTGGCTTGATGGAATGACTCATTAACACAAAGATTTTTATCTGGGTCTAGTGTATATGTTGCTATCTCTAGCATCAGTATCTGGTCATTAGTGTCAATTAAAGTTTTTTTTTTTCCTGGCTAGGTGCCAAAAATTTGATCCAAACAAAAACAGCAGAAGTATTTAGGGATGAAGAATGTTTTCCCTACTCTCTAGATAATTTCTCAGGAAAAGAATACTCACAGTCCACTTGATACTGTACATAGGGTTATGGCAGTAAAACTTCATGAAAGAAAGAAAAATCTAGTTTCTTTTGATGTTAGGTAATATATATCTCTTAACTAATGTACCATATTTATTCTATGACAGGCAATACTCCAACATCTTACCCTAAGAGAACCCATATAAAACTTGAAAATAAGCTAAAAATAGCATTACTTTTCAATTTGTAGATATTCTTTGAAAGTCATCTAATTTTAGGGGTATTAACTATATATTGTACAGGGCAATATGGTAAGCACTTAGCCACAAAATCTCTGAGTAGAGCAATTCCTAGATCACACCTGAGGAACCCAGGGAATATTCAAATGGGAAGTAATCAGGGTAGAGCATAGAATTGTAGCATCATAGAATTCCAGAGTTGAAATATCCCATCTACACTTGAATTGGAATCCTCTTTGCAAAATCCTCTTTTTCTAACCTATATATCCCTAGTTATTTCACATGATCCTCATGCAATAATCTCCCCCCCTCCGCCGTATTGCTCTAGTCACCTTTCTTTCGATATATTCTAGCTTTTAATGCTCTTCCTAAAACCTGATATCAGCCCTAGACAGTCCAGTTATGGTAGATCAAGACAGGGAAGAACATGAATATTCTTCCCTTTTTCTTTCCAAGCTGAATGGTTGAGGCACTAGCAGGTTCTACTGCTGCCTGGACCCTGAGGCTTATAGGAGGCAGAGTCTGTCATCTCTGCCCCTCCTTGCCCTTTGAGGCAATCAACAGGAGCTTAGAATCTCTGCCTCTGCTTCACTATCTGAGAAATCTCCCAGTTACTGTTCTCATTGAAACAGTCCTTCACAGGAGAACAAATAGGACATCACATGCCAACAAAATATCATATTTGAAGCACTTCCTTTCTGAAGCAGATGGAGTACACTAGATTTCATTTTGGGTTATTTAATACTGAAGGATTTATTTTTACTTCTCTTAGCCTTAGCTGAACTTGGCATTTACTCAGTGTCAGTGCTTAGCAGTCAGGATTCTCATAATCAATGCTTAATGCTCTCTCTGCAATTTCCTTGCCTCTGGCTTAAATACTAGCGTCAAGATTTCCTGTGAGAAAAATTTGGTTCTGAAGCTGGAGAGATGTTCTGGGTGTGAAACATAAGAAAGATTCTCATGTCCTGTCTTCTTTTGACTTTTATGTATGAGATCTTCCATTTTCCCCCAGTAAATCAGGAATTGTATATTTGCATAGTAAGTTAAAAAGAATTTCCAGTATTATGAAAAATAAACTATCTACATGGCCTTATCAGGTCTTCCAAGTCAGTGATAAAACATTATAACTGGAAGGGAAGAAGAAATTAAAATCCAGAAAGGTTAAATGATTTGACTAAAGTAATAAATTCAGTTAAATATCTAGACTTTGAAATGACTACTCTTTCTATATCACTAACACAAGCAATATTCGGGAGTGAGAGTCAAGGGATGAAAGGATTCAATTCAACAAACATTTATTATCTACTAAATTCATTATGCTACGTGTTAGGGATAAAATGAAAAAAGTAAAAATTTTTCCCTTAAGGAGCTTAAATTCTAATTGGTGGTGAGAAAATGAAAAAAGGGAAACAATGCATATACAGGTAAGTACACAAAAGACTTTTGAAAAGACAGAGGAAGAGAACAGGAAAGGCTTTGCATAGGTAGTAGCACAAATTGAATCCTGAAGGCTTAGGAATCTCAAAGGCAGTGGTCAGCAGTGAATATATTCTAGTGATGAGGGACAGCCTGTACTAAAGCAGAAAGGTAGACTATAGAATCTTAAATTGAAGAGAGAGCCAAGAGGCCATAACTGAATATCTAGGTCATGAGAGAGAGAGAGTAATGTGAAATAAATCCAGAAGGGTAAATTAAAGAAAGATTATGGAGGGATTTAAATACTGGATTGAGGAGTTTGTTTTTTTCCCAAGAGGCAATAGGAAACCACTAAATTTTTTGAGGAAGTGTCTCGTTTGGATCAATAATTTAGGAAAATTATCCTGGAAACTATATAAAGGATGGATTAGAGAGGAGACCAAACATGGGAGAACAATTAGAAGGTTACTATGATAGTTCCCATGAGAGATTTTGAGGGACTGAATTAAGGTAGCATTCACGAAAGAGGAGATGAAGAAACGTACATTAGAGATATCATGGCAGCTTAAGGCTTTGCAACTCATTGGCTCTGGGAGTAAAGAAAAGGAAGGAAGAATCAAAAATGGCCCTGAGGCTGTGAATATAAGTGAGAGAGAAGATGGTGGTACCTTTAGCAGAAAGAGAAAAGTTAGGAAGTTTGAAGGATGGAAGTATTTAGGGTATGGAAGATCAAGATTTATTTTGGACATGGTATCTAGGTAGAGGTATCTAGCAGATATGGTACAGAATTCCCATAAAGACATTTGACGTGAGTATATATTTTGCCTAAAGAAAATTGCACCTAGAGGGAGGAATGTGGTTGAATAAGCATCTCAGCTCCTGGAAGAGATAGAAAGCAATAGAATCAAGGGAAGAAGCAGAAGGTTTGACCATGGCAAAGAGAGGGGCCCCTTCTTCAAAAGTAGATCAAAGAAGGAGATAATGAGGGGCAACACAAAGGAGTTTTGGGGCAAGGAGTAGGGATGAGGGGGTTACTTATGAATGACGTTGATGTTATCAATAAAGTAGGAATGAGATTTTATGCTGCAATAGAACAGGTAAGGGATCAGATACAGGGGGTGAGGATATAGGATAATATTTGGAGGAGAATCAGGGGGATTGTGAGAAAGTCAATCAAGGAAGAACGATAGGATTGTTGTGCATTGATGAGTACCTCATCTGAAATGAAAGAGGCAGTAATATGCAATGGATAGAGTGAGGGACTTGAAGTTAGGACCTGTGAGTCTGAATTGTGACTTTGCTGCCATGTGATCCTTAGGCAAGTGACAGCTTTTAAAACTGCTTTCTTTCCTTTTCAAACTTTCTCAGTGCAATTTGGAGACATTTAGATTTTGATTGTCTAAAGGGACACTTGTTTCTTCTCCCCCTATTAAAAGGTTATCATAAAATCATCATATAGTCCCTTTCAGTTTCTCAGATAAATTTACCTTTCTGAGTTTCTCTTGACTGTTGTGTTTGCATTTTACAGTTCCTATTCATTTGTTTTTTACCATGAATGATTGAAAATCTTCTTTTCCATTAGAGGACCATTTTCCCTTCTGTACTACTATATTCAGCTTGTTAGGGTAAATTGTTTGTGATTATAAACTTATGCATTTTGCCTTTGGGGATATTGTATCTCAAGACGTTCTCTCATTTATAGTAGAAGCTGGGAGGTCATGACGTGTGTTACTGATAGTGACTTCTTGGTACTTGATTTTTTTCCCCTGGATGCTTGTAGTATTTTTTTTTTAAATTACAAACTCTGGATTTTAGCTATGATTAATTCTTAGGACTTTTTGTTTTTGTTTTTTTTTTTTTACATAAATACACACATACATTTGTGTCTAATGGTAGCCAACTCCAGAGCATGGGGGAGAAGGAGAGAAGGAAAGAAAAAAAGGGGAAAAAGGAGTTACATGATAATTTTATTTTACATTTAAAAGGAATAACAAGTTGTACATAATACATTTGCACTTCCATGTGCAATCATCTTTTCAGTATTCTACTATATTATAGAAATGCTCATTTTATTTAAGTTCAGAATAAAATAAATAAAAAAAGAAATATAGCATTATTGTTTTCTTTTTTAATAATAGTTTTTGGGGAGTCAAATAATTATTAAAATACCACTCCTTAACTTGTTTTAAGGTTGTATTTAACATGAATTACATTACATTTTTCTACTTTTTTCAATGTTTTGATTTTGTTCTAATATTTTTTGCTGTCTTAGGGAATCATTGATTTCTGCTTTGGTCTGTTCTAGTTTTCAGGAATTCCTTTTCTTAGGTAAGATTCACCACTTTCTTTTTTAACTTACTCATTTTATTCTCCTTCCAATTATTACCTCAAAAGCTTTTATTCCATTTTTAAATCTCTTGCTTATTTACATTAAGAATTTTTTTTTAGTTCTTAAAGAAAATTCATTTTTTGCCCAACTCTCTGCTTAAAGTTGTTATGGCATTATTCTGGGCTAAACTTTTGGTGGATATGTAAAATTTTTTATCATGGTCAGTGTTTTGTTTGTTTTAGACATCTCTCCAAATTTAATCCCTGAACTATGGCTTTGTGCCCAGTCTAGGCTCCTCCCTTTGTGCAGTTTGGGGTGTAGTGGTTGGCTCTGCTCAAACTTAACCTGGGTTCCTGTGCTGATTCAGGTTGCCATCTTTCCTAGAAGTTTCATACTGCTTTCAAGTGTGATACAATACTATCTCTTCTTCTTATTCACTTCAAGATTCATGTCAATGTCCCACTGCAAAGATTATCTAGGATTTACAAATACTGATGGATTAACTTAATGAGTCTCCCTCCAACTTAGTGCTGTAATCAAGATATTACATTTTTCTACTGTAGTAGTTAGTCTTCCAGAGACTACAGATTTTATTGAGAAGTCTTTGCAGTATTCCAAGGCTCAGTGAAATTAATATAATTTTACCTGTGAATGGTAGCATTTCAAAAGTTCTCAATAAATAAAAGACTCTAGTGGATATTTACAATGACATGGGCAAAAATTTAGCATAAACATGTCTACTTTCTTCTGCTTCTCTTGATTCAATGATCACTGGATTATTGAACAACTATCTTTGTCACAGGAAAACAGACCTAGATGTTTCAATGAAATGTGTCTTAGAACTTCATGTGATCTTAAAATATGTGTGGGAGATCCCTTGTGAAAGGAGAGACTTTAATGATACATTTATTCTTCTGAGTCAAATGCTTTTTTTTTTTTAAAACATGGTGGACTTTATGTTCTTATACCTTTCATTCAATTCTGTGACTATAAATCATAGCATCAATAGGCCATGGATTTGGAAGAGCTGGAAGGGGCTTTAGAGACCATCGAGTCCAACCCACTCAGTTTAAACATGAGTAAACTAAAACCCAGAGATGTTAAGTAACTTGCCCAAGCCTATCTTGTTAATAACTTTACGGTTAAGAACTTTACAGGTGATTTATTGTAGAAAATTATCTGTGGAAGCTTTCTTTCTCCCTTTGCCCGTTTTCTTCAGATACCTTCATTTTATGTATAGAACATTCCTATGCATATTTTGATAGAGATAAAAAGGCCTATGTGTCATTAGTTGATGAAGATCACTTGGCAGGAGGTGGAGGATAATTACTACCTATGATAATTTCCATTCATTTGAAATCTTCCTCTTTTTAAGATATTTCAAAGATATTTCAAAATTCCTGACCTCTAAAACTTAATTCTGGTTTTCTTCTATGTGCTTTTAGTGGTTTGCACTTCCTTAATAGTCACTTATATGCACTCACATAGTACATGTAATCATTCAATACTGATATGATGGAAAGTCCAAATCTTTCTGGTAAGAGTAAGATCAGTTCAGAAATACCTGAAGACCTGTTCCACTTAATGTCCATTTGGGGAACTTCTATTTTCATTTATAAGTGATTTGAAGATGGTCCTGCTTAGATATAAGTATTGCAATCTCATTTTTCTTTTCAACTAATTTGAATTAGTTTCAACTAATTTGTATTGAGGCTGTTGTTATTGATTTTGTTCATAACCTTCTGTCCTCCTCTTTATTGGTTTGTGGGTAAACTTGTATTCAAGTTAGCATTTCTTTTGGCTTCCACAGCTGTTCGTGTGGGGAAAAAAAGTTCAAATAACTCCTTGCTGAAGTTTTTCTGTACTCTTTTGACCTCTTTATTTTGCTAACTTATTTGCATTGGTTAAACTTCTCTAAGAAATGGTAATTGAGACTTTATGCTGTCCATTTCCTAATATTCAGAGTGGATACTTTTAAACAGCTCAGATTGGAATTCTGAAGTTATATGTAGTATCAACTCATAGTTTCCCATTCTAATTTGGCATTGATTTTTACCTTTGCTCAAATAAATGGATCACTGAGTTGATGTTATAAAAGTATGAAGACAATTGATTATTGAAGGGGTTGTGATGTCAACAACCAACCATTTATTTGTCAATTATGCATTACTCGTGTGTGTGTGTGTGTGTGTGTGTGTGTGTGGTTAATATTGTTCAATGTTAGGCCTATCACCTTCTATAGTGAATAAAGGCTTTGGAGGCAGGAGGTTGCAAAGCATGTTTGAAGGAGAGAACAGTCCACTTTTGTTGGATTATATAATCAACTGAGGGTAGTAATATGAGATAAGGATGGCAAGGTGGAGTGATTTCAGTTTGTAGAGGTCCTTCTTTGGCAGGTGGATGAATCTGACTTTTACTCATTGGCCATCTCTGAACTGTTGAGAATGTTTTAACAAAGGAATTACATGAGCAGATCTATGTATAAGAAAGATTATGAAGGCAATGGAATCAAATATGATTGGAGAGATGAGAAGAGGTAGGAAAATTCGTAAGGAGACTTCTATAAGAAGCTAGGTAACGAGGTCTTGTTAGAGTAGAGTGGCAGTGAGAACATAAAAGAGAGATACATGAGATGACCTAGTAACTGATTGTGTATGAGAAGTGAAGAAACAAGAGGAAAAAAAACTCCAAGGTTGGAAATTTGGGAGACAAAGTGAATTGTGGGCAACAGAAATCCTAATGAAGGAGGAACATTTTTAGGAGGGGGAAGATAATGGGCTATGCTTTTAACATGTTGAATCTGAGGTGCTGGTAAGAAAAGCAGATAGATATGCCCTGTAGACAGGTGAATATGTGTGTATAATATGTATTTTATATATACATACATATATACATATATGCATATACATGTATACATATATATATACATATACATGTATTTGCATGTGAGACTTTTGTAGAAGACTTCAGATATAATGGACATGCTGCATTATGAAGAATTTAGGTGAAAACAGAGCCATGTCTTGCGATAGTTAAAATATGGGAATGTAGGATTAAGAAAAAATGAGAACTTTTAGATGATCTAGAACCTTATTTCTATTGATTGTCAAACTGCAGCAAAGGGTGAGTAAGTAACTTACTTTTGGTCATATAGAAGTTATTTCTAGGACCAAAGTGAGGACTGACTTCTCCCAGCTCAATGAACTTTTCACAAGATCATAAGATCCACTACTAGGGGGAAAAATAATCTGTACACGAATTCATCCCTTAGTTATCTTCCCTTTGTTCCTAATCAAATGGCAGGGGATGGGTGGCAAAGGTAGGGGGTAAGGAAGAAGAAATGCACAAGAAAATGCCAGTATCTAAGACTAACACTGGGGAATACATTTTTTTTTGTAAAAAAAGCACAACAATTATATTCAAAGTTACAAAGAAAAGAAATGTGCCTTTTTCATGGTCTTGTGAAGGCATTTCAAATGGTGCCATAAAGCCATCTGTTTTAGTGGTTCAGAATTAAAGAAGCTGCTTCTTTATTGACTGGTCTTAACAAGCTCGATTGCCATTAGCTTGCCCCTAAAGAATTTGGTTTTTAAAACGACTCCACATTACATTTTAATCGGAACTCTAGATTCAATGTCTGATTCTGATCCCTGGCATATAGCAGCAGGTGGACCAGATGTTATACATTACATTAGCAAAACAACAATGCACAATTCTCCTCCTTGCAACATCTGTTTCATCCACACTCCCTCCCCAAAATTATAGAAGAACACCTTGCTTTAGCAAACTTTAGTTATAAAACAGTGTGTCCTTGTTGAGACATTTAATTCAGTACAACTTCTAACTTCCATACTAACATGGCATGTTCCATTACAATCTAGTACTTTGAGAAAAGATTTTTACTGTGTCATATCATCAAAACTTGAACACATTTTTCTCAAGTCAGAATTTTGATTGCTCAGCAAATAAGTACACTCAAAAATCAGAATGGCCAAACTTTGCTTCTTTCCTTGACAATCCTTCACAAAGGCAAAGACAATTATCATGTCCACCTGAAATCTTGTCTTTTCTGAGCTAAACATATCTAGGTTTTTAAAAATTGATGTTGGTATATCTCCTCACCATCCCAATTTCATTTCCTGTTGGGTGCACTATACCTTGTGAGTGTCCTTAAAATGTGGCATTCAGAACCAAAAAACAGCAAATATGGTCCAACTAGAGTAAACTACAATAGAATGTTTATATTCTTTGTTCTGATCACTGCTTCTCAATTCAATTAAAGTTCAAGTTTGTTTTTTTGGCTTCTAGGGCATAAAGTTGACTCATTAAGATTATGGCCACTAACAATTTCACAAAACGTTTGCCAGGCCAGGCATTCCTTATCATGTACATGTTCTGTTGATTTTTTTTTACTTTATACTTAACCCCACTAAATTTTATCATATCAGTTTTGACATATTATTCTAAACTATACGTAACCCCACGTGTGTTCAACATATTTATTATCTGCACATGAAATTTTAAGCTCGTAGATCTAGAGCTAGAAGGGACAATAGAGACTATTTTGTGCAATTTCCTAAATCAATTGATTGATTAATAAGCATTTATTGTGTCAGACACTATGTTAGATGTCACGCAAACAAAGATAAAATCCAAATAGTTCATGCCTGTAAGAAGCTCACACTACAATTGGGGAAAACAGCATGTATACAAAGAGCCACAGTATACATGCAATATAGAAAGTAGATAGAAGGTAATCCTCTGTTTCTGAATCTGTCTCTTTCTCCGTGTCTGTCTATCTTTGTCTCTCTGTCTGTGTCTGAAAAGACACTAAGCACTACAATCCACTATACTTTCATGCAGTGATGAGTTTGAAGAAGGCCAAAGATTCCAACAGGCACAGGTAAGGAGAGAATTAATTCCAGCCATGGAGGATAGCCAGTACAAAGGCACCAAGATGGAATATGGATTGTCTTATGTGAGGAAGAGTAAGAAGGCTAGTTTGTCTGCAGCACAGAATGCTTTGAGAGGAGTAATGTTTAATAAAGCTAGGATGGAGACAGGTTGTTAATGATAAACAGAAGTTTATATTTAATTCTAATAATGTCATCCCTATATGGGAGGGTGAAACTTGTTAACCTTGAGAATGGTGTAGTTATTATGACATCTAAAAGGGATATACAGAGACAGAGGGGTGGGCATATGTTAACTGATGTGATGTTAAAAAAAACCTTAACTAAGGGGTGCAAAGGGATTGTAATGGGAGAGCAGGTAAGGAGGAGGCAGAAAAGGATAAATTACATCACATGAACAGGCACAAAAACATTATAGTAGAGGGAAAGAAGGGAGAGAGAAGAATAGTATTTGAGTTTTACTCTCATTGGATTTGATTCAAGAAGGGAATAACACATGCTGTTGAGTATAGAAATCAAACTTGCCCTACAGGTAGTAGGAGGGGAAAGGGAAAAGAAAAGAGGAGTGGTTAGAAGAGAGAGAAGAAGTAGTAAGGAAAAAGGGTAAGATAAGGGAGGGGGGCTGACTCTTTGCAGATGATATGATTATTTCCTTAGAGAATCAAGTAAAAAAAAACTACTTGAAATAATAAATAACTTTAGCAAAGTTGCAGGATATAAAATAAGCCCACATAAATTCTCGGCATTTCTATATATTACTAACAAAGCCCAACAGAAAGAGATATGTATACTCATAAATTTGATAATCTTAGGGAAATGAATGAATATTTACAAAAAATATAAATTGCCCAGATTAATAGAAGAGGAAATAAAATACTTAAATAACAACATCTCAGAAAAAAGAAATTGAGTAAATCATCAATGAACTCCATAGGAAAAAATCTCCAGGACCAGATGGATTTACAAGTGAATTCTATCAAACATTTAAAGAACAATTAATTCCAACACTCTGTAGACTATTTGGGAAAATAGGTGAAGAAGGAGTGCTACCAAATTATTTTTATGACACAAATATGGTACTAATACCAAAAACGGGAAGGGTCAAAACAGAAAAAGAAAATTATAGACCAATTTACCGTAATGAATAAAGATGCAAAAATTTTAAATATAATATTAGCAAAAATATTACCACACCTCTCACAAGAATAATATACTATGATCAGGTAGGATTTATTCCAGGAATGCAAAACTGGTTCAATATTAGGAAAACTATCAGCATAATTGATCATATCAACAACAAAACAAGCAGAGACCATATGATTATCTCAATAGATGCAGAAAACGCTTTTGACAAAATACAACACTTATTCCCAGTAAAAACGCTAGAAAGCATAGGAATAAATGGAGTCTTTCTTAAAATGATGAGTATCATCTACCTAAAACCATCAGCAAGCATTATATGTAATGGAGATGAGTTAGATGCATTCCCAATAAGATCAGGGGTGAAACAAGGATGCCCATTATCACTCTTTTTATTCAATTCGGTACTAGAAATGTGAGCTTTAGCAATAAGAGAACAAAAAGAAATTGGAGGAATTAGAATAAGCAAATAAGAAACTAAGTTATCACTCTTTGAAGATGATATGGTGATTTACTTAGAGAATCCTAGAGAATCAAGTAAAAAAAACAAACTACTTGATATAATAAATAATTTTAGCAACGTTGCAGGATATGAAATAAAACCACATAAATCCTCAGCATTTCTATATATTATGAAAAAAGCAAGAGAAAGAGAAATTCCATTTAAAGTTACTGTAGACCCTATAAAATATTTGGGAGTTTACCTGCCAAGACAAACCCAGTACCTATATGAACACAATTACAAAACATTTTTTCACACAAAGAAAAGTCAGATCTAAATAAATGGAAAAAAAAACACGTCAGTTGATTGTGATTAGGCTGAGCTAATACAATAAAAATGACAATTTTACCTAAATTAATTTACTTATTTAGTGCCATACCAATCAAACTACCAAAAATTATGTCATTGAGCTAGATAAAATAATACAAAATTTGTCTGTGAGAACAAAACGTCCAGAATATCAAGGGAATCAATGAAAAGATATGCTAGGGAAGGTGGCTTAGCCATACGAGATAGTAAACTGTATTATACAGCAGCAATTATCAAAACTACTTGGTACTGGCTAAGAAATGCTGGTGGGTCAGTGGAATAAGTTAGGTACACAAGATGCAGCAGTCAATGTTTATAGTAATCTGCTCTTTGATAAACACAAAGACCCCCGTTTCTGGGATAAGAACTCACTATTTCACAAAAACTACAAGGAAAACTGGAAAATAGTATGGCAGAAACTGGGCATAGACCAATATCTTACACCATATAACAAAATAAAGTCAGAATGGGTTCAAGATTTAGATATAAAGGCTGACACTATAATCAATTTGGGACAGCGAGGAACAGTTTATCTGTCAGATTTATGGAGAAGGGAAGAATTTATCACCAAATACGAGATAGAGAGTGTTATGAAATGCAAAATGGATAATTTTGATTATGTTAAATTGAAAAGTTTTTTGTACAGTGTCTCTGATACAGGCCTCATCTTTAAAATATATTGGGAAGTGAGTCAAATTCATAAGATGAACAGGCAGTTTGCAGAGGAAGAAATTAAAGATATCTATAGTCATATGAAAAAATGCTCTAAATCACTATTGATTAGAGAAATGCACATCAAAACAAATCTTAGGTACTACATCTCCCCTGTCAGATTGGCTACCATGACAAGACAGGAAAATCATAAATGCCAGAGAAGATGTGGGAAAATTGGAATACTATTGCATTGTTGGTGGAGTTGTGAACCGATCCAACCATTCTAGAGAGTAATTTGGAACTATGCCTAAAGGGTTATAAAAATGTGCATACTCCTTGACCCAGCAATATCACTTCTAGGGCTGTATCCCAAACAGATCATACAAGTAGCAAATGGAGCTGTATGTTCAAAAATATTTATAGCAGCTCTCTTTGCGGTAGCAAAGAATTGGAAATCAAGGGGATGCCCATCAATTGGGGAATGGCTAAACAAGTTGTGTTATATGAATGTAATGGAATGCTAGTGTGCTATAAGAAATGAGGAGAAGACAGACTTCATAATAACCTGGAAAAACTTATGTGATCTGATGCTGAGTGAGGGGAGCAGAACCAGCAGAACATTATACATGATTACAGACACACGGTCTCTATGATGACTAACTTTGATAGACTTGGCTCTTCTCAGCAATGCAAGGTTCTAAGACAGTTCCAAAAGACTCAGGATAGAGAAAGCTATCCTCATCCAGAGAAAAAATTATGGAGTCTGAATGCTGATTGAGGCAAACTATTTTTTTTTCTTTTTTTCCTTTCCTTTTTATTTTTTCATTTTGTTTCTTCTTTCTCATGTTCATTTCATTGGTTATAATTCTTCTTTACAACTTGAATATTGTGAAAATAAGTTTAATGCAAAGGTACATGTAGAACCTATATCAAACTACATGTCATCTTGGGGGTAGAGAGGGAAGGAGAGAGAGGAGGAGAAAATTTGCAACTCAAAAACTTGTAGAACTGAATGGTGATGGGGGGATAGGGCTGAGGAGAGAGATGAAAGAGATGATAATTGAACTCATGGGAGCTAATAAAGCTGTCAAATCAGAGAATATAGAAAGAAAAAGAACAGGACCTAGGACAGAGCCTTGGGGTACAATTATAGTTAGGAGGTATGACAGACAAGTAGCAGGGGAATCACAAAAGAATGATTCTGTCAAAATCCAGAGAGTAATTAGTATGCAGGGGAAAAGGTTTTCAGTGATATTAAATGCTTCAAAGAGGTCAAAAGGATGTGAGTTGAGATTAGGTAATCAAAAGAGAATTAGTAACTTTGGAAGAGAAAGAAAGTAGTAAAGTCAGTTGATAGGTTGCAGAGGATTTAGAAAAGAGAGAAAGGACAAGAAGTAGAGGCAGCAAGGATACACATCCTTTTCAAAATTTTTAGTTGAGAAAGAAAGGAGAGATATGAGATGGTAGCACATGGGAATGGCGGGATCTAGTAATGTTTTTTTTTGGTGTGGAAAAAGTAGGCCTATTTTTAGTCAGCAGGAAAGAAGCCACCTTAGATAGGGAGTGATTGAAGATTGGAAGGATGGAAATAATACTGGGAGCAACATGCTGGAAAGGACAGAGTTAATCACATCAAGAATACATACAGAAAATATGGCCTTGAAGGAGGAACGCCTCTCCATCTAAGATTGAAGAAAAGGAAGAAGATTTAGTAGAGGTTGACAAGGGGTTGTGAGATGGGGAAAGGGGAAGAGAAGAGAATATTTCCCATGTTACTGAAATCTGAATCTGAGGAAAAGTTAGATCATTTTTCTAGGGTCTCATAGATAGTAAATAGCAGGGTCAGGGTTCAAACTTAAGTTGTGGGATTTGAAATTCAGTTGTCTTTCTACTGCCCCATGGTACCAGTTCCATGTCATCTGCAAATATGAGCAGAAAGGCAGGAAATAAGCATTTTAAGTATTTATTTTGTGCAGTTTCCTATGCTAAACATGGCTTCTAGAGAGGAAGGTATAGTTTTCTGCCCTTAAACTGCTCGCATTCTAATGGGGGAGCCATATGTAAATAACTATGTACATAAAAGTTATATATAGTGTAAATTGGAGGTGATCTCAGAGGGAAGGGAGTAGAAGTAGGGGTAGGGGAGGTAGAATTTACAAAGACCTCTTAGAGAAGGTGGAATACGAACTATCTTAATAGAAGGCAAGAGGTAAAGATTAGAAGGAAGAACAGTCCTGGTATTGGGGATAGCTAGTAAGGAGGAATAGATTTGGGACATGGACGGTCCTATACAAGAAACAATAAGGAGGCCAGTGTCACTGGATCATAGAGCATGTAGAGGGAGATTAAAGACTCAAAAATGAAGGGGCAATTTGTGAAGAGTTTAGCATATAAAATCACTTAGTAGTTGTTTTGACTATGGACAGATCACTGATTCTTATTGAACCTTAGTTTTCTCATTTGTAAAATGAGGGTGAAATTATCTCTAGTAACTACCTCAAAGAGCAGTCATGAGCACCAAATCATATAAAGCATTTTGCAAACTTAAAGTGCTGAATAAATATCATCATTATCATCATCATCATCAATGATATCATATAGTAGAATGATATTTGGAGTGCCTTCCCTCCTTGTTTTGGACTATTGACTTAACATACATCTTTTAAAAACCACCTCAAGTATCACCTCTTCCAAGAAGCCTTTCCTGATTATAGAATTAATAGCAGTTAATTGTAGAATTAAGAATATTTTAAGCTTACCTTTATATTGTTGCAGAGACCTTAATTACTAAAATAGTAGAGTCTTTGAAGAGGAAATTGATATTTTCTATAATATTTAACAAGGCAATTACAAATTGCCTTTTTATATATTTTTAATTAGAAAAGACCTGCTTAAAAATTTCCCTTATATTCTTTTAAGTTGAATCATTATTTAATACCTTATATGTGTTGTTAGAATGGGTATATATTTTTAGACTTTCTTGGTATTTTATGGTAGGTTATGAATTGTATCATTCTAACTAAAATGGTTGTTCCCAGTTGGAATCCCTAGATTTCATATAGTGCCACATTTTGTAACTCTCGGTGCATGTCTATAATAATGTATATTATATCTCTGTTTTGGTGTCTCATCTACCTACCAAACTGTAAGCTTTCTGAGGACTTGTATCATTATTTATCCAAATTTTGTATGTCAGCCCATGTTAAACCATGTTAAAACACAGTATTCTTCACACAGTAAGTGTTTAATAAAAAACTTTTTGAAAATTGACCTCCTTACCATATAATATTTTGATTTAGAAGAAAGAAGAACATAAAATAAGGGAGATTACTTTTTAGCTTAAGTGAATAGTAGTTACTCAAACCTAGTAAAACCTTATTTATTTGGGCTGCCTCCAGAATTTGTGACTGGTGTTTGTAGCCTGGTTGTCATTCTCTCTAGTACTCATAAATAATAAAACTATGTGATTGAAAAATCTTATTTGTCATGAGGAATCCTCCCATCTCCCAAACTCCCTATTAAAGTTAATAAGGTTTTTATGGTCTAGTGAAATATTTCAAGTTTAAAAGGATGACCTTTTGGAATATACATATAGAACATAGGTACATAGATAATTGATGTTTCCATACCTATACCTTTGTATGAATAAAATTGTGTGTGTCTATAAATATGGGTAGTTATGAACTATACCAGTGGAGACAATACACACATTGATGAGAGCATGCATTCATCAGAGAGAGTAAAAGACAGAGAGAGAGAGAGAGAGAGAGAGAGAGAGAGAGAGAGAGAGAGAGAGAGAGAGAGGGAAAGGGAGAAAGAGAGGGAGAGAGAGAGGGAGAGAGAGATTGTATGTGTGTGTGGTGTGGCAGAAAACACTTATCTTTGAGTCAGAAGACCTAGATCTTAATCCTGACTCTGACTTTTGAAGCACTGACTGTGAAAAAGTCACTATGCATTTTTGAGACAAGTATCCTTATTAAAAAATAAATATAGTAATTTTTGGGCTAATTGTTGTACTTTCCAGGATCATTGTGAATAAAGCACTTTGTAAACCTCCAAGAACTTTGTTAAATGTCACTTGATAGATATCAATAGCAAAAGAAACAAACAATTGGAAATTTTTGGCAGCTCCATTAGAATAAACTTTTAAACCAAGAAGAAAAGGATTGAAAAAAATCCGTTAAACCTTAATAAGGAGATTATAATTCTATGTCATACCATCTCTTTATTAACAACTTTGTATTAGTATGTATTAAGTGTGAATATCAGGATGATTGTTTTGAAAGACTTGTGATTTAATATTTACAAGAAAAAATATGTTGGCTTGCCATCAGTCTTGTGGGAATTTTGATTAAGATATGCCAGACACGAATATGAAAACAAGTCTATTCATGTAATTATAAAACAAGACTATTAATCACAATATTTATCAAAGCATCTGATGAATGCATTGGGAAATTTTAGCAGGTTTAGTTGGCTAGTCAGTCTTTTAGTATGTCCAAACAATGCCTCCTGGTGCCAAATGTGGAAAATTAACAAATCTCATCTCTTCCTGGAAGTGGTTCCTTACAAAGATGGTACAGGGTGTCATCAACTCATCATAGCCTGCATACTAAGTAAATTGCCTTTATTTGCACATCACTGATGAACCAGCAAAGGGATAGATTCAATCTTCTTATTACTTATATCATATAAAAGGAAAACGTGGTACCATGAGCTATGTTCTTCAGCCTTCTATTGCATGCTTGCTTGCCACTGATCATAAGGGAGACATAGTGAATTAGTGTTCATGATAAATAAAAACCAAATATGATGTTTTCATATTTCCAGGCCCATGATTTCATCAGTGTGGGCACCTTCCTCTACTGCATACCATAACTCTTTCAAGGCTTATCAATCAGCATTTATTAGGCACCTATTCCTGGCACTTCTGGGTGCTGGGAATGCAAGTATAAAGGATGAAACAGTTCCTATTCACAACTATCTTATAATCTTTCTTCTGGAATACCCCTCAGCATTCCCTACCTTATTATCTACTGATGGATATTCAGATTACTTCCATTCCCCAAAAGTGCAAAGGAGAGAGTGTGGAGAGGGTGTACACTTAGGAGAAAAGCATTTTCACATTTGTCTTTGCTCAAGTAGGCAACATTAAATATCATCTTCTTGTCTAATCCTTTAATTTCACAGATGAGGAAACCAAGGCCCAGAGAACTTAAATGATTTGTGCAAGATCAGAAAGACAGTTAGTGGCAATGTCAGGATTCAAATCTATGTTTTTTTGACTCCAAATCTAGAACTCTTTCTTTACTTTGTTTTATTTCTATCTTCATTATAACACATTTCTGTAGTCTTTAAGCCTTCTAAGACTTACTCCTTTCAATATTGCCATAAGCGAGTAATAAGATGATCATTATCATTTTGTTTTGATACGTGGGGAAACTGAGACTCAGAATCATTAAGTGACATCCTCGGGAACACAGAATCCATATTTTTCTGTTTTCAAATTTGATATTCTTTCCATTGCACCACAATCAGGAGGGAGACCTTTTGCTTTTGCTGTGTGAATGATTCCTCCATCCATCTGAGTGGGTTACCCATTATATCTAATATGTTTATTTTATACTAAATTGATAGAAAATCATTGAAATGTCCTATTTGTTATATCCTAGTGCCAAGATGGAAAGGATATAACTATCTCAAGTCATTTGAAACCTATTTTCATTTATTTGGTCTTATACCTTTGTGATATGCACCCCTAGAAGCTTAAACAACCTTCTTATTGTCCAGATGTTATGCTTTATTATTGAGAAGTTCTTTATTCCTTTCTCCTTTCTTTAAATGTTTTGAATGGAGCAAAAATTAACACGGTTCATTTCCTGAATAAAAGTATTCTATCAGCTTGCATCATTCTTTTCCTGCTGCCACCTCTTGGTTTTCTTCTTCTTGAGTCCTTAGTGATGCCTTCCCAAGTGTGGGAACATTTTCCAGTTAACTAAGCAGGCAACAGAAAGAGCGCTAAAAATGGTTAAATATTTCACCCTTCAGATTAGTAGGATTGAAAAAAGGAGAGTCACAGGTAGTATGTATGTACACACACATATATCACACACATATATATTTCTCTAAGATTAAAAAGTTAAATATTACTATTTTGGAGCCATGAGGAATTTAAAGTACATGACCTATTAATTTCAGAGCTGATAGAATGTAGTCCTTTGGCATTTCCAGATGCTGTATGGGCTTTGATTAAAAACAAATTACTCTATTTAAATTTCTAGTGCCCCCCCCTCCCTGAAAATATTTTAATTTCTTACCTAATGCCTTCTTTAGAGAAGAATATTTCAGTAGAGGTCTATAGAGAATGAATTCGAGCTCATTAGTGACTGATTTCCCTGTACAAACAGCAATGTTGGGACTCAGGGGACATAGGTTCTAATCCCAGTTTATCTCTACTATTTAAAGTTGGAGAAATTACCTTTTGTCCTCGAGAGACAGAATGGTTCAATGGAAAGTATGCTGAATATGTTGTCTTTGGACTTGAGTTTGAATCCTGAATCTGCATTACTAGCTGTTGGACCTGGGGTAGGTCATTTAATTTCTCTAGACTGTCTATAAAATGCAGGAATTAGACTTTATAAGCCTCTATAAGGTTCCCTGAAGCTCTATATCTATGATCTTGGGCCTCAGTTTCCTCATATGTAAAATGAGCATATTTGACCAAATGATTTCTATTGACTGAGACTGGTACATTAATTCTGCAAAATAACCTAGCACTCTCCCTATTCGACTTAGACTTTGCTAATTCTATGGAACATTTCGGCAACATCTTTTAATACATAATGCATATGTACATTCTCTATTCATGATGCATTTTTTTTCCTTTTAATTGAACTGTGTCGGTAATCCTCCTATCCTTTGAATCACCAAATTATACTGCAATTTGAGTATCAAGATAAATTCAGAGCACATGGGATACATTTTAAGCAAGGAAAATTCTTGTTCATTGTTTGCAGTGAGAGCTAATGCTCGGGAAACAGATTGCATGGGCATTAAACTTCTGTCCTCTCGTTTATATTCAGCAACCTTAACGGTAAATATTTGCCTTGATAGCTGCTGGAAGCTGTTTTTACTGAAGTGCTGCAAACTTCTCCCATCCCAATGGTTGTTGTGTGGGTTTTATTAACACACTAAGAACAACATAAACAGTAGCAATGAAAACTGCCTCTTTAAAAAAATATATTTTTGGGAGCCTAGTTCTATTCCATGCTTTGGGAGTGTGAGCTATATAGCCAAATCATCAGGGTAATAAGAGTGTTATTCCTTGCAGTGATCCTATAGTCTCCTTGTTAATGTCAAAGATAATTTGGGCAGACTGATTCGGACTGCTGCTCTCTTCCTGTAAGAGGTCTCAAGAAATGAAAATGCTTGCGTATCTAATTAAGGTTTATATGATTTCTGGCAACCTTATCATGAAAACATAGCTCAATGAAATGTCTGTTCCATCTCAGAGAGGACACATACACTTCTTAAAACACATACTTGCTTTAGAAAACTGGTTGACTAGAGATTGCTTCAGGTTCTATGGCTTCCATAAACATTGTTTCTTGATGGTGTTTTATAACATACTAACACTCAACCAGAACGGGGATCCAATAGGAAACATTCTGATTTCATCTTATCTGTAACATCTGTTTCCAGGGATCAATTTCAGATCCAGGATTCCAACTCTCTGTGCTCCTGCAAGTTCCACCAAATATGTTGATAGTTTTCCTAATATTGAACCAGCCTAGCAATCCTGGCAGAAACCTCATGTGGTCTTAGTATATGATCTTTGTGATATGTTGCTATAATGCCTTGCTTGTGTTTTATTTAAAAATTTTGCACCAATATGCAATAAGGAACTTTTTAATTTTCTTTCTCTGTTTTCACCCCCTCCTCCTATAATTTAAGAATGCAAACCATATTTGTGTCATAAAAGGGATTTGTTAGGACTCCTTTAGCTATTTTTTTTAAAATTAGTTTATACATATTGGGATTAATTGTTCCTTAAATTTTTGGTCTAATTCATTTGTAAATCCATCTGGTCCCAGCAATTTTTTCTTAGCAAGCTTGTTGATGGCTTGTTATCTTTTTCCCCCCAATGTTATTGTGAGAGTTCTTTGTGTATAGTATAAAGAACTATATAAATAATGAAGTTCTGTTGCTAACTTAACAGCAACAAGATAACATCACACTTTCTTTTGAAAAGGCAAGAGAGGGGGAGGATCCAGAAATTAACCTATCATTTCACTTAAGGAAAGAGTCCAGATATTTACCAACATTCTTTTGACTTGTTTTTGTTACGTTCATTAATTCTTTTCTATGGTCATTCAATAGTGTACTGAATCATTGTGGCCTGTAGAAATGAATGAGACCAATAATATTCAAGAAGCGTATAGTCCAGTCACAGATGTGGAATGTATTCTTAGATTTAGATTTAGACTGAAAGGGATGCTTAGAGACAATCTATTTAAAATCCTTAATTTTGTAGTTGGGGGAATGGAGACCCAGGGATATTAAATGGCTTATCTAAGGTAATCGTAACAACAATGCTACTTGCAGGTGCTGTGCGGGGTGTAAGACCAATAACACCAGTACACAGGAGGGCCGCTAGCCCCTAATTCTTTGATCTGCTCTTCTAAGGGAAAGCAACTTCAAAGGGGTCAACAATCTTACTTTAATCAAACATATAAATATATACACGCATACATACATATATAATATTTACAGACACACATACACAGATATATACATATATACAAACATGCATACACACACATATATGTGTGCATATATATACATATATATGTATATGTATATATATATATATATATATATATATATATATATATATCTGTGTATACACACACACACATCATTCACTTAGTTCAGGGGAAAAGTCAGAACCCTGAACTTCAGAGAAAACACAAACGTAAATTTCAAGCAGAAATTATTTAAACAGAGCAAGTAACACAAATCAGCAGACAGGGATTTTAACTGTCTGTCCATAGTAGTACATACATACTTACCAGAGAGAGAAGCACCAACATCTGGGTTTTTCAAAGCTGAGGGGCTCCTCAATGGCTACCCAGAGCCTTATCTGGCTAAATCATGTGAAAGCTCTTCCAATGAACGAGCCCCAAAGCAAAATGCTAACCTCAGAGTGTATGTACATACCCTTCTTCAGGGCCAGAGGGCATCACAACCCTTATGACCTAGGTTCATGTGACTCAGGCTTCTATGTGGCTCAGGTTGAAAACAGTTCACATAGGCCTATTAAGGGGTGGGGAAGATCTTCAAATCTTATTAACATTACAGTAACACAAGTAGTTATATATTAGAGGTATGGTTTAAATGTGTGTGCTCTAATTTCAGAACCAGTGCTTATTCAATTGTGCTTTAATCCATCCTTTGTGAAAGTGCAACCAGAAAGGTAAAAAAGTGTTTGTTCAGGTGAGGGACACATTGCATCTCTCTGGGGAAACTGAGGAAGATTTCGTTTAATTACCATGGAAGTAATTTCATTCTTTTCAAGTAGAATCAATCAGTTCACCAATCCAAAATGAATTCTGAGATTACCTGTACTCCAACTTGAATCATTCATATTCAACGATCACTTATACAATTATTTTAATCCATTTTGCAAATGTTGGGATATTTTTATTAAAATGCTAAAGTATCCATGATAATTCTGTTTATTAATAGATAGTTTTTATTTTTTAAAGTGTTGGCTAGTGGTATGTTAGTCAACCAACTTCCATATTTGCTAGTAAATCACAGAATAAAATAATTTCTAACTGTATGGCATCTCAGAGATCAACCAATCTACTTCCTTCATTTACTGAGGAAATAAATGAAATCCAGAGGGATTAAAGAAGTTGCTCATAGTTCCAGATTCAGTTAATGGCAATGCCTAAAACCTGTAATTTTTGCCTCCTAGTCCAGTGATGTTTCTACTGAATCACCTAGAGCTGATAAGGTAGCAAAGTAATGTGAAAATTTATGTGGACCCTAGTATGGAAGGTAGAGGGCAAGGATTTTGAGGTCTAATGGTTCTGGTCTTCGTATAAGGATTGACAAATACCTGTCACCCTCTGTGAGGCCAGTTGATGAGTTGTTTCAAAATTTACTAAAAAAAATCCAAACAAACAACCTAAATAAAGTCATCTAATGTACAAAGCACTGTCTTAGGCATACGAAGATAGAAACATAACAGATCCTGCTTTAAAGGAGTTTGCATTCTAGTGCTCAAGAGGTTTCATACCCTCCAAGGCAAATATAGTCAACCAAATGAGATAATATTTACAAAGAGTTTAACACAGTGCCTGGCACGTAATAGGTGCTACATACATGTTAGTATTCAGGAACCTTTAAAAATAATGCTTTTAATAAAATGCATTTGACTTTTTCAAAAGCATTTTAAACATCTTTAACAAACTATATTTAAAGATGATATATATTATGTAGAGAGTACAATTGCAAATCTTCCTTAATAATCCTTTTGCTTTCAGCAGTAACATCCTTTGTATGATGATCACATGTACCTGCAGCTCATCTGCTGCCTTATCTTTGATACAATTTTTGGGTCTGACAGTCACAGTATCATAGATTTAGAGCTAAAAACCAGGAATTATCTAGGCCAACTTCTTAATTTTGCAGATGAGGAATGTGAGGCCCATTAACGTTGAATGACTTGCCCAAGGTTCCACAGGGAAGAAATGAAAGAGGCAGGATTTGAACTCCCTTCAAAAGTCAACACTTTTGTGGGGATGAAAGGTGGGGTTTTTTTTAACCTCTTTGGCTCATAGCTCCTATCCAGAAAATCTGTGAACTTCACAGTTGGACATAATGGAGTTTGTCGTTAACTCTTCCCTTTATAAGCAACAATGAACAAACTCAGAAAAATGAAAGTGACTTAAATGTTATGGGTCTGGCAAATGCTAATGATGGCATAGGGGGAGCACACCATAATGTAGACTTGGCCAATGACATCATCCCATTGCCCCTCAGGGATACCCCAAGAACCCAATAAAGGAGAAGCAGTCTCCTTGTTCTGGAAATCTGACTAGTGTTAATGTCAGAGGGTATATTGAGAGAGTAACTCCACATTCTTACTATACCAGGTAATGGTTGTGTTCCCCAGTTTCTAAATCCTGTTTTTTCCTATTCTACCTTATTGACTGAGTAGAGAAAAAGTTACCAAGAAATTATGCCAAGAGGCAAGGTCATTGTCTCTTCAACTTGTCTAATCTTATCCCTGGATCCTCCATGTGCAAATATAGCTTATCAAAATCTGAAGGGGACCTTTTTCCTCATGACTTTACACTATGAAAACAAAACTAATAATAGGGACAAGTTAAAAGTAACAACCTTTGTTAGTAAAAGTCTTGCTGACCAACAACAATAAGCTGTAGACCAGCAACTGGGAAATGTTGCTGTAGTCTAAACAGAAGGAAACAATCCTCATCTTTCATAGTATGTCCATCTACTCTAATTTCAGTTTCGTCACCAATTTCTAACCAACATTTCTATGGAGTTCAATCAAAGAGACTTTTAATCGCAAAATTACTCAGTGGTAATCATCTTTAATCTATCTTTCTTCCTAAGTTTGTCCTGGTTTTTCCATCAGATTACACACTGTGACAAAAAAAGTTCAGATCATTTCCAGGACTCTCTAAATAGGGATGACAATTGAAGTAATACATAGATCATGAAAGCCACATATAAAATGGTGTTATATCAATGGAGTGAAGTAATTGCTTACAGCACATGCTTTCTTTCTCAGGAGATTGTATAGAAAGTTTACTTGTGAAGCTTTCTCAAAAGGGTTTTTTGCCATTACTAAAAATTGGTACCTTGGAAAGAGGAGTGGCTCTGGTGTCAAACCTGGGTTCAAATCCTATCTCTGACACTTACTACTTGTGTGACTTTGGTAAGACACAACCTCCTGGAGGCTCGGTTCCCTGTAAAATGAGAGGATTTGACTAAATGGCTTTGAAAGTCCCTTCCTGCTCTGGCTCTAGGATTTTTTTTTATAAGATCCTTGTACTCAGGTTCTTGCTCTTCAATGACATATCATGGTAGAACTTCATGAGCAGGTCAAAGAGTTTATGGAGAGAATCCTGGAACACCTGGTGAATGAAAGAGAAACTTTTTCCTAAACTCTTCTCTCTTCATATTAAATCAAGCTCCAACACATTTGAAAACATTCTTCTCACCTTAAACTTAACCTGTCTCCAGAAGACAACTTTTGCTTGGTAACACACACCTTAAAGGCAGTCTTTGAATCTACTCTGAATAATTGGATGCTATAGAGTTGCCAACAGAAATAGAAACTGATAATGCTTCTTAACTCAACATGTAAATCATTTTAGTGAAATGTATTATGCATGAAATTATTCTTGTGCAAATTCTTAATATTAAAATTTTGACTTTCTATGGAATGACACTTTAGAATTCCAAAATGCATCTTTCTAAAACAAAAGGAGTTATGTATTAATGGGTTCAAAGGTACTCTAAAAGCTAGAATCTGAATTAGAGCCAATTGGTCATATGGCCTTGTTGAGGGGAGAAAAAACTTCCAGAATTGTATGATAGAGATAAAAGCTAAATGAAAGAGAAAAAAAGTATTAATTTGCAGGCATTAATGAAAGGTTTCAAGGCCTGCCATTGTCAATACAGGCAAGTCACTTAACCACTCAGTGATAAAAGGAACTCTCTGAGACTGCAAATTACAGGAGAGTTATTAGTCTGTATCAGTAGAGAAGAATTCCTACACTAATGAAATAATAGACCCAGACCAAATAAATAAATATATACATAAAATTAAGGACAAATAAGAACATTGAAGGAATTGCCTTTAGAGGAAGGGAATCACTGGTAAAGCAAAAAGGAATGTGAATGGGAAATTGGGACAGAATTCTTATACCACTATAGTACCAAGAGAAATACATGTAAGTGTAATGAACAGACTGTGTAGTATCAAATGTAGAAAAGATGACCTTTACTATGTTGTGCCTGCTGAGAGTTAAACCGTGTAATAAAATTGGTTTCAGCTCTCTTCAGGTCTTTGAGAAGCCTTATGAAATGACATAGTTGTAATCATTGTTTAGAAGTGGGATAGAACAGCAGTTAAGCCAATAACCACAGGAGATTAAAGGATAGTCCATTTCAATTAATTAGAGTGGCCATTATTCAGTTAATTACAGTATATAAAAATTTTATCTATTTTCAATACTAGCAGCAAAAAGGCTTTCTTTAATGAGATCGTTTTGCAAAATTCTCATCAAAGATACCCTGAAATTCTGGGTTATAGAAAGAATTACTGTTAATTTTATTAATAGTTTAGGCTAATTCCAAATCCTGGCTTTAATTTCTTCCTATTGGAAGAAGAATATTTGTTGGGGGATGTGGATTTGAGGGGACCCAGATGTCCAGCTCTCTAGAGTCAATCGTTAAATTTTCCGATATGAGCATTTATAACCTGGAAATCAGAAATTGCCAAAAATCAGGGCTTGACTTAATGTTTGGTTGATTGTTTATACTTAATAAAGTGACAAGAAAGTGTTAATGAGATTAAATTTTAAAAAAGTGTCATGAATTCATTCCTCTTTCCCCCAGAAGTGCACATCTTATATCACAAACTATGCACATCAAGTGAATTTATCATGAATCAGTTCCTATAGAGTTAGGTCATTTCTACTCGTTTGGAACCTGACACTTGAAATTGTTATACATAGATAACTGTCATGGTAATTAGGGTAAGACTTTTTTTTTTTTTTTTACTATTTTCTCTTTCAGAATGCTGAGGTAATCAAGTACCTTTGATGAGTTTTGCTTTCCAAATATAGTGGCAAGCAAAGTGGACTTTTTTGTCTTTGTTTTGGAGAACTTCTCAGCATTAAGGTATCTTTGATTGAATCAGGAGTTTTTGATGACCTGCTTATGTCAAGGGAAGGCCTAGTTCACATGGGTTTGGGTCACATGATTGTGACACCTTCTGACCCTAAAGAAGTGTATATAACCTCAGAGGTTAGCACTTTGCCTTGGGGGACACACTCATTAAGAGTGTTGGTGATGAGACCCCAGGTAAGTAGTTGAAGCAGCCCTCCCCTCTGCCCCAGATGTTGGTGCTTCTCTGGTAACTATGTATTGTGATTTAGTTAGACAGAAATATTGATCTGTTTATATTGTCTCTGTTTGTAATTTCTGTTTATATTTGCTCTGAGGTTCAGGGGGCTAGCTTTTCCCTCTGAGCTAAGTGAATCGTGTATATACATATATATATATATATATATATATATATATATATATATGTTTAATTAAAGTAAAATTGTTAACCCCTTAAAATTGCTTTCCTTAGAAAAGCAGATCAAAGAATCTGTGCTGGCAGCCTTTCTGTGTGCTGGTGTTGTTGGTCTTTCACCTTCTGTGTTGATAAGACAAAATGGGCTCCTTAGCATTTGAGGAGTTTGGCTTTTATTTACTTTGTTTACTTTGAGTGAATACTTTCAGCTGTTAAGTGCTAAGCCCCAGGCCCAAAGCCCTATCAGGTGTGAAACCTGTGTGGGTATAGATTAATGACTTAAGAGGGGCCAACTCTAGAACCAATGGTCTCTGGTCGTTGAGGCAGGGCTTGAGAACTCCAGAGGCTCAGCTGCGAGGAGAGGAGCTAAGAGACCAACTACAGCTGAAGCTGAAAAAAGCCGAAACAGGAGACCTGTGTGAACCCAGGAGTGCGAGCAAGGACTTGAGGCCAGTAAATATAGATTGGCTAAATACTATCTTGTTTCTCTGTGGCCTCCTGGTTACTCTTGTGAGGCGGGCCTACTGGGCCTGGGGTTTTTTGGTCAAGATGTCAGAATGGGGAGGCTGGTTCGTGAATCTGTTGCTCTGGGGACTAAATAAATGTTCTGATGCTTTCTACTTAGAGAATCCCTCATATCTTGCGATTTCGAACCATTCAAATATATATATGATTATATTTGAGATAATAAATTCGGCCTTCCTACTACACCTTCACAGTAATTGCTAGCAAGATTTTTGTTACAAAATGCATAGTCGGCCCTCCTGTGTGCTGGTGTTATTGGCCTTGCACAGCCACAGTAGACGCAAGTCACATTGTTGTTACAATCACATATATTGATGATTTATGTAAAAGAGGTGACAGGGAAACTATTAAAAGCAGGCATGCCACATTGTAAAGGATTCATAACCTTTTAGGTGAGAATTTTAATCAGAGCTCATCAAGCTGATGACTTCATTCAAGAGCTAAGTAATTGAAGAAAGGTTAACATTATGAAGAAAATTGACCTAATCCTGATGATTGCAACTGTGACAGGTGAAGCATGGTGAAGCATCTGTGAAACAATAATAATAATAATAATAATAATAATACCTGTAGTTGACAGAGAAACAAGGATCAAATGAGGAGATAGTATATTTACAAATTTACTGAGTTCAGTTCCCACCTCTGACACACACAGGCTATATGATTTGGGGCAATTTATTTAGCCTCTCCCTGTTCTAGAAAACTCTAAAACTATAAGTTGCAGAGGAGGTACTAACCTGCATTGGTAGAGGTAATTTACTCACCCAGGAGTTCCATGCATCAAGAAAATTATCATAGGCCTGATTTCTATCCCTAATTTGGAAATCATAAAGTAAAAAAGTTAATAAAAGTCAAATAAGTCCTACTAATTACTGGCATTTTTCTCCCTATCTTCTAGGAAACTAGAGATTTGGTTGGCCTGCTAGAATTTTTCCACTAGGGGCACAACATTTAAAAAAAATAGCAAATATCTGTATGCTATTTTATGGTTTTCAAAGTGTTTTTTTATATATGTGATCTCACTTGACTAATACAGCATGATTTTTGTGTTGCCAGCTATATAAGTCACAGAAAAGTTTTATGGTGAGAAGGAAATATTGCTCCCTTGTGAGGGGGGAAACATGTCCAAAACTCTTAAGGTATAAGTAGTGTTTTATTTCCTGGAATTTATTTTTAATATCAGGGGTTACTTTTGCATGTTAAACAGAAGAAGGGATGTGTCTTCTTAAGCACCCATGAGAGCACAGACATAGGAAGTCATTTAGTCTTCTTTTTTATCCCACCCAAGAACCTCAGAAATATTTTGTTGAGTCAATGAGGCCAAGTGATTATGGATTCCATGGTCACTTTATCAATCACCTTGCCAATGTCAGGCTCTGGAAGAAAATTAAGAAATCAGTTGTTTCCCCTTCTCAGTCCTTGGAAGCAGGGATCCCAGCCAGGGAGGATGACAGACATCAGGGCAACAGACATTAATCCCATTAGCATAGCAACACTGGAATTTACCAAATATAGAAACTGCTGAGTGTTTATAGAGTAGAACTTTAACTGAGAAGTGAATTGGAAACTTCGGAGGCTCAAGGTGCCTTCTTCAAGAAAATAATTTTAGAACTAGAAGGGGTTAGGGAAAGAAGCTCATTCACATATGTTTCAACATTATGGGGATTCATAGAATTTAGAGCTGGAAGCAACTTTAGATCAACATCGTCCTTTTAACAAAACAGCAGCTTCAAGCATAATAAGGTTAATTGGCTTATTCAGTGGAGGGATTTGAACCTACATCCCTTCCCCTGCTCTTTCTATATACCACATCATATAGAATCATAGATTTAGACCTCAGAGGCTAATGAGGCCAACTTTCTTTATTTTACAGATGATAAAACTGAGGTATAGAGAAGTGAAGAGATTTGCCTAGGATCACACAGCTAAGAAGTGCCTGGAATAGGATTTGAACTCAAGATTTCCTCACTCTAGATTCAGATCTATGTACTGATATATCTAGATGCCTCTTATTGCATTAATGGAGAATTAATTTTGCAGTGAAAATTCAAAGATTAGGGAATTTAATAATTAAGAAGCTAAGAGAGTTAACTCCAGGACTAATACTACACAGAATGCCTAATGTGTTATTCTCATCCATGGGATTTTCAACTCGATTATTAGAGTTCCATTCGATTCAGAGGGTCAATTCCTTAAGACTTAAAAGAGAAAGTGAATGAAGAAAAGGATAATGAGAGGTATTACCCGGCAGAGGCCTACAATAAAGGTCAATAGACTGGATTCTAGTTACCCTTTCTCTCTTTACCAGCTGTGTGACTTTGGATAAGTTATTTACCTTCTCTGTACTGTGATTTCCTCTCTGAATGAGATGGTAAACCTTTCTCTACTATATGTAAAAAGGTGAGGGTAAAAATTATTAGAGAAAAGTATCCAAACATCTGTTAGTACAAGGAGGAAAGGCTCTAAAAATCCTGCGTAGTTTCGTCATGAAGATTTTTAGCCTCCTCATATAAGACAATCTTTGATGCCGAAAAAAAATATCAGCATGACAGAAAAGAAAGAAAGCAGTTCACTGAAATATTTTTTTAAGTATAGAAGAGAAGGCCAAAATGAATCATAGGCAAGCAGGACAGTTTTAAAACTATACACTGAATTTATTACATACTTAAAAAGAAAAGCAAGCTGTATGTAATAGAGATTCACAATTCCATCTGTAATGCTCTTTATTTTCTGGTTTGTATGTAAAAATGCTATTTAGTTGGTGTTTCTTAAGTTAAGAACAGAGAAAATTCAAAAACAAAATAAGAGCATGTCTGGTCTTAGTAGCTTCCCTTTCTTGTGGGGATTAGGCAGTTATTTTACGCATATTATTAGGCAGCCTAATACAGTGGTTAGGCAGTGTTTAAGTCAGGACATTATAATAACTCATCTTCCTGCCCTTCCTAAAGCTTGCCCAGTCCCTGGTAGAATGCCCTGCTCACACGTTTTGCCTTTCGTTGGAACTTCTTTCCTTCTCTGTCTTCATGTCTCTTTGTTTAACTATAGTTTTTACATTTATCCACTTTCCAGGAGAATTTGAAAGTTTTTTTATATTTGCTTTTCCTCACTGGTTATCTATTTTCAGGGTTATGAATATCTTTTCTTTGGGCTTACTCATCACTTTTAGTGTGAACATGGCAATCACAGACCTGCTCTGCTGCCAAGCAACTACAGGGTGTTTAGTGTTCCCTGTTCAGCATAAGTTTATCTGTTTGTGTGGCTACTGATGCTTTAGAACAGTGAGACCCAAATCAAGAAAGGCAATATTAGGCAATATGGTCATTTTTTAAAGCTGACCTGTTGTCACTCCTGTGAAACAGCCAGAGATAACTTTTATCTTTCTCCTCTTGGGATATAATTTCCCTGGCACTCATCTCTATAGGGCAGATTTGTCATGCTAGGACTGTCAGTGGTAGCAGAACAGGGGCTGACAGGCAGATGTTAAGATCAGAGGAATCAGATGGTAGTAGCAGACAAATTGTTAGCAGAGGTTAGGATCAGGGCACATAAGTGTAGGCAAGGTACCTAAAGTCAGGGCAGGTAAATGGCCCCAAATTGAGGGAGAAGAACTATTGTTCAGGATACCACCAGGTAGAGTGTGATGATATGAAATTGGTTCTGAGACAATTTCTAGTTCACTCATGGACTGTTTATGATATTTTCTGCAAGGTGAGGGACTAATGCAGGGAATAGACTAACATAAGCATATAGATACGGGTAGATAGGAGAAGCAGTGTTGTACAGTGGAAAGGATTTAGGATTTGAAGTCAAAGGAATCGTGGGTTCAAATCTTGATTTTTCCACTTGGGGCCTGTGTAATCTTGGGGAAGTTATTTACCTCTCTAGGTTTCACCTCATCTATAAAACAGAGGGGGATGGACTCAATGACAATGATGTCCGTTTTATCTCTGAGACTATGGCCCTAAGATTCTAAAAATGGCTAACTAAAATATGCCAGGAAGAGAGCTAGAGGCTTGTAATAGGTTGTGACCACTCTCCCCTCTGATACAGATTTGGGTTTGATTTACAAAGTTCAGGAGTTCTTTTTTTCTTTCTTTTGCCTTGCCTCCAATCAGAAAATTAACTCCATGACGAGCTCTTACCAGGAAACTGTCTAATATGTTGGACTGCCTTTCAACAAGTTTTCTTTTTCTCTTTTAAAGTATTTGCATAATCACTGGATTGGAACAAAAATGACAAATCTCTAAGAATTCTATTCAATAAGGCTTTGACAGAGACCATGAAAGTATTTGACATTTTAGGACTACTTAATGTATTTCTTGTTTCTTAGAGGCAGTAGACCATTGTTGTAGTACTTAACATGGAACCAAGAAGGGCTGGGTTCAAATCCCACCCCATAGCCATCTAGCTGGATGATCATAGACAAGTCAGTCAGTAAATAAACATTTATTAAGTGCCTACTACGTATCAGCACTGTGCTAAATAAGTCACTGGGTCTCTCTGAGTCTCATTTCCTTGGATTAAGAGTGAAATGGAATGATAATTAATAATAATAACAATAATATTTGTATTAACTATATCTTAGAATTGTTGTAAGACTCAACTAATATAATGTGTACAAAGTGCTTTTTAAACACCAAAGTTAGTTTCAGCAACTACTATTTGTATATGGGATTCCTGTGTTAAGTTTGTGAAATGTTTACCTTATGACTAATGTCCACTGGCTATTATGTGAATCAAGTGATACAGTCTGTGACTCCAAATGGAAGAAATAGACAGGTGGTCAAGAAAACAGTTAATTTACTGTAATATAGATTAGTGACATGTGTAACCTTGTCACAGGATGGAGGGCGAGACCTCATAATACATTGTCAGCTATCTTTGGTGATGGACCTTTAAAGCGGATTAGAAAGTTGCACAAATATAGTTTGCTGATGTTTGATTGCAGACCCTCTTCTCTTTGGACGGGCAGGAAAATGGACAAGTACTAAGTCTTAAAAATAGACTCTATTACACCATAAAACCAAGTGCTAGAATCCAGCCATCAGCAAAGATAAAAATCCCAAGCTGACAAATATCAGCACTTCTTTTGATTCAATTTATATGGAGGGACATGGGCAGGGAGAACATGTTAAAGACGCTTGGGATGTTTTAACTTAATATTAGATCTGATGTTAACTGAATACTGAAAGGGCATCTCTTGGTCCACTGCATCTCAATATCCAGAGTGCACAGAGTTCCATTACAGAAACAGAAATAATGTACTTGGGTTGGGAGTGGAGGTGGCATTAGGTGGGAAGAGAGGCAAAGAATAGAAAACATATTTCCCTTATTCTTATTTTCCTTGGGGAATAGCTGGACAATTCTCTTAGCTACTTTATATTTTAGTTCACCTTTCCATAAACTGGAAATACTCTATTGTACTTGGTATTCACTGAAGAGAAAATAATTTATTATAACTAGTAAAAGATAGGATAGGTCACATTTTCTAGTCAAGAAAACTACAAAAAAAAGTCACATTCATGTTTCCCTCTAAATAAGTGTATCCACAGGCCCTGGCACAGTGTCTGGCACAGACTTTAGAAAGTGACTAATAAATATTTGTTGACTGATTGAAAATGCTATATGGAAGTCAGTCATGGATGACTTCAGCCTCTGAAGAAATGAAGTTGGAGACCACACAAAAAGTGATGGGAAGGGGAATAGTGAGTGGGTGCAAACAGGTTGGTATACATTCCAGATGAGGAATTCTATAGGAGGAGCCATGTGAAGGATGTTGTCAAATAAATCTGTGGTTGAAAAAGATTGACTGGTCTATGATGAAAATGAAGGGTAACAAATAGACAGCCAACATTCCCTATTGGTATCCTGTATTCTTGCATTTTCAGGATAATGAAGGACCCTCACATGTTGGTTGACCCACATGTTGGTTGTGGAAGACCTAGAAGAAGTCATGGACAAGAGTTGGACATGAAGGGCAATTATTAGTGAGTTAAAATGGACATTCCCGGAGCAAATAACCAGATCAAAGAGAGAGTGGAACTTTTGGATTACAGAATACTGACCCTATCTACAATTGGTGATCATGCTTAGTGTCCTCTACATTCATGTGAGAAGAAAACAAGTCATCCATAGCGCAGAGCGACAAATTGGTGTTTTCCAAGATTATATAACTAGTGATAACAGAGCAAGAACTCAAAACTGAAGTGAGTCATTTATTTCAATATCAGGAATACATAGTAATAATTCTCTACCAGAAGTAGAGGGTTTAACTCTGGTTAAGCAAAGTTTGAGCCTCTCATTCTCCCACTTATCTTTGGGTTGTCATTGTTCTTTCTTTTTTCTTTTTCTAAAATTTATTTTACCAGAACACAAATACAGAATAGAGAAAAGAAACAAAAACATATCATAAACTTAAATATTGAAACGAATACAAAGAAAGAAAAAAAGTATGTCATGTACATAGCAGAATGTAAGAGAGGATTCAAAATATGTAACAATAAATTTTCATTTCAAGAAAGCCTGTATGATAAATAATACATCTTGTGTTGAGAATTGTCCATCTTTTCTTTGCTTCCTTGTGTTTTCTTTTGTTCTCTTCAGTGTGCTTTATAGCTTTGTTCCTTTTTCCCCTCCCCCAGAAGGCTATAATATAGTTTTGATATGTTTCTCCATATATACATACACATACAGATATAAACATACACTTATACATATATACATGTATATACGGACATATACTTTCCCAAAGATAGTCTACTCCTGATCTTTGTTTTTAATTTTGTATGTATCTCTTGCTTGCTATTCCTCCTGCCTCCTCTACTTTACTTTTAACTACTACTTTGCCCTCCTATTACTTGCCTTCTCCCCTCCAAGGATCCTTCCCCTATCCTCCCATTCCCATTAATCTAAACACCCTTCTATACTCCCCTTTTACCTATTCTCTCATTTTCCCCTCTAAAGATCCCTCCCTTGTCCTCTGCCCCCTCACTATACCCCTACCATTTTATTTCTTCTAAATTTAGAAGACTTTTATACTCTTCTAAATATATATGTATTGTTCCCTCTTAAACCCATTCCTGATAAAAGTAGGTTACTAAAACTACCAGCCCTCCTCCCCCATCTAATTCCTCTGTATCCTTTCTTCTTCTTGCACCTCATTTGTATAAAATAGTTACTCTTTTTAGCTGTTCCTAAATGGTTTTACTTTTTAAAATTCATATCATAGGTTTACCCCAATCTTTCTTATGACATCACCAGTTATTAATAAGGATCTAGACATACATTTTACATTATATAAAAGGTAAACAGTCTGTCCTCATGAATATCTTATAATTAGTCTTTGGTATGTACTTTATGTTTCTCTTGGTTCTTGTATGTCTAATCTATTAAGTTGAGGATTTTTTTTTACAAAGTCTTGAAGTCTGAAAGTTTATCAAATGTCCATTTATTTTCATTCAAAATAATACTTATCCTGGAAGAGTATGATATCTTTGGCCAGAGCCCCAGGTCTTTTGCTCTTTGATATATTGTGTTCCAAGACCTACGGTCCTTTATTGTCTCTGCTGCTACGTCTTGTGTAATTCTGATTGTAGCACCCTCGTATTTAAATTGTTTTAATCTTGATGATTTTAATATTTTATCTTTTGAGCTGGGGTTTTCGGAATTTGACTATGATATTCCTATGAGTTTTCCTCACAGGATCTCTTTTAAGTGGTGATTGATGGATTTTTTACTTCCCTGCCTTGTTCTAATGTTTCAGGACAATTTTCTTTAATTATTTCTTGTATTATTGTATCAAGATTCTTTTTTTAATCATAACTTTCAGTTAGTCCAATTATTTTTGTATTTTCTCTTCTTGATCTACTCTCCAAATCTGTTGTTTTTCTTATGTTTCACTATCTCTTCTTTTTTTTATTATTCATGTTTTGTTCAATTATTTCTTGATCTCTTTTAATTTTACTGGCTTCATTTTGCCCACTTCTAATTTTCAAGGTGTCATTTTCCTCCTTAAGATTCTGGATCTCCTTCTCTAGTTGGTCAACCTTCCTTTCATAACCTTCTTGTTTTTCTTGGATTATTCTCATTTTTTTTTTAGTTTTTTCCTCCATCTCTGTCATTTGATTTTTAAAGTCTCTTTTAAGATTTTCTATAAAATCTTTTTGGGCAGGTGACCATTTGACGTTACTCTTTGGGGGTTTCTTTACTTTAATATCCTCCTCTGAAGATGAACCTGAATCATCTCTATTCCCATAATAGGTTTCTGTGGTTGGATTCTTTCTCCTTTGACTGTGCATTTTTTTGTGGTAACTGCTTGATTTTTGTAATTACCTCTAGCCCTGGGGTATGGGAAATGGTGACTCTTGCCCTAGATTTTCGGTTTTCCCCTCTAGCCTGGAATCAAAGCCTAAACCTCCAACCTGCTATAAGTGCCCACAGCCAGGGGCTTTCTGCTCCACTCCTTCTGCATTCACCAGGCCTGTGGTTGTTCCTTTTCACCCCCACCACTCTTCACAGCACATTTGGGTCTGGCGTTCTTTGTCAGCAGAGGTTCCCTCAATCTTGTGGGCTCAAACACCCAACTCCCTTCACTACCCTGGGGCGAAAAGGTCCTGTGGCTGGGGCTGAGACAGACTGTCAAACAAACCAACTCCAGGACTTGCTGCTTGTTGTTTGAGGGGCTTGCTGCTTGTTGTTAAAGAGAACCTAGCCTGGAGGTGTTTACTCTTCTCAGGACCAAACCTGGTCCTGGAACTTTTCTTTGTATCTCATCAAATTGTCCCAGGAAGACCCTGGTTGTGCCTTTATTCTGCTTTGTCTCCACCCATACTTTGTTCCCCCTAAGGTGCTATTTCAACTGTTTTGTGGGGGAAAATCTTGAGAGCTTGGAAGTTTCTGACCTACTCTGCCATCTTCCCAGAATCCTCCCCTTTACCACTTACTTTTTGTGAGACTTTGCCCCATTTTGTCATCTTTACCTTGAACTCACTTTCTACCCTAAGAACCAGATCCTGAACCAGGCTGTCCTCCTCATCATCATCTTCATAAACCTTATCAACATCATCATTATCATCACCAAGTTCCTAATCGTCATCCATTATCCCTTGCCTTTGAGTTTACTTTAGAGTTTTAAAAACCCACTTATTTACATATTCTTTTTAAATTCTCCACATCAATCCTCCCTGAGGTAGATAGGAATAGTCAACTTCAATTTCTCCTAATGATAGAAATGAAAGGTCAGCGTGGTTTAGTTTTGCCCAGGGTCACCTACCTAATAAGTGTCAGCACCAGGATTCAAATCTAGGTCTTTGGAGTGTGGTAGAAAAAAGATTGCACCTGGAATCACAACACCTGCATTTGAATCTTGACTCTGGCACATACTGCTTATGAGACATTGCCCAATCACAACAAAGTTTTGGGGCTTTAATTTTCACATTAGCAAATCAGAGGATCTGGAGTTTTACGAAATGATCTCCAAAGTCCCTTTCAACTCTAAACTGGAGCACATTTTGAGGATATAGTGGAGGTGGAACCAAAAAGCATTGGTAACTAATTGACTTTAACAGAGAGTGAGAGTGACAAATTGAAGATGACACTGAGATTTTGACCTAAGGTCACTTGGAGGGTGATGGTGCTATCAAGAGTAATAGAGAAATTGAGAAGAGGGGTGGATTGAGGTGGTGGTGGTGTTACAATCAAATTTGTTTTGGACATTTTGAGCTTGAGATGTCTAATAGGCTGGTGAAGATGCAAGACTGATAGCAATAGAAATGGTAGGGCCAGATAAGTAGATTTAAGAATTATCATCACACAAGCGATAATTGAATGCATGGGGAGCTGATGTGATTTACCAAGTGAAATAGTATAGAGGGAAAAGAAGGCCCAGAATGGCCATGAGCACCGTCTATACTTTACAGACCTGTCATTCTGAGATTCCAAAAGTATAGACTTGACTATCACTGTCCTCAAGAAAGTTAAGTGGCTCCTTCTTGCCTCCAGGATAAAATGAAGAATTCTCTCTTTGGTATCAAAAGTCCTCCCCAATCTTATTCTAGCCTACATTACCAGGGACACTATGTTGTTGTTTGTTGTTGTTGTTGTTGAGTTGCGTCCAACTCTTTGTGACCCCATTTGGAGTTTTTCCTGTTAAAGATACTGGAGTAGTTTGCCATTTCCTTCTCCAGCTCATTTTACAGATGAAGAAACTGAGGCAAACAGAGTTAAGTGACTTTCCCAGGGTCACAGAGCAAATGAGTGTCTGAGACCAGATCTAAACTCAAGTCTTACTTCAGGCCCAGTGATCTGTCCACTGAGCCACCTAGCTGCCTCCTGTGTTGCCACTCTATGTTGCAGCCCAGCTGGCATGTTTGCTGTTCCCCATATAGGGCATTATACCACCTATCTCTATGCTTTTGCAGAGGTTGCCCATTTTCCTCTAATGTATTACCTCTACTTACCTTTTTCCTGTTTTCAAAAGTTATCTCACATCATCTCCTATAGGAAAACTAAACTGATCCTCTCAGTTGCTGGTATGTCCCCAAAGTATTTTGTATATATTGAATATATACCTCTCCAGCTACATGTTGTTGTTCTCACCTCTTCTTCCCCTCCCCCAATCCCAGGGGGAAAAAGGAAATTCCTTGAAAGCAGAGAATTTTAATTTATTTCCCTTTGCATCCTTAATACCTAACTCATTGTTTGGCACTTAGCAGGCCCTTTAATAAATTCTTGTTCATGGAGTGAATTAATGAATGAGTCTTTTGACTTGTCACCCACATTGAAGTACCTATACTAATATCTGATATACTAGTAGCCTCTGCTAATATCTGATCACATTAACCATTAGAAAATAAGTGACTGAATCAACTTCAGGGGCCCAGGGAGATTTGAATTCATTTCCACTGATATCTTGAGCCCAGTCCTCTTAGTGATAAGAGATCTATCTTCTCTAAGATGAACTACATTAAATTCTTAAAAGTCACTTATGCCTTACTTCAGAAAGTTCCTAAGAGACCTTGAATCTCACACAGTATTAGAAAGCCAAAAGTCCAATTTTCTTCTACAAGGACTGACTTGCTTCTAGCCAGGGATATGCTAAGCCATTTGGAAATCATTTGATTTGGTATCTCCTGCTCAGTCTGCTCCTAATCTGAGGGTGATAGTGCATGGTGGCTGCCAGCTAAGGAGAAAATTCTGGAGCTTTACATTGCAGATATAATGAGTGCTTGACCTTGCCTATTTTAAACAGGATGTTTTAGAGTCTTCCTCCAATAAAAAAAAAATTAGCTAATGGTAGGAATTCAAATGAATTTGAGATATTTTGTGTTATCCAAAATAAAAATGGAATCTCAGTTACATTGTAGTCATAGCATATGGAGATCTTCTAGGAAAGTGTAACATACTTGAGAGCAAGGATTGTTCCTTTAAAAAAAGTTGTTTTTTTTTCTTTGTATGTTTAGTGCCTGGTGCATAGCAGACATTTAACGAATTCTTGGTAAATTGAATTGAATGCAAAGGATCTCACCGAAAAGTTTTTTTTCCTGTTTTCTTTGTTTATTTTCTATTACGAATGAAAATTGGCTTTTTCTCGCAGTTGAATCCTATACATTACATGAGGCAAAGGAAATTATGTTGATGAGTTGAATGGTATATTACTATACCAAAAGAAATGATCAGTATAAAAGATATAGAGAATCGATGCAAAGCAAAGTATACAGAAGCAGGAAAGCAATGTAAATAGCCATTACAAAAATGTAAACGGAAAGGATGAAAAAATAAAACTGAAATCCCTATAGTTACAATGGTCAAGTTTGATCCTGAAGAAGAGAGGAAAAATATACTTTCCTCCTTTTCGGAAATGGGTTACTAAGGATATAGAACACTGAGAATACTGTCATTCTTTATTACTTTGTGGGTGAGTTTTGCTGCACTTTCTCTCTTCTCTCCCCCTCATTAATAAGCATCTACTGTGTGCCATGAACCGTGCTAAGTGCTGGAGATACAAAGAGGCAAAAGATAGTCACTGACTTCACAGAGCTCCCAATCTAATAGGAGAGACAATGAGCAAGCAAATATGTACAAACTGTATGGAGGAAAAACGGGAAATAATTAAAACAGGGAAGGCACTATAATTAAGGCGGGTTGGGAAAGACTTCATGTAGAAGATGTGATTTATGCTGGGCCTGGAAGGAAGCCAAGGAAGCCTGTAGGTAAAAATGGGGAGGAAGAACATTTTTGATGGGGAGGTGGCCAGAGAAAATGTTCAGAGCCAAGTGATGGAGTGTCTTGTTCTAGATACAGAAAGGAAGGTAATGTCATCAGATCAAAGAGTACACAGTGTGGAGTGAGGTGTAAGAAGACTGGAAAGTAGGAAGAGTTTTGATTTTGAAAGGCTTTGAATGCCAAATAAGAAAGTTTTGTATTTGATCCCGGAGGTGACAGAGAGCCTCTGGAGTTTATTGAGTAGGAGGGTGACGTGGTCTGACCTGTAGTTTTCCAAAATCACTTTGCTGACTGAATGGAAGACAGTTGAAGTGGGGATAGTCTTGAAGCAGGCAGACCAATTAGCAGGCTATTGCAATAGGCCAAGCATGAGGTGACATAGGCTTGCATTAGAGCAGTAGCAATTTCAAAGGAAAGAAAGGGGAGTATTGAGAAATACTGTAAAGATGAAATCAACAGGCCTTGGTACCAGATTGGATATGGGGTATGAGAGGGTGAGAAATAGCGAGGAATTGAGGATGACACTGAAATGGACTGGGAAACTGCTGTTGCTTTTGATAGCAATAGGGATGTTGGTAGGGTAAGGTTTAAAGGGGAAGTTAATGAGTCCAGTTTGGGGCATGTTGAACTTAAGATGGGCATGCAGTTTGAAATATCTGGAAGACAGTTGGAGATGTGAAATTGGAGGTCAGCAGGGAGGTAGAGGGCAGGACAGGTCGATTTGAGAATCAGCAGAATCATCTCCATGTCAAACAAAGGATTATTCTCTGGGTAGGAGAGGGAACAAGATCTGTTTGAGAATAAAGGTGATATAACAATAAAAGACACCAAATTTTTTAAAAACAGAAAAATTAACCTTTTCTCACCTATGTTTCTTAATTCTTAGTTCCCTCTGATTTGTCCTCTTTTTATGATTGGTCAGCCTATGTCATATTATACATCCATCTTAATTCATTATTCTGGGTCATTGCATTGAAGGACACTAAGAAAGTAAGCCAACTATGTGACATTCAGTACTCACCTATCCTCTCCTCCTTACTGTTCAGGCTCAAAAAAAACCTGATATGGAAGCAATCTTTTTATCCCTTCAATTTAGCTCTTGTCTTCTACTTTATACTTGCTGACCTTTTATATTAGTCTTTTGTGTTTGACTGTGCTGGGAGCTGTCTTGAAGAACAAGTAAATTATGACTGCTTTGAATTATCATCTAATCAGTTTGCTGCTTAGCATTTTGCAATTTTGTCCAAGGTTTCACTTTTGTTCCTCTCTTGTCACAGTGATTTTGGTACCATTATCTAAACTCTTTCTCTTGAAACTTGAGATTAAAAAGTGTTTTTTTCCCCACTTGCTTTTTTCAAAATAGATTTACATATCCAGTCAAATCCCCATTGTGTGCAGGGAGGGCTTGACAACTTTCCTATAACTGTACAGCGTTCGAACAAAAAAGGATTGTTAGATAATATAAAGTCTAACCCCCTCCTTACCCAAAGAAGGAAGCTGAATATATATGATCATATACAGAGAGAGTGAGTTAGAAGAGAATATAGAGACCATCTAGTCAAACCTTGTCATTTTATACATAAGAAAACTAGCCCAGAAAGGTTAAAGGCTGCATACAACCTGGAAGGCCACAGAGTTCTTCAACTCCCTCAGTTTACACTTGAGGAAATTTAGGCTTTAGAAGATGAAGTGACATATTCAGGATCACATGTAGTAACTACTTGATATGAGAATGAACCAAGGTCCTCTGATTCCAAATCTAATTCTTTCCTTTGAACATTATCTCCTTAAGAGAGGAGAGTTGAACTTAGCTAGGAAGTGGCAAACCTGAGGCTACAACCCAGGCCTATTCAATTTAATTCAATAAACAGTGATTAAGCACCTTCCCCCACCCCCCACCCCAAAAGAAGCTGTGCTAGGTACTGAGTATACAAAAATAAAATAGTCCCTGTCCTCAGAGAGCTTATATCCTATGGGGATCCTGGCTGTCAGGCTGGTGTGTTTTCTTCAGCATCTGCCATTCTTCACCACATAACAAATGTAAAAGCTAGTTTTTAATCATAGGTTCCAGAATAGAGTTGGCAGGGATAGAATACAAACGCATTCTTTTCATTCTCTATTCAAGATGATAGTTGGCCTTGTCATAGGGAGTTTATTATGTGTGGTAGACTCATGTGTGGTGTGGACTGAGGGAAACCAAGAGTCTCCCAGTAATAATTTCAGTCTGCCACAGTGCCTGCAATTCCCTTATTAGCTATGCCTTTACTGCTGAAGTTAAAGGCCTCTATTCAAATGCGAATGTTATACAAAAAGAGTAAAACTTTAGTTTCTTAACATGAATTGACATCATATATTTTAGATAATAACCTAATAGTTGAAGACAATATATAATGCTAAGTCGACAAACATTTATTAAGCACCTACTATGGTGAGGCATTGTGCTAAATCCTGGGGATACAGAGGAAGACCAAAAACCTCCAAACAAAGCAAAATAGGAGCTTATAGGAAACAATATACGAACAAGATGTATACTGAAACAATTGGAGATAATCTCAGACGGAAGTGACTAAGATTAGGGAGAATAGGGAAAGGCTTCTTACAGATGGGAGTGTAGACTTAAGAAAAATTAGAGAAGCCAGAAGGTATAGATGAGAAGGAAGAAAGTTCCAAGGAATGTGGAGCAGGTAGTGAAAATGCCCAGAATAGGGAGGTAGATTGTTTTGTTTGAGGAGGTGTCAAGGAGACCAGTGACACTGGATCTCAGCGGATATGGAAGCAAGAAAAGTAGAAAAAGATTGGAAATGTAAGATGAGGCCAGGTAATGAAGGTGTTTGAATACCACATAGATGATTTTATATTTGAGCCTGGAGGTGATAGGGAAATACTGGCATTTCTTGAGTATACCCTATACTCAATGTCCCTAAGGCAAAATGGGCTCCTTAGCATTGGGGAGTTTGGCTTTTGTTTATTTTGTTTACTTTGAGTGAAAGGCACTTCAGGAGTTTTGGCTTTTGTTTACCTTGAAAGTACTTTCAGCTGTTAAGTGCTAAGCGCCAGGCCCAAAGCCCTATCAGGTGTGAAACCTGTGTGGGTGTAGATTAACGACTTAAGAGGGGCCAACTCGGGAGCCAATTGGTCTCTGGTCTCTGGTCGTTGAAGCGGGGCTTGAGAACACCAGAGGCTTGGCTGCCAGGACAGGCAAGAAGCTACAGCTGAAGCCAAAGCAGAGCTGACCCGTGTGTGGACCCAGGAGTTCGAGCGAGGACTTGAGGCCAGTGAATATGATTTATGCCATCTTATTTTTATGTGGCCTCCTGGTTACTCTTGTGAGGTGGGCCTACTGGGCCTGGAGGCTTGTCATCACAATATTGGAATGGGGAGGTTGGTTGGCTAATTTGTCACTGTGGGCCCTTGAGATCATAAACTCGGCCTTCCTACTGCAAGGGTCTAACATAGTCAGACCTTAACTTTGGCAAGATAAATTTGACAGTTGAATGGAGAATGGATTGGAGTAAGGGAGGAAGATCAACCAGAAGGCTATTGCATAGTCTAAATGTGGAGTGATGAGGGCCTGTGCCAGGGTGTCAGGAATGTCAGAGGAAAGAAGGGGGCCTATAAGAAAGACGTTACATAGGTAACAACAATAACAACGTAAAAATTTGGAATGGATGGGCTATGGGGAGGGGCAGTGAAAGTGATGTCTAAGATGACACCTAACTTGTGGGTCTGGACTACTGGGAAGATGGCCATGCCTTTGGCAGTAATAGGGATGCTGGAAGACGGGAGACTTGTGGTAGGGAGATAATGATTCCAGTTTTATGCCTACTGAGTTTAAGATGTCTATGACACATCCAGCTTGAGGTGTCCTGTAGGCAGTTAGAGATGTGACATTGAAAGTCAGGAGGGAGGTTAGGGTTGGACATATAGATTTGAGAATCATCTCTAAAGAGATTATTCAATCCACAGGAACTAATGAGATCAACAAGGGAAATAGTATAGGGGGAGAAGACATGAGGGCTCAGGCTGAAGACCTGGAGATGATCCAGGAAAAGAGACAGAGGAATGGTCAAACATATAAAAGGAGAACCAGGAGGGTGCTGTGCCACTAAAACCTATAGAGAAGGAGGAGAAGAATATGATAAACTAGCTGAGAGGATGAAGGGAGAGGGAATCATGGAAGGTTTAAAGAAAATTGAAAAAAATTGTAAAAGCCATTGTGGTGAGCAGAATAATGAATAAATTAGGGAGGTGTAAAACAATGTTTTGCCACAGTGAAGGGCCAGTCAAGATCATGTAACATAAACTGGTGATGTACCCAGTCAGCACAGTTTCATGATTTTCTCCATCTTCATTCAGCAGCATATATGTAGGTGCAATGGCATTATCTAAAGAAGGAAGAACCTGAGTGGAATACTACTGTAGGAAGTCATAGAGCACCATGAGAACACCATAGATTTAAAGAGGACTGCCTGGATAAGGAATATGGGAGTGCTAAAAAATTAATTTTTGCCACAGGTGGACACAAACTCTTAAATTATTTAACTATTTGCAATGAACTCAACAGCACATAGAAAAAAAAACAAACTTCTTTCTATGAATAAAACTTTTTGTGGCTTGTCTTTTTATTTTTACCTAAGCATTTTAAAAATTAGTTTTCTGTTGCCAATTACAAATACAGGCTGTTCCAAAATGGCCATTATTAACAATTCAATGACGCAAAAGACTTTGCAAAATGAAAGTGATGTAAAATTGCTCAACAGAAATACAAGACTGTGAAATAGAAATAGTATGGGTGAGGAGTTAAAAGGTCTGGATGTGAATCCTGGCTCTGTAACGTGGAAATGCCCAGAGTCACAGAGTATCAGAGTTGGAGGGGCCCTCAGAAGTCATCTAGCCCAATGTGTATCAAGACAGGAAACTGTCATAAAACAGTTCTGATCACGAAGCTAGATGTCCTAGTGGATAGTGTGCTAGACCTAGAGTCAGGAAAGACCTGAGTTAAAATAGTGACTGCCAATATTTACTAGCTATATGATGCTGGTCAAGTCACTTAACCTTTATCTGCTCCAGTTTCCTCATCTATAAACTGGATATAATAACACCCACCTTTCAGGGATATTATGAGGATCAAATGAGATAATATTCGTAAATTGCTTAGTACATAGTATGTATACATATATATATTTACAGTAAACACGTAGTAGGCACTTAATACTGCTTGTTTCCTTCCCTGCCCTTCCTAAAATGGTTATCCAGTCTCTGCTGGAAGACAATTAGTGTTGTCGAATCTTTTACTTCCTGTAACATTCTATTCCATTTTGGATAGATCTTATGGCTAGAAAGATTTTTGTTTTGTTTTGTATCAAACTGAAATCTACATCTTGGGAGCTTTCACCCTTTGCTCTTAGTTCTGCCCTCTGGAGTGAAACGAAATTATTCTAATGTGATTTATTTGTAATTCTAAGATAAATCACATAAAACCTCTTGATCCTGTTTCCTCATCTGTAAAACAGCTACCTTATGGTGTCATTGTGGAGATCGAAAGAGATATATCAAAATGTTTTGTAACCATATAACTATATAAATGTAAAGATAGCTACTGAACCAGCTAGCTAAGTGGTTAAATGTCTATCTTGCCTCAGATACTTACTAGGTGTATGACCTTGTGTAGTAG
>CM053625.1:50625484-50645239 GCA_028646595.1 Phalanger gymnotis | reverse complement strand
CTCTACCACAGCAGTGCTCCTCCTTCCCCAAGAACCACCAGCCCAGATGACACTCAGATCTAAGCTGGCTCTGCATTTCTGCTCTGATCTGCCACTGAATTCCTTCCACCAGTTGGGCCTGGGGCCAGAAGCAACTGCAGCTGTAGCTGTGTAGCTGTACTTCCTCCACTGCCCCCAGGGTGGTGGCCAAACTGCTAACTCCTTTCACTCTGTCCCCCGCAGCTTTTCCCGGTAACCTTCTCTGTTGTCTTTGGTGTTTGGGGGTTGAAAAGTCTGGTAACTGCCACAACATTCTGATTCAGGGTGCTAGGGCCTGTTCTGCCTGGCTCCCAGTCTGGTTGGTATGGGTGCAGCCCATGCTAGGCTCTGCTCCGCTACCAGTTCCGTGGGATAGACTTTACCCAGCGACCATCCAGGCTTTCTTGGGCTAAAGCCCTGCTTCCCTCTGGTATTCCATGGGTTCTGCCACCCTAGAATTTGTTCAAAGCCATTTTTATAGGTTTTTGGAGGGACCTGGGTGGGACCTCACGCAAGTCTCTGCTTTCCAGCCGCCATCTTGGTTCTGCCCTAGAAAAGAACTTCTTAAAATGTAGAATTAGCCAAATGGAAAAGGAAGTACAAAAGCTCACTGAAGAAAATAATTCCTCAAGAATTAGAATTAGTCAAGTTGAAGCTAATGAATCCACAAGACATCAAGAAACAATAAAAAAAAATAAAGAATGAAAAAAATAGAAGAAAATGTGAAATATCTCATTGGAAAAAATAACTGACCTGAAAAAGGGATCAAGGAGAACTTTTTTAAAAAGTCTTGGTCTACTTGAAAACCATGATTTTAAAAGGAAAAAAAAGAGATGTGTTAAGAAAGAATGAGCCCTGGCATTTGGAAGTTGAGCTACACAGTGGCTAAGATCCAGCAGAGATGCTAATCCTTGGAAGAACCAATGTGATGGTGCAATAATAAGAAGAGAAACTTCAATAGGGCTCTGTAGCACTGGAGGCATGTGTGGCCTTGGCCACATGTGTTTCTCTATGTGAATGCACAATATTTCTGCTGATGCTGAGGAACTTGGTAGGTGAGTGCAATGGGGTTCTATTGGAGGTGAAATGTTTGTTACTACCATTTATAATATGCCATTTCAGGAATGCCTTTGAGTTAATTGTGCCAGTAGGGTAACTATTTGAAGTGAACACTTGTGGGACCTCATGACTATAGGTTCACATCTACAGAGTATCTTGAACCTGGACCCAGTCTGTGAGTGGGAGTTGAAGGAGGAATTTAGTTCCAGAAGGGACATTTTAGTGAAACAAAATCTCAGCTCTAAGTTGAGCATAATAAAGAACAGATATCATATCTCTCAGCCTCAGTTTCCTTATTTATAAAGTAAGAATATCAATAGCACCTACCTCATAAGGTTATTGTGAGAATCAAATGCAGTAATTAATACACACGCACGTATAAAGAGAGTTCTTTGTAAGCCTTCAAGTACCTTCTGAATTTGAGCACTTCATTATTCCTACTGAAAGGATGCTATAAATTCAAATCACCATATAAATGTAAGAAATTATTATTTCACTTGTTCAGTGAGAAGATATAGTTTCGTGGATGTGAATAAATTCTTCACTCTGGGAGACAGTCTCTATGACTTGTTGTCTGGGGAAAAATATCTTCACATAATAGCAAACCTTTGAGAGATACAGACAGACAGACACAGACAGAGACAGGGAGACTGAGAGACAGAGATAGAGAGACAGAGACAGAGATGGAGAGAGAAAAAGAGACAGAGGGACAGAGATAGACACACACATAGAAACAGAGAGAGAGAGACAGAGACACAGACAGACATGAACACAGAGACAGAGACAGTGATGGACAAAGACAGAGACAGACAAATAGAGAGAAAGAAAAGGAGGGAGAAGAAAGAAGAAAATAGAAATTTAAAATATTTAGACTAAAAAACACTTCATATTCAATTAATAAAACTGAAAGTCAGGATGATGTGGATAGAGAGCTGGTCTTGAAGGAAAGAAGACTAGTTTGAATTTTGATTCAAAGACATTCAACTATGTGAGCCTAGGCAAGTCACTTAATCTTTCACTATCTTAGACTATTGGTGTCAAACTCAAATAGAAACAGAAAACCATATATTAACATTTCCTATGTTTTATTGTATGTTATTTATTTTGTTAAATATTTCCTGGTTCTATTTTAATCTGGTTTTCTGTAGAGTAAGGGGAGCTGAATGCAGACTGAGAGCCTCTGACACCTCTACTCTAGGGGAATGTTTACAATGAGGGCTTTTAAACATTTTTGTTTCGTAAACCCCTTTGGCAGATTGATGAAGCTATGGATTCCTCTTCAAAATAATGCTTTTAAATGCATAAAATACAAAGGTATACAGAAGAATTCAATTATTTTGAAAAAGCTATTTTTCATTAAATTCATGAACTCTAGGGTAAGAACCACTACTTTTAAGAATATCCATTGCAGAAAAGGTGCTGCATTTGTGAAGGGAGATTTCTCATTTAGGAATTCTCTATATCAGTGAAATCACAAGTCTAGTCCTTATCTTTTTTGAAAACAGCATGCTGCTCTCCTCACTATTATTCCTATACTTATTCCACATGTACATTTCTTTGTTTTCTCCAATCACAACTAATTTCTCTCTTTATAGTAAGATTTGAATGGAAAAATTCCATTTTGTGACTAGTGACACTCGTACAGGAACAAATTCGGGAACTGCTTAAAGCAGGAGAAAAGTCAGTTGTGAGTAGGAATACAACTCAGAGGAAGAAGCTCTTTTCTTTTATATATGTAAGAAGGGATATTATGGTATCCTGCTTTGCTCCCACAGAAGTTATTTGGAGAAAATAAATAGCTGTGAAGAAGCTCCCCTTACTGAGACAATGGCCATCTTGGTGTCAGGAAGACTAGAAACTAGACAAACTGGTTGAACTAGGAAGGCTAGGCTGGGACAGACAGTTCAAGACTGAGGGGCCATGCCCTGGTCAAGTATCCTCACTGCCACACCTGTGTAATCTGCATAATCTACATATGTAATCTGCATAATCTGCATAAGTTAAGAAAGGCATATAGGGAAATGAAGAATGCAAACTAATTCTAACTCAGGCAAAAGGGGTAGAACTGGCTAACCTCACTGTCGCTTCTGTATCGATGTGGGTGTTATTGGTGAGCACCTGCTTCTTCTCAAGAAGCATACCAAAATGCTTTCCTCTGCCCACCGTTTGTGAGTTCTGTGGGTGAGAGTAGGCTACCACATGTATCTTTCTAAGGTTATGCAACCAAGAAAGCAATGATTTGTAAAGGCCTGAGGAGGTACGGAGGTGGTTGGAGAATCTCTGCTGAGGGACTTTTAAATCATTTCTCACAAATCACACTACACTTCTTTCCTTTATACATTTTTACTGGCTAACTCTCATGCCTAGAAAGCTTTCCTTCCTCATCTCAGGCTCTTAGTTTTACTGGCTTCCTTCAAGACTTAGCTCAAATCTCATCTTTTGAAGGAGGCCTTTCACAGTTCTCCTAAATGGCATTCCTCTAAAGTTACCTTCCATTTACACTGAATAGATCTTGTTAAAATAAATCATAGTTATTTGCATGCTGTCTCCCCCACTGAACCTGATGGCAGGGACTTTGCCTTTCTGAAAATAGTGTAACAACTTGTAACAACAATGCTGCTTGCCTCTACTGTGGCTGTGTAAGATCAACAACACCAGCACACAGGAAGGCTGCTAGCACAGGTTCTTTGATCTGCTTTTCTAAGGAAAGCAACTTTAAGGGGTTAACAATATCACATTAATCAAAAATGCATATATTTTTCACTTAGTTCAGGGGGAAAAACCAGCACCCTGAACTTCAGAGCAAATACAAACAGAAATTACAAACAGAGACAATATAAACAGAGCAACCACACTCAGTTATCAACAGACAGGCCTCTAGCTGCCTGACCAAAGAATTACATAGCTACCAGAGAGAGAGGCACCAACATCTGGGTTTTCAAAGCTGAGGGGCTCCATCAGCAACCCAGAGTCTTGTCTGGTCAAATCCCATGACACTCTTCTGGTGAGTGAGAGCCCCAAACAAAATGCTAACCTCTGAGTTTATATACCCTGCTCAAGGTCAAAGAGCATCATAACCATGTGACTCAATCCTGTGTGAACCAGGCTTTCTTGTTTCTTAAGCAGGTCAAAGGCTTTTGATTCAGTCAAAGAAACAAAGGCCAGACTCATCAAAGGCACTTGATTACCTCAGTGCTCCAAAAGAGAAAACAGTAAAAAAGTCCCTCCTTAATTACCATTACACAACTTAACAAAAGTTTGCTTACTGACTGTGGTCAAAGTCCTTAGATAATGATAACTGTGATTCATATCATGATGTCTGGTTTGTGTTTTTTATGATCTTCCTTAAAATATCTATAAGATATATTTGCATCTTAGCTTATTGACCCTATTCTGTGATGTCAAGTGTTATGCTTCTTCATTCTGGGGAATATAAATGAATTGATGCTGCTTCCTATATGTATCTAGACACACATTAAAACATAGCTATATCAATAATTAAGGCCTTTCTCTGTTTTAGGATCTTTTTGTATTGGAAGTTTATTTTGCCTTCTTTACAGAATTTGAGTTGGCAACCAGAGAATTCTATGGAAAAAAAAAGTAATAAACTTCTCCATAAAGTCTTTGGTTCCCACACTGAGAAAATAACTCAAAGCCATTCTCTTAGCACTAGCTATCTAATTTTAAAAGCCTCCCAAAATGATTGAAAATCTCAATACACAACAAAAGTGAAACATCTCTTCTTCAAAAGGTAAAGCTGTGAAGGCATCTTGGTGGAGGAGCTGTTACACCATCACATAACTTCAATCTGGAAACAGTTTTAGAGGATTGTAGCTTCCTTCTCCGACCCTCATTTTCTAATTCTTATGAATTTCTTTTGAAAATATAGCATCTGTGCTTTTACCTTTTCATTCCCCTAGTGTAGACCTTACTTTACCACATAATTCCTCATTTGAAGAAGAATTTGCTGACAAATGTAGGCAATAAAGCAGGTAAGAGGATTTGATCAAGTCTCCTCATTTTAAAATAGATTAAGCTCACTCAACTAACTGCAGTGAGTAAACTTAATTTAGGGGGTAATAAGACAGCTAATTGTTAATTTGACATTAATAGTAAAGAAATCTTATGCTTTCTCAGGGTATTAATTTTGCTTTGAAATAATAGATACTTCACAATTACTTGAGATTCTGTCCAAGGATAGAATGACACTAACAAGGGATAATAAAAATCTATTTACATGGAATTTTTCAAATGTAAACAAATGTGTTTTAAACTGGTATGAAAAGTTGAGTGCGAAAAAAAAAAAGTCTATGTATGTACTTTCACCATAGGAAACTAAAATCAAGAAAGGAATAAAAAACTCATGGCCATAGATGTCTATAGACAAGTGCTTCAAGTATAGAAATAAAATCAAGCTAAACTAAAGACCTTAATGCAAGGAGACGATTTTGACCTCATGGGTATCACGGGTCTTGTGGCAATAAAATAATTTATCTTATTCTACAGGAACAGAAGAGGTAAAGGAAATGGAACAGCAATTTGCATATTAAGAAGATATATAAACTTATTGAGGAAATTTATAGGAAAATATGTGGATAAAAATCAATGGATGGCAGATGGAAACTGAGATGGTATTTTAATAAGGAATTTGCCATAGAGCACTTAGACGAAAAAGAAAATCAACGAGAAGGCATGGAAGCAGATCACAAGCATAGAAGCATGTCAAACTAAGGATGGAAGACCAGTTATCTGGACACCTACTAGAGTGGTCTCTTCCCAAGGAACAACAGTTATTAATTTTTTGGCTTGCCTTAATGATAATTTCATCCTTTCAAAGATGGTGGAAGGAATAAAGGCACCTGTAGTTTTGGATTTGATTCTCACCAACATGGAAGAAATGACTAAAGAAGTAGAGATGATGGGAACTTTTGCTGGGGAGGTGAAGACATAAAGAGAAATAATTCTATTGAGGAGTAAAAGGAGTTGTTGAAAGGGAGTGATATAGATATACAATGAATTCTTTGAATAACATTGAGAAAATGATAAACAACTTTATAAATTTAATAATTGCCACCACTACCATGAAACGATAACCAAATAAATATACCATAGGAGGAATAAGGATGGAGGAGATCCATGCAGAGTCTAGATTAAAGAGGGTGTCTCAATGAATGCTGAGATCTTCCAAATGCTCCCAGTTTTGAATGGCATTGTCATGATTCCATTAAGTCTGGAACATTACAGAGACTCCTAGAAAAGATGTATGACTACTGAACAGTATTCGGTCTGGACAGGTCACATGGAAAAGACCAAAGATATGAAGAATTTTTATTGTTGAGATCCTATCTTGAATTTGTATAGAACTTGTCCATAAGTGCATATCTGAAACAGATAATATGGATGACAATAAGCTATCTTGGGCCTGCAGTTGAGCAGAAGGAGGAGCATGTAGTAGTTGTATTATCTTCAGGCAATTGCAAAGCTTCTAGCTTCTTTTAGGACCCCAAGTTTCTGCTTAATAAAAGGATTTGTTCTGTAAAACTTGGACTCAGTCAAAAGGCCACACCCAAGCACCTAGAAGGCCTCAAGGTTAAAAGTTCCCCACCCTTGGGCTAAACAGAGAAACAATATGTAAATAATTTTGCACAAACAATCCATATACATGATAAATAGTAAATAATAAAGAAGGCATTAGAATTAAAGAAGATTAGAAAAGACCTCCTATAGATGGCGGAATTATAGTCAGCAAATCAGGAGAGCCAGGAGGCAGAGATGAGGAGGGAAAGCATTGTTAAGGATCCAAGACAGATATGCACAACTTAACAGTATGTAGGGGCCAAAATTAAAACAGGCTAACCTTATTTGGGCTGCAGATAGGTTTTTAGTGGCTCCCTTTCCAAGTAAAGGTATAATTAATGATTAAACTATTTTGCAAATAAACCATATTAAGAAGGGAAATTTCAATTAATATCACTTAATTACACTTACTATTTAAGATTTTTATCATGAAATCACATTAATGTTAAAAAAAATTACTTTGCCAAGTGGTACAAGTTTTAATACATTTTTCAGGTTTTCTTGCTGTTTACATTTAGTTAATGGGGCATATTACACTTCTTGTCAGCAATCAGCCTATCATACTCCAGAAATGTGTTTGAAATCAATTTCTTTAGAAATCTGAAAACTTAGTAGCCACTTCATTTTCTGAAAACCATTTTTCCCCACTGAGATTTTTCAACAATTTGAATACTTTAATTTGTTTTTCATTGACATCCAACTTACTGGTCAGGATGTTTTCATTTAAAATGGCGACACATTGTATTCCTTCAGAATGGCTATTACTTTTCATCAAACAAAGCACAATATTTTGTCTCTGATGCAAGTAAATAAGTATCTATTTGCCCACTCTGGAATAAGTACTCTATGTCCTGATTCAATCTTCCATTTCTCTTTATCACCCATTTTACAAAGTTACCCCCACAATGTTAGAACCAAAAAATCTCCACAGCAGCAGCTCATGTACAAGGAAATACTGAACTGAGTGTCTGATCTTGGAGAGAATACCAGACACTCATGTAACTTGGAGGGTGGCTACCCAGCGAGGGAGGGGAAGAAGCCCTAGTGGGTGTCAGCTATATTGGTGTGTGGCTGCACTCACTTTGTCCCCGTTGAACACCAATAATGACCAAAAACACAGCAAAAAGATACGACTCTTGCTCCTCTTAGACTAGAGACAGATTGATGATGGTTGGCTTCCATGGATTATGTGACAAATAGGAGAAAATGGCAACCCAGCTACCATGTTACAGGAAAGCAATTTAAGCGGGACACAGACAAAGCACTGGTTATATCTTTACTTTTTTTACATCCTTTCATTTTGTGTGTGTGTGTGTGTGTGTTACCTGAAATTATGGGCTATATGTTGTGCGGGCCTCATCTACAATGTGGCATGCAATATTCAAGGTGTTGGCGATACTAATACAACAATTAAATTGGTTGTTGTCCTTTGTTCTCAAAGAGGACCAAAATGACATCACTATCCTAGAGTCAAGTTTCAGTGTGTCCGACTGTTGCTGATCAGACTAATAAGAGCTTGGAATGCTCTACCACAGGTGGGCACAAATAGTCTGTTTGAACATTTGGGGTGGATACTCTGAACTTGCACATCCTGTATTTCCTTTGAGCTGTTTCAATTGTGCTTTGCTCATAGAGCACAGCACTTTCTCTGATGCGGGCAGGCCATGCTGAGCAGTCCTGTACCACTGTCTTCCATGTCACCCAATCAATTCCAAAGTTCTTACGAGAGACCATGAGAGTGTCCTTGTATCACTTCTTCTGACCACCATGTGAATGCTTGCTCTGTGTGAGTTCTCCATAAAATAGTCTTTTTGGCAAGTAGATGTTTTGCAGTCAAACAACTTGGCCAGCCCATTGGAGTTGCTGTCTCTGAAGCAGAGTTTGAATACCTGGCAGTTTAGTTTGAGTAAGGAGCTCAGTGTCTGGTAGCTTACCTTGCCAGGTGATCTTCAGAATCTTCCTAAGACAATTCAAATGGAAGCAATTCAGTTTCCTGGCATGGTGCTGGTAGATTGTCCAGGTTTCATAGGCATACAACAATGAGGTCAGCACAACGGCTCTGTAGACCTTCAGTTTGGTAGTCAGTCTAATACCTCTTCTCACCCATACTTCTTTGGAGCCTCCCAAACACTGAGCTAGCTCTAGCAATGTGTGTGTCAATCTCATTGTCAATGTGTACATCACTGGAAAGTATACTACCAAGGTAAGTGACCTTATCTACAGCATTCCACATCGTAGTTAAATAGTCCCTAATCTTAAGGAGCTTAAATTCTACTAGTGGGATAGCATATGTAGTGCAGAATAATGGACAGGGAGGGAAGCTTTAATCTAAGCAATTACAGGGATTATGAGTAGAGCCAGAAGACAATAGATAGTTGTACCCTTTCCAGTAACATTCATAAGATTGATTTGGTTATGGTTCTGTAACCAAGTTAGAAAATAGGGAGGAGGAAACCATGGTCTGGTAGGTTGGTTGGCAAGATACCCATGTTGGCTAACCAAGATGCCCTGGTGTCTTGGTGGCTGATAGCAAAGGATTAAGCATTGACTGGGGGGAGTTACATGTTGATTTTTCAGGAATCTTTCTTTTTGTATGTAACCTGAATTTACAAGAAACTGAATTCCCAGGAGAATTAGAATCAACTTTGCTAAGAACTAAGATCTTCCTTGAGTGTAGGATGAGGAGGTTACGTTTCCTAGGTTGCCAACATTAGGGAAGAAAAAAAAAAAGAGAAATGATGAAAATATTACAGTTCTTTAATTTTTGGAGCAAGAATACAATGTAAAATGTACTCATTACTACTGTACACTGTTGATATTTCCTCCTGACTCTTACCTAGTGGTTTTTTAAGCATGAATATTCAAACAAATATCTTTTAAAATATTTCATTTACATGGTAGTTAACGTATCACTAAATGAGTATATTTTAACCAAACAAATTTTTATCTATTTTCTTTTTTTACATTTTTGTACCTAGTAGTTTGTTTTGTGAATTTGAAACAAATCACTAGATATAAAAAGTTAAAGAAAAAGAGGTTTCAAAAAATTCTTGTTTGTATGTTAGTATTTGAGTACTTTGTGGTTACGTTTTCAATCTCAAAAGACAACTCCCAAGTTGTTAAATGAAGAGTTTGCAGATAATTGCCAAATTTGAAAGTTTATGGGATGCATATCAGAATTAGAAGTGAAGAAAATTAATTACAATTTGAGTTAGAAAATCATAGTGACTACTCAACATTTCAGATTATTTTAAAGTTCAAAGTTGCAATTTATTCTGAGTTGGCATCATTTTCACGTTTCTCCTTCCTTAATGTGGGTAGCCTAGGAAATGTAACTTCTTCACCTAGTAACTATGGATATTCTTAATTCTCAGAAAAATTGATTCTTATTCTTTCCCAATTCAGTTTCTTCCCAAAATTAAGGTAATATAAAAAGACTTTGCCCCTCTCCCCACCTTTAAAAAGGACTATCTAATGTGATATGATGAAAAGAGCACTGAATATGCTGTCAAAGAAGCTTAGTTGTCATTCCTAAGTTTGCTACTCACTACATGTGTGACTTTGGGCAAGTCATTTCTCTTCTCTGGTTCTCATTTCATCTGTAAAATGAAGAAACTTGAGTGGGTTGCACCTTGTTCCTTCGGTTTCTGTATTTATGATCCTAAACTCTCAGCTTGAAGTTTTCCAGTTTGATTTCATTTCTACCATAAGAATTGTATCTTTACTTTGGGCATAAGTTATGATGAACTGGAAAATTAGGGACCTCGATTTTATTCCAGAGCCTGCCACTGACTTTAGACATAGCTTCCTTCTGGATTCCAGTTTCCTCAGTCCCAAATGAGGTAATGAGAACACACTTAAGGCCCCATTCAACCCTCAAGATTCTATGATTTCACTCTACATTGGTCTTTATATGAGATAATGAATATGAAATCACTTTGGATAGCATAAAAAACCCACAAAAATATAAGATACTTCTGTAGAAATGAATTGTCTATATATGATCAGAGGCCAAGGATATTTTAGCAGGGAATAGTCAAGGTTTGTAAATTCTTTACTTCTGCAAACATTTGTTTATATGCTGGGTGTTGATAGAACACACAAAAATATATGACACGCAAGCAGCTTGCCATCTAGCAGGGGTAATGTACTGAAATAGATTCATGGGAGTTCACTTAACCTTGACTAGATGGTACATATCAGAATTTGTTTTATCTCTAATATTCTATTTACTTGGATAATTTTTAATGAGAAACAATGATATTAAGCTTATGCATTTTTCTTCCAGGTTTAGTAAAGCCTCAAAGATGGAACCAATTCAATATAAGACCAATTCAACTCAATTCAAGAATCCTTCATAAGCTTCTGCTATGTGCAAAGTATAGTGCTGGGGTGGGGGGTTAATAGTTCATATAATTCACTAAGATCAAGTACATTTTGTTGGTCCAGAACAAAGGTAAGGTAGGGGAAAAACGAAGTCAAGAAATGGGTTAAGAACTCTGCATCATGGTCTGAGGTCACAGTTCTAACTTTATTCATGCTTAACCCTCTTGATGGGGTATAGGCTCTGGGAACCCCCTTGAACTCTCCTTGAATCTTCCCACTTGATCTGGAGTTCACCTGACGACATAAGCCTTCCATTAGACCTAGGCCCAAATCTCTATTACCCTCATCCTAGCCTAGCTCTCTAGTGTCTTGTTATCTCCAAGTAACCTTCAGCTACTTCCCACCTTTGATCCTATCAAATATCTATGACCAAATCTGTTACCCCTAAACTAGTCTAGCCCTCCATTGTCTGTTACCTCCAGATTGCCTCCAACAACTTTCTATCCTTGATCCCATCAAAATCCCATTTTCTTGATTCCTGGAGTCTGACCTCAAGTCACCCCAGTTCCATCAAGATCCTCATTAGAATCCTCCTCAAGACCCTTCCTGAATCCCTCCTTCCATCACCCCAGAACCACCCCTATATCCCTCACACAGTTTTTCTGTATATTGTGTTTGCTCTCGAGGAGGACCCTGACATCAGGGAATTGATGACATGACTTGCAGTTGACTTTGATTTGAGTGAGGGAGGGCTGTACAAGGTCACCAGCCTCACTTTCTCTTCCAGAGCCATCTGGGTCCAGTGACCTGATATTCACCAGGAGGACTGGAGATGGCCAAGGATGCTTTGGGAGACCCTGGCCCTTTCAGGCCAAGGTCTTTTAGTTTCTCACTTTGAGTGAGGTAACACCTATTCAGTGAACAGGCCCCTTTAAGAAGTTAATCAAGGGATGACCCCTTTAATCAAAATTCAGAAAAAATCAAACTGGGAGGGCAAGACCCTCAAAGTTACTGGTCAAAAGAAAAACAGTTACTATTTGTTGTTTACATTCACTCTGTGCTAGGAGGGCAGGGACCTATTGTCCAATCTATGAGCTCCAGAGTGAATTGGGTTTGAGGCTTGGTTTTTGGGAAGGAAATCTAGCCAGTAAACCCAAAGGTAAGGAGGCAGACTTCAGCCATGGCAATGGAGCATGGAGGGAGAGGGAGAGAGGGAGAGAAGGGGAAAGGGAGAGATTTTCTTAAAGTACAGGCTTGATCATGTCATCCCCCTATTCAATAAAGTCCAGTTACTCTCTATTGCCTCCAGGATCAAATTCAAAATGTTCTGTTTGGCATTCAAAACCCTTTATAACCAAGCCCCCTACTATCTTTCCAGTCTTCTTATAGCTTACTCCTTGTCATCCATTCTTTGATACAAATACATTGATCTCCTGGCTAATCCACAAATAAGACACTCCATCTCTCAGATCCCAGCATTTTCTCTGGCTGTTCCACAAGCCTAGAACACTCTTCTCTGTGCCAACTACTAGTCTCCCTGGTTTCTTTTATGTCCCAACTAATATATGTTCTACAGAAAGCCTTCGGAAACTCCTAATTCATATGCCTTCCCTCTATCAATTATTTTCTATTTACCTCATAGATAGCTTTCCTTTTTTTGCATATTTGTTTGTATATGGTCTTTCTCATTTGATTGCAAGCTCCTGGAGGGCAGTGACAGTCTTTTGCCTCTTGTATGCTTAGTACAGTACTTGACTGATAGTAGATCCTTAATAAACTTTACTGACTGTTTACTGACTGATTGAGTCAAATCATTAAGGCCTTTAAATGCCAGAGGAGCATTTATTAATACTCACATGCAGGACATTGTAGTGGTGCTGGGTAGACAAAGACAAAAAGAAATACTCTTTGACCTTAAGATCCTTAGATTCTACTGGGGTTCTTTATTTTTTTATGATCATAATGCATACATTGTATTAGACCTGCAATTTGACTAAATCCACAAAGGTACAATTGGTGTCATAGGCTATGTATCCCTTGTTTTCACTTTGCCATTTTGTCCCTGTCATATTGTTATTGTGTTTTTTTTTTTTCCTTTTGGAAAGAAAGAGGACACCTTATCTCTTTTTTTTTTTTTTACCTCTCTATGCCTCAGGCTACATGATTGTTTCTTAGAGAGCACACTTGTTAGTTTGGCTCCTGGTTTGAAAAGTAATTATTTTGGCATTAACTTCCATATCTCTTCATTTGCCATCTGTTGGTACGATTACTTAAATGATCCAAATCCTCTCAAGTTAGGGTGTATTTTTGCCTCATTATTTGCTTGAGCTCCCATACAAGTACCACTCAGGAAATAAGGAATCCTTTCTGTCCTGTAAAGGAGGCCATATGAGACCCTGGGAAGAGTGTTGATTCTGCATTAGAAGAACTTGTATTTAAATCCTCATTATTTTCCTTCTTTTTTTTTTCTTTTGGAGGGGGGGAGGCAGGGCAATTGGGGTTAAGTGACTTGCCCAAGGTCACACTAGCTAGTAAATGTGTCAAGTGTTTGAGGCCAGTTTGAACTCAGGTCCTCCTGACTCTAGAGCCTGTGGTCTACTCACTGTGCCACCTAGCTGCCCCTGTTTTCCTTCCTACCTGTGTGCCCTTGGCCAAGTTATTTTCTCTCAGGGCCTCTGTTTTTTCACCTGTCAAATGGAGGGTTTGGGCTCTAAGGTCTTTTCTGCCTTTCAGCTGAAAATCATATAAAGTGGTTTGAACATTGAAAATGTAGAGAATAACATCCAGTTTTTTGAGATTTAGTAAAAAAGCTTACTTTGTATGAAAAAAAGATAGTTTTTACTAATTGTGATCAAGAAAAAAAAAGTAATGTCCACAGTTTTAACTACTTCACTTTAAGAGAGTCTTTGCTTTATGACTTTCAAGTTATCTAAGAAATGTCTCACTTCAACAATTTCTGTTTTGGAAATGACAGTGACCATTGACTGCAGAGATCTCCCTGGATAGTCCATTTCTTATTCAAAACACTCTTGGACTTTGGCAGCTGTCTAACATTGGCTTCTAAACCATTCTTCCTTCAGGGCTCTCCATTTGTCTGTTGTTCTCTTAAGACTTTTTTGTTCACATCCCCACAAACATGTCTCTTCAAAATGATTACATATTGCAGTAGAGATTGTTTTAACTTTTTTTTTTCACGTGGCTCTTCAACCACCTACATTTTATCTTTCACATGGATCCTTGCTAAAGTTTTTTTTTTCCTCTTTTTTTTACTTTCCTTTTTTTGTCAAGGGGAAGTCAGAGCAATTGGGATTAAGTGACTTGCCCAAGGTCACACAGCTAGTAAGTGTGTCAAGTGTCTGAGGCCAGATTTGAACTCAGGTTCTCCTAACTCCAGGGCTGGTGCTCTACTCACTGTGCCACCTAGCTGCATTGTAAAGTTTTTTTTTTTTTAATGTACATGTAACAGACTATCTACTGAATTACTCTAATTTATCATGTTAGCAGATTTCTGAAATTACAGTGACTACAACTCCCATTTCCTTCACTCCTTTCTTTTAGGCAACTGCGTATTTCATGGAGGGAATGCATTTGCTGAAGCATTTTTTTTTAAACTTGGGTATTGTAGTGACTTCCAGGATTTCTGAATGAGGTATTGGGTTTATTCATTAGTTGTCAGAGATTGGAAAAAAAATTTCCCAAATGATGACTAGAAGAATAGCTGCTTAGGATCTCAATTTTCTGTGTACCCCTTATGTAACTTAAATAAGACATAGAACAATACATATGACTACACATATTTATATACATGTTTGGTAAGAGATCAAAACCTGAACCTAGGGTGTTTGAGCTAGGCTGTTGGTGAATTATTTAGACTCTGAGGCTTTGTTTCCTTATGAGTAAAACATTCATAATAGCACTTCTCATATCTACCATAAACATATTGTGAGAAGAGAATTTTGTAAAGTGTTTTTCCAGTATCATTAATTATTAGCATGGACCATTTGATCACTGGTAGACCTTGCTTTAAAATGTTTATTTTTATATTTTAAGGATTCATTATATTTTTGGAACTTTACCAGAGTATCAAATTATCTTTATTGATGAGTTATTGAAGATTCAACTAATCTACTACATCTAGCTTGTTCCCAGACCATGAATCCAACCAACCACTCTGAGAAGCCTGTCACATACCCCGAAGCTGTCTGTTTAGCATCCTCCTCTATCTTTCTACTTCTTATTTTGGGAATAGTAATCAATCCCATACCATCAATTAATCATTCAAGAAGCAATTATTAACTATTTAGTATAGACACAATAGACATTGTGCTAGGTTCTGGGGATACAATAGGGAGAATGAAACAATTCTTACTCTCAAGGAATTTACATTTTAATAGGAAAGATATTACATATATAAGAACCTACAAAAATAAACCAATAATGCTACTTTTTCTGGTAAATGAATGACATTCACTTACCCTATGGCACCATTCATGATCTCTATGATTTTGTGACCAACAAATCTTTCCTAGAGAATCACTTCTCCTAACACCACGAATAGGGTGATATCACCCCCTTTTAGAATAAAAACTCTTTGAAGGCAGGGAATATGTCTCTTCTGTATTTGAATTCCCAATACCGAGCATATGTCTGTCAAAAAGGAGGCACTTCACAAGATTTTTTTTCCATCCATCAGTCCATCCATCCATAATCGGGGAACTTGAGTTTGAGTTTAGTTCTGTTACTTATTGCTATATGACCTTGGATAATTGGTTTAATCTCTCTGAGCTTCATTTTCTTCATCCTTAAAATGATGAGATTGGGCTATAAACAGTTCCTAACCAGAGGTCTATAAACTTTTTTTGTAATATTTTGATAACTATATTTTAATATAATTGATTTCCTTTGTACTTTTTTTGTTTCCTATGAAGTAAAATTATGTTGCATTGTAATTTCCTATGAATCATAATTGTTGGCATCTAAAAATATTCTTTTGAGAAAGGGTACATAAATTTTATCAGACCCCCAAAGGGACCAAAGATTAAGAACCCCTGGGCTAGATGACCTGTGGAATCTATGTTCTAATGTCTTGTGATCCTCTGATATGATTTTAACACCATTCACCAATACATAAACGATCTTCTATGTCTAAGGGCATTGTCTTCATGAGTTCCATAGGAGAAAAAAATCATGAACTGGTGTTCATCTTTAAGGTAACCAGCTTCTTACAATTTAGTCATGTTGGTCCTCAATAGTCAGTCAAAAAGCATTTATTAAGTATCTTCTGTGTGTCAGGCATTGGGCTAAATGCTGATGATACAAAGAAAGGTAAATGACAGGTTCTGATCTCAAGGAGCTCACAGTTTAACGGGGGAGACAGTATTCAAACAACTATGTGCAAACAGGCTATATACAGGATAAATTGGAAATGATCAACAGATGGAAGGCATTAGACTTAAAAGGGATTGGAAAAGGCTTCCTGTAGACGGGAAGAATTTTAGCTGGGATTTGAAGGAAGCCAAGGAAACCAGGAGGCAGATGTTAAAGGGGAAAACATTCCAGGAATAGGGGAGAGTCAGGAAAAAAATATTCAGAGTAGGGAGATGAAGTGTCTTTTGAGGAACAGCAAGGAAGCCACTGGCTCAAAGATTATACGATGGGGCAAGGGGTATTTAAGGTGTAAGAAGACTAGAAAGTTGCTGGGGCAGGTGATGAAGGGCTTGGATAGTAAATACAGTACTTTATATTTACCCCTACACATAATGATGAAGCACTGCAGTTTATTGAACAGGTGAGTGATGTGGTCAGGTACACAGTGTCTAACTTGAAGCCTTTCCAGTATGGTTCTAGGACCTGCTCAAGCTTGAGCCCATTGACATAGCCTTAGAGGAACTAGAGTTACCACTATGCCATCATGAAACATTCAGAAAGGACTTTCACCAAGTCAGACTAAAGATATAAAGATATGCATTCAAAAGAAAGACAAATATATATTAGAAATTAATTTCATTAAAATAGATTCCAAAGAAGTTTCCTTTAGTCTATTTAAGTTGTTATTTAATAAGCTATTAACAGTTGAATTTTATATTTAAAATTTGTTGAGTTGATTATACTTAATTTTAGGGAAATCCATCTGTGGTATTATAGTTGGAACAATATCCTAAACTCTCTCAATGACTTTCTTTGAAATTTGATTGGTTCAGAGGAATAAAGACTGTACTATTTACATCACTTCCTCATCTTCTGAATACAAAAATATTGGAGGTGACTTTGCTCAGGTCAATCAGCTCGAAGTGTCTTCAATGCCTTTCCTTAATAACACTTGTCAATTTGTATAGTGCTTTAAGGTTTTCAAAGCACTCTGTGAGGTAGGTGTTATTATCATCTCTATTTTTAGCTGAGAAAACTGAAAAGGTGTGATGTAGACAGGGTCACACAACTAAATAGGATTCAAACTCAGGTCTTCCTGACTCCTAGCTCACTCCATCTTCTGTGCCACCTACCTATTGAATATCCTTTTGTTGTTAAGTAAATCATTTTTGGTTAATTGTTTAATTAGTTTTAAGAGTCTCACTTTGTTCCAGTATCTAACCTAAACTACTAGGTGAGTGTCCTGAGATAGGTCCAAATCAATAGAGGTATAGTAGGCATGTTTTTGTTTACAATTTAACAAGTCCATCTTCAGCTTTTTAAGTTTGTTAGTTTAACTGTCCAAGGTAGTTAGAAGTCTAACCCCTTCATTTTACAAATGAAGGAAATAGGCCCTGAAAGGTAAAAATGAATTGCCCAAGATCACATACCAATCAGCAAACATTTATTAAATACCTACTGTATTCCAGGGACTATGATTAGCACTGGAAATACAAGACAAAAGAGAAACTACTCCAGCCCTCAAGGATTTCACATTCTACAGGAAGACAAGATCTAGATAGAATTGTCTTTGGAGTAAGAAGCTCTAAGCTCAAATTTGGCCTCTGACAGTAACTACGTGATCTTGGACAAGTCAACCAGCTACCCTAGGCATCAGTTTTTTCAACCCCAAGACGTGGTTCTAGTTTTAGACCTATGATTCTTGTCTATCTGTCTATATCTCTTTTTCTGTACTTCTGTGTTTCTGCATGTGTATGTGTCTCTGTCTCTCTCTCTTTCTACACACACACACACACAGACACACACACACACAGACACAAATGATCAAAACATAAATGCAAAATAAATGGTCAATTTTTGAGTGAAGTTACTAGCATTTAGAGGATCAGGAAGTGTTTCATGTAGAAGCTGACAAATGCAGGAGTAAAACAGGATGGCATTTCAAATATGAGGTATAGCCTATGCAAAGACACAGAGATACAAAATGGAATGCCAAGTGTGAGGTATGGCAAAAGGCTATACAAGGCAATAAGTGCCAGAGTCAAGGTTGAAACTCAATTTCTATGACTCTAAATCTGCTGACTCTTTCTTGTACCAGTCAGCAAATCTATTTATTGAAATATTATTCTATATTTTCTGTATGGCCTTAATGATCCATTTTATTTACTATTTTTTAAAAAATTTCTTAAAAGACAACCTTTATTTCACCATATCATAAATTCAGGAAATGATAGAACTATATAGTCTCATTTATTTTATGTTTTGTATAAACATTGTTTTTTTTCCTGGTTTCCTTTAGTTGCATATGAGAATAAATATGCCTTTTTCTCATTGTGTTCATCCATAGCTTCTGAGGATCTCTAGAACTAGAAAAGAAGATGGCAGAATAGAGACTATTGGACTGGAAGTCAGGAAACTGGGTTTCAGTTGTACCTCTGATATTAATTATTCTCGTCTGAACTAGTCACTTAAACTCTTTGATTCTGAGTTTCCTCATATGTTAAATGGAGATAATAATAACTGAATTATCCTTCTCACTAGGCTGTGGTGAGCCTCAAATGAGACAATACATATTGATTTCTTTGGAAACTTTAAAGTGGGGGGGAGGCATAGATAAGATAGTGGAATAGAGAAGCACTTGGCCAAGCTCTCCCAACATTCTCTTCCAAACAACTTTAAAATAATGCCCCAAATTGAATTTGAGAGTGGCAAAGCCAACAAAATATCAAAGTGAGACATTCTTCCAACCTGAGACAACTTAAGATTTCAAAAAGAGACATCTATTGTACAGGGGTAGAGGTTAGCCTGGAGTCCGCATGGATGAAACACCAGTGGTGGGACTAGATGGTGGTAACAAACAGCAGCAGCATCAGGAGCTCTCAAGCCAGAAAAAAAACAAAAAAATAACCCAAAAAACCCAACCAAACAAGGAGACATAACAAGTGGTCAGAAAGAGATTACAGGGGACCCTTGTTCTAACATTAGATGTAAGATCGGATGCTATTTGGCAGCTCCAGGGCCTATATCCACTTTTGGGTCATAGTTCAAGGGCAGAGAGGGGCACTTTCAATCAAGAGGGAGTGGGAGCCCTGAGGGGCAGTATCACTTCCTGCACACGAAGGGCTCGGGGACCTGGAGGAACAGTATCATTTCTGCTAAGAGAGTAGGGGCCCTGAGAAGCAGGGAATTCTAGAGAATCATGGGACTTTTTTGGGTAAGCACTAGAGTGTAGACCTCCAAAGAGAATATTTATCACACTTCTCTCCAGATCACACCACCTTGGAAGCACTGAAAACTTCTAAAGCCCCAAGAACTAGCCCTGAAAACAGCAGTTCAAAAAAGCCTGAAACTTGACATAAAATCCCTTTTCTCTTTCCCTTACCTCTACTTCCTTCCACAGTGCAAGAA
>CM053625.1:50603675-50624984 GCA_028646595.1 Phalanger gymnotis | reverse complement strand
TTCTTTCTTTCTTTCTTTCTTTCTTTCTTTCTTTCTTTCTTTCTTTCTTTCTTTCTTTCTTTCTTTCTTTCTTTCTTTCTTTCTTTCTTTCTTTCTTTCTTTCCTTCCTGCATCCCTTCTGTGCCTTGTACAATTGCCTGGACATAGTAGACTTCGAATAAATGTTTAAATGGAATTACTGAACTCTCCTTTCACAAACCTCTTTCAGTACTATGTACAATGTGTTTGACAACATCTAGATATTGCTAGAAGCTGTGTCAGATGCTTGAGATGATTTTCTATAGAAGGGCAGCATGGTACAGTGGAAAGAACAGTAGAGTTGGCACTCTGAAGTTATGAATTTGGATTCCATTTCCATCACATTAGCTTTGAGAGGCTGTATGTTATAGTGGTGAAGGCACTGAACCTGGAGTCAAAAAGACCTGGGTTTAAATACTACCTCTGATTCTATGACCCCAAACAAATCACTTCAACTCTCTAAGTTTCCTTATCAGTAAGATGAAGAAGTTGGACTTGAACTCTAAGCACCCTTCTAGTTCTAAATTCATGATGCTATTTGGGTAGCCAAGGGAAAGTTTTACCTTACTGAGCCTCAGTGTGTTCATCTGAAAAATGGAGATAATACTTGTACTATGTACTTTACATTGTTATTGTGAAGAAAACACTTTGAAAATGAAAAAACCCAATAAAATATTGTTATTATGGCATAAAATTTCTAACTTAGCTGATTTTATGTTTGTGAAACATCTAAGACTGAGGAAGGATTAGAACTATGATATCTGAATTCATTTGGGTGGTATTTACTCATAGTTAAGATGAGTAAAGATGTATCTTAATAGAGAGACAAGAAGAAAGGTCAAGACAGTGGCTCCTTTGACTTAAATCTCAACAATACTAATATAACCAGGCTTTGATGGCTAGGATGGAACCACTTATTGAATTTCTCATCCACCACTATCCATGTGCACATAGTATATCAGTGGGTATCAGGCTGACACCATGTCTGGTCTTGGTTATTGATGAGGTTTTCTCCAACACGTCCTAGAAGAGTTAGCTGTTAGCCACATTTAATACTGTTGTTTGATGTCTTGTGTCATAAGAGAGATAGCAGTCAAAGTAAGTGCTGGTTTAGGATGTAAACTTATTTCCAATACCTTAGAGAAGGAGATGATGGAAGATTATGAAGAATATCAGCTTGTAAAATACTGAGAAGCATTGGAGGTAAAAGCAAGTCTGTAGAAAGTTGGGCTTGAGCTCCTACTAACTGATATCAACCTAAGCATTATGGGAAGAATATACAAACATACAAACTAATGAAAAATGGAAATGATCTACAAACATTTCTATAAAAAGAATAAAGTTTTAAAAACTCTAATGATTATAAGATGATGACAGATTTCTAGGTGACAAATACTTCAACCATTTCAAAGGTCCCTTGTTTTCAAGTTATCTGTAGAAATTTTTTTGGTTTTATTTAGGAAATAGGAAGATGGTTTTTCTTTGATGTGCATGTCTTATGTGATGTAGAAAATAGATTGTAATTACTTATATTACACTTCATGGGTAGTAAGTAATTAAGACCCAAGGGATGGTATTTTGAAATAAATCCATATAACTTCTCACTCTATAAGCACAGTTTCCATTTCGCCTGCTTGGAGAAGTATGATTAAGAATAATAGTTTTCTTATTATACCAACACTCATTTGAAGGAAAGTACAACTCATAAAGTAAATGACATTTTTCAACTGGTTCCTTGTTAAAATAATAATTGCATGTATCTCTGAATATGTAAAAAGAAAAAAATGTTTTAGTAGGGTATAGAAAAATGCTGAGGAACTCAGATATTCACAGAAGCAGGCAGTGTTCACCAGTTGATTTGTCTAGGGAAAAGAAAGACACTAAAAATAATTATATGTTTTAGTTCTTTTCAAGTAGAAAACCTTAGGGTTTTCCTGTGACCTGGTGAGCTCACAATGAATAACATCACATGCACAAATGGACAGTATCTTAGCATATATGAAACAAATGGTTATCAGAGTTAATGTTTTCTAAATAAGCTGTCTTTGTACAGTCAAAACATCAACTTATGAAAGCAAAGATAAAAATTCATATGGAATTAAGAAGAAAGGATAAGGATAAGAAGGCAATAGAGTGTGCAGTTCAAATACTTTCCTCTTAGCCTATTCTAATCAACCAAATCAAGAAGAATTCATTAACTACTTACTGTGTGTGAAGCACTGTGCAGGGCACTGGGGATATAAGGAATGAAATAAAAGTGATATAGAGGTCCATACTTCAGAAATGGATGAAGAGACAGGTCTTGAAAAGGATTATCAGTATTTCCTGCAGAAGATTAACAAATATAAAATAATCATCACAAGGGAGAGGCCAAATATGCCTAGAAACCATCTTGAACAGTCAACATTTAGTATATAAACTCATTTCCAAAATCTATTAGAAGAAAATGGTGGAAGATTATGAGAAATGTCAGCTTATAAATCACTGAGAAACAATAGAGGTAAAAGCAAGTTTGCAGAAATCTGAACGTGAGCTACAATTAAACAAAATCTATCTAAGGTTAAATAAAAGGGATAAAAATAGGTTATAAAGAGATGGAAAATAGAAAAGACCTACTAACATTTCTGAGAAAATAATGACAGCAGAACAACCACATCTGGACTCTAACAAACATCTCATTCCCTCATGTACTTCATAAGGACCTAGAATTAGCACCCCCAAAAACCGAATTGTGACAAGCAGTTGGATCAGTTCAAGTTTGCATCAGGTATACTCCTTGTTACAGGTGACAGAAAATTTCTGGACCTGTAGCCATGAAAACCTGAGTTCAAATCTAACTGAAGGTACCTACTATGTGGCCCTTGGCCAGTCACTTAACCTCTTTCTGCCTCAGTTTTTTTCATCTGTAAAATGTGGATATCCCTAGCATGTATCTTCTAGGATTGTTCTAAGGACAAATTTAGACAATACTAAGAGTAGAAGGAAATGGTAAAAGTAGTGCCTGGACCCAAGGACCTTGTTTTTAAATGGAAAGGAGTAAGTAGGTTTTTTACAAACAATATTCTACAGCAACCTATATATTTGCAGTGACATGCTTCCTGAAAACCACCCATATCATTGCAGTGATACAGTTTACCTAAAGATACATAGAATTCATTGCACTTATGGTTTCTTGAGTATTAAAAAAATCCATTGAGCAAGTTAAAGCTTTAAAGCTATCCTCCATCAAGGAGTCTCAAAAATATGTCTGGATCATATAATCTTTCTTTTCTGATGATCCTCTGATGACTAATGTCAAGCAAGGCATGAAACAGGAAGATAAATGCTTTTTGTTGTTGTTGTTCAATCGTTTCAGTCGTGTCTGACTTTTCGCATCCCTATTTGGGATTTTCTTGGCAAAGATACTAGAGTGGTTTGCCATTTCCTTCTCCAGGTCATTTTTAAAAGTTTTTTTTTATTTATTTTTAACTTGTGGAATAAAAAAAGCATTTCTTTAACAGTGTAATAAAAAAGATTATTGAACATGAAACTGCAAACCTATTAAATACATATCATGAGACTTTTCTTTTTTTCCCTTTTTCCTTTTTTTTCTTCCCCCCTGCCCTAGAGATGGCTACCATTAGACACAATTATACATTTATATGCACATATATGCATGTTTGTGTCTAATGGCAGCCATGGTATACATATATATATATATATATGTATGCATATATATGTATGTACGTACGTAAAATCATTCTGTGCACAATACTATTTATCAGTTTTTTCTCTGGATGCAGAAAGCATATTTCTTTATAGGTCCTTTGTGGTTCTTTTGGGTATTTATAATACTCAAAATGACTTATTTTTTCAAAGTTGTTCTTAAAAAATTGTTACTGTATACATCATTCTTTTGATTCTACTCATAATGCTCTTTATTATTTCATGCAAGTCTATTCATATTTGTCTAAGATGATTGAGCTTATTATTTCTTACAGCACAGCAGTATTCCATAACAATCATATAACACAGCTTATTCAGCCATTTTCCAAACCCACAATTTCCAATTCTTTGTCACCACAAAGAAAGCTGCTATAAATATTTTAGAACATATAGATTCTTTTCCTTTTTCTGTTATCATTTTTGGAAATAGTCCTAGTCCTGGTACTGCTGGGTCAAAGGGTATAGACAGTTTAATAACTCTTCAGACATAATTACAGATTGCTCTCCAAAGTCGTTGGATCTGTTGACAATTCTACCAACAATGAGTCAGTGTACTAATTTTTCCACATCCCCTCCAACATTGGTTGCTTTCCCCTTCAATCATTTTATACAATTTGATATATGTAAAATGATATCTCAATGTGGTTTTAGTTTGCATTTCTCTAATAAATGATGATTTAGAGCATTTTTATGTGACTATAAATTATTTTGATTTCTTTATCTAAAAACTGCCTGTTAATATCCTTTGACCATTTGTAAATTGGGGAGTGATTTATTTTCTTACAGATTTTACAAAGTTCTTTATATTTGAGATGAGACCTTTATCTAAGACACTGTCTATAAAATTTTTACATTTTACTGATGAAAAACTGAGGTAATCAGGGTTAAATGACTTATTACAATAGGCATTTTTCTATTTTCTTCCTGCAGATTTTTTATAATATAAATTTATTTGTTTTCAGTTTTCAACATTCTTTTCCACAAGATTTTGAATTCCAAATTTTCTTCCCATCTCTGCCCCAGAGCAGCATGCATTTCGATTACCCCTTCCTCCAATCTGCCGTCCTCTCTATTACCTGCTTCCACCTTTTCTCATCTTCTTCCCTTCTATTTTCCTGTAGGGCAAGAAAGATTTCTATACCTCATTTCCTGTATTTCTTATTTCTTAGTTGCACGTAAAAACGATTTTTAACATTCATTTTTTAAAACCTTGAGTTCCACATTCTCTCCCTTCCTTCTTCCCCACACACCCTCATTGAGAAAGCAAGCAATTCCATATATGTTACACATGTGTAGTCATGCAAAACACTTCCATAATGGTCATGTTGTGAAGGGCTAACTATATAGCCATCTATCTTGTCCTGCCCTCCATTTATTCTATTCTCTCCTTGGACCTGTCCCTCCACAAAAGTGTTTGCTTCTGATTGCCCCTTCCCCCAACATGCCATCCTTTCTATTATCTCCCCTTTCTTATCTCCTTCCCTCCTGCCTTCCTGTAGGGTAAGATAGCTTTCCATTCCCAATTGAGTGTGTATGTTATCACCTCCTTACGTCAAATTTGATGAGAATAAGGCTAACTTATTCTCTTTCACCTCTTCCTTCTTCCCCTCCATTATAAAAGCTCTTTCTTGCCTCTTTTATGTGAGATGATTTTCTACATTCTACGTCTCCCTTTCTCTCTCCCAGAACATTCCTCTCAATTCTTAATTTTATTTTGTAGGTATGATCCTTTCATATTCAGCTGACCTTGTGCCCTCTATCTACATATATATACACATACATATACATATACACATACATACCCACATACATACATATGTATATATATATATATATGTATATATACACATACATAATGCACACACACACACACACACACACACACACACACACAAATTCTCTTTACCCTAATACTGAGAAAGATCTCTTGAGTTACAATTATTTTTCCATGTAAGAACATAAATAGTTCAACTTTAATAAGTCCCTTATGGCTTCTCTTTCCTGTTTACCTTTTTATGCTTCTCTTGATTCTTATAAGTGAAAGTGAAATTTTCTATTCAGCTCTGGTCTTTTCAACCAGAATGCTTGGAAGTCCTCTATTTCATTGAAATTCCATTTTTTCCCCTTAAATACGATACTCAGTTTTACTGGGTAGGTGATTCTTGGTTTTACTACTATCTCCTTTGACCTATGGAATATCATATTCTAAGCCCTTTGATCCCTTGGTGTAGAAGCTGCTAAATCTTATGTTATCCTGATTGTGTTTCCACTGTGCTTGAATTGTTTCTTTCGAGCCACTTGTAGTATTTTCTCCTTTACCTGGGAATTCTAGATTTTGGCTACAATATTCCTTGGAGTTTTCCTTTTGGGATCTCTTTAAGGAGGTGATCCATGGATTCTCTCTCTTTCTATTTTGCCCTCTGGTTCTAGAATATCAGGGCAGTTTTCCTTGATAATTTCTTGAAAGATGAAGTTGTATCAGTAATTAAGGTGGGACATTTCTGTTGTTTTCTCTTTTGGAGCACTTATTTAATCAAGTGCTCTTGATGAGTCTGGCCTTTGTTTCTTTGATTAAGTCAGGAGTCTTTGATGACCTCCTTATCTCAAGGGACAGCTTAGTTTACATGGCTTTGAGTCACATGTTTGTGATGCTTTTAGGTAACATGGGTTTGAGTCTCCTGTTGTGACACCCTTTGACCCTGAACAGGGTGTATAAACTCAGAGGTTGGCGATTTTCCGTTGGGTCTCTCACTCACTGGAAGAGTGTTGATGTGGAGACTCTGTGTAGCCACTAGAGTCCCCTGGCTTGTAAGTCCAGATGTTGATGCTTCCCTGGTATCTATGAATTGTAATTTGAATCAGACCAGGTCTGTCTGTTGATGTCTATAATTTCTATTTTTATTTGCTCTGAAATTCAGGGTACTGGCTTTTCCTCCTGAACGAAGTGAGATATATGTGTGTGTGTGTGTGTGTGTCTTTGATTAAAGTGACATTGTTAACCCCTTACAGTGGCTTTCCTTAGAAAAGCAGATCAAAGAACCTGTGCTGGAAGCTCTTGTTGCTAGTCTTGTTGGGTCTTACATCTCAACAGCAGCTGCTAGCCAAATCTTTGTTAGAGATGTCTAAGCTCTTTTTTTTTTTGGTCATGGTTTTCAGGTAGTCCAATAATTTTTAAATTCTCTCTCCTGGATATATCTTCCAGGTCAATTGTTTTTCCAATTAGATTTTCACATCGTCTTCAATTTTTTCATTCTTTTGGTTTTGTTTTATTTCCTGATTTCTCTTAAAGTCATTAGCTTCAATTTTCTCCATTCTAATTTTTAAGGAATTGTTTTCATTGGTAAGTTGTGGACCTCCTTTTCCATTTGGCCAATTTTGCTTTTCAAGGCATTCTTCTCCTCATTGGCTTTTTGGACCTCTTTTGCCATTTGGGTTAGTCTATTTTTAAGGTGTTATTTTCTTCTGCATTTTTTAGGTCTCCTTTAGCAAACTGTTCACTTGTTTTTCATGGTTTTCTTGCATCACTCTCATTTCTCTTCCCAATTTTTCTCCACTTCTCTTACTTGATTTACAAAATCCTTTTTGAGCTCTTCCATGGCCTTCCTTATTGCCTTCCTCTGGCAGATGTCTTGATCTTTCTTTTCAATAAGTGTGTAAGATTAATATCTTTTCACCAAGAAAATAACCTTCTATAGTCTTACTCTTTTCCTCCTGTTTGCTCATTTTCCCAGCAAATTATTTGACTTTTGAGCTATTTGTTAAGTAGAGGGTATACTGCCCCAAGTTTCGGAGGTTTGTGCAGCTGTTTTCAGAGATACCTCTAGGAATCCATAAATTCTCAGTTCCTTCAAAGTGATATGCTCTGGTCCATGAGAAAAGTACTCTTTTCTGCCCTGGAACTGCAAGGAGAGTTCCCTCTCTACAGCTGCCAGAAGCTCTGCCATGCCAGCATTCCTCCTCACCACAAGACTGCCCCCCAGGACAATGACCCAGATCAGCTGCTTGGTTCTGCCACCGCCTGTAGTCTGAGAGCTCCAGAAGCAGCTGCAACTGCAGCAGTGGCTGCCACTGCCCTGGGGCTGGGCCTGAGGCCAGACCATGCTCTCCCCTCACAAAGGTAAGAGAGCTTTCCCACCGACCTTCGAAGATGTCGTTGGCTGGAAACCACCGGCAGCTGCAAGTGATTCAGTGCCCTGAGGCCTGCTCCAGTCCATTCGGCATGACCCACACTGGCCTGTGCTCCGCTCTGAGCATGGTCTGATACACCCTTCCTGTTGGCCTTCCTGATTATCTTGAGCTGGAAATCTGCTTCATTCTGTCATTTCGTGGCTTCTGCTGCTCTAGAATTTGTTTAGAGTCATTTTTACAGGTATTTTGAGGGGTTTGAAGGGAGAGCTCAATCAGGTCCCTCCTTTAACTCCACCATCTTGGCTCCACCTCTCCAGATTTTTAAAAACTGTCATGTCCATTGAAGACTGAAAATGAAAGCATTCCCTACAAAATGATGAGCTCCTTCAGGTGCTCATGTTTGTGAAGAACATTATGCTAATTGTTTTAAGCCCTAGAACATTGTAGCACTTATATGTGAGATATGTAATCCCTCAAATCAGTTTGCCCTATTCTCACAGGAGGAAAAAATATGAATGAAGAAAGCCTGTTGCCAGTATTATGGAATTCAGTTTGATACACAACTTCTGTAAACTAGTAAATTGGTATATAGAACTTGTACAGACTGTAACTAGACAATAAACTGGGCTCTGAATTAAATAGAAAGCATAAATTGAGGTGGCTTGTATTTAGGAATACAGGTGTTTCTTAATGACTCCAAGCCTCTCCATGAAACAAACATATTTTTTTTAACTCCAATGTCCTTTTAGTGATGTTATATGACTGCAAATAGCAGAACACCACAATCTTTGAAGTTTCCAAACTGTCAGTTGTACAAAGGGAGAGAAGCATGGTAGGAGCATATTAATTGTAAGCAAAAGGTACCATAGAAGATATGATTCAATATTTCAGTTCAACAAATATTTGTTGAACATGCGCTACGTGTAAAGTATTGTATTTATGCAGGAGATGCTAAGATAAAAATCATATAGTTCCTGTCTTAAAATTTCCAACCATGAGGGATATAGTTCAAGTAAATAAAGTTCAAGGACAATTGAGGGGAAAGAAAACACAAACAAATGGAAGTATTGGAGGTTCATGAAAGAGTTGGCACTTGAATTAAGTCTTGACATGAGATTAAGAGGGAGCCCATTGCAGAAATGGAGAATGCCTGGAAAATGTACTGGGAGATAGATCGATCTTCATGACATCAAATCTGGCCCCAGACACTTACTAGCTATGTGATCCTGAGCAAGTCACTTAACTCTGTTTGCCTCAGTTTCTTCATCTGTAAAATGAGCTGGAGAAGGAGATGCCAAACCAATCCAGTATATTTACCAAGAAAACCCCAAATAACATCACAAAAAGTTTGACAAAGCTGATACAACAAAAGTAGGAAAGCTTTAGAATCTTTCTCTCTCTCTGTCTCTTGTGTGTGTGTGTGTGTAAATTTGATGGGAGAAATTGGTCTTTTAGGTATTTGGATCTTAACCCTTAGTTTCCTTTTAACTCTAAGACTATGTTCCTATCAATACAATTATATGGATATGGGCCAAGGGAATTTCTTCGCTAACAATAGATAGTAGAATTTTATTGGTATCATTAAGCATGTGAAGAAGTGCTAAGGCTACATAATGGATTGCTGCTCTTCTTACTAACCTGTCTGAAACCTTGCAGTCTACTAAGCATGAAGGATGATAGACTGTAAGATCCAGGTAATAAGAAATGGGTGGTTGAATTCAGTGACAGAATACATTCATTCATGAAAAGTAAACTTTCAGAAATTTTTTTTCAAATGTTTCTAGATTACTAACATTACATTTGGTTGTGTGTTGGTCTGGTCTTAATAAATCTATCATTTGTGACCTAAAATAATGCACAGAACACTATGTGTTAAACGTTTTTTTGTACAACTATGAAAACATTCTAGATTATGGTATTATTCTGAAGAATTATTATACATTAAAATAAGGACTGAGAAGCTTGAATTTAAGTCAGTGATACAACCTTGAATCCATTCACTTTTTATTTTCATTATTCAGAATAAATGCATAGCTAACATCATAAGATTGTCCTTTAAAAACTAAACTGGGTCACAAGACCTTCTTGGGGGATGGTGAGAATCAATCATGTATTGTATGATGGATGACTATTAAATGATACTTTTTTCCTGTGGTCACCCAAAGTAAATGTTATTAAATGCCCCTGTCAAAGTTTCAGCTCACCATAATCATATAATTAATTTACTTCTGAGGCATCAGATAGTGTCTGATACATGGTAGATTGTCAAACTCAGCCTTTTAAGTATGTGTCTTTTGCTTTTTATGAGGCTTTTCCATAGAAATTTGCATATAAGTGATACAATAGTGTATGTGAGAAGCAACAAGGCCAACATGACTGGATCTTTGAGTGCGTGAAGGAAGCCACTGGAACTTCTTCAGCAAAGGAGTGACATGGTCAGACCTAGGCTTTTTTTGTATTTATTTAGTATTTGTTTTTCCCCAGTTACATGTAAGAACAATTTTTAACATTTGTTTTTAAAACGTTGAGTTCCAAATTCTCTTACTTCCCTCTCCTATTCCACATTGAGAAGGCAAAGCTATTTCATATAGCTTATACATGTGTAGTTACACAAAAAATACCGTAACAGTCTTGTGAAAGAAAACATAGACAAAAAAACTCAATAAAGAAAATGAAAAAAAACCCCGAAAGTTGCTTCAATCTGTATTCAGACAGCATCATTTTGTTCTCTGGGGATGAATAGCATTTTTCATCCTAAATCCTTCAGAGTTGTCGTGGCTAGTGTATTGCTGAGAAAAGTGAAGTCGTTCATAGATGATTATTTTACATTATTGCTGTTATTTTGTACCCAGTACAATTCACTTTGCTTCAACCCATGTAAGTCTTTCTAGGTTTTTCTGAGAGAGTCCTGCTCATGGTTTTTTATAGTACAATAGTATTCCATCATAATTATACACCACAACTTATTCAGCATTGCCTAATTGATGTGTATCCCTCAGTTTCTGATTCTTTATCCCTAAAAAAGAGAGACCTATGCTTTAGTAATGCCACTTTGTCAATGTGATGGAGGATTGTTGGGGTCCTCTCACCCCTGGTAGTCCTTGACTGGCAAAGACCTGTCTTGGTACGCAATGATGAGGCAGGAGTCAAGGTGGAAGGAACTCCGATTTATTGGGTGAAATCATCCATTTTTATAGGGTTTGCACTACATGAGCATAAGCAGGTGGCCAATGGGTATGAGGATGACAGCATGGGAAGGAACAGAAATGTTTCAGTGAGACAGGATAGCAATGTTGCGGTATGGGTATACTGTTGCACTTTGTTTCAGTCTGAATATAGGTGTGGGCATGGGAAGGATCTGGATTGTTGCAATGTATGGTGCACTATGGTATCTCCAAGGGTATGGGAAAGAGCAGGACTGTTACAAAGAGGTATCTGTAGGGATATGGAAACAAGGGGAAATGTTGTAGTACGGTATCTACGAGGGCATGAGAATGCTCAGGCATGTTGCAAGATGGTATCAGAGCTATATGAGCTACATGAGACACAAGGCAGGATGTCCCCGTAAAGTATCAAAGATGGCCCAGTAAGTAAAGTAATAAAGTATTGCGTTAGGCAACGGTGCAAGAGCATTAGGTAATGGCCAGCTGAGTCCCTCCTTCTGGGCTTGTGTGTCCCTCGTAGACAGGCTCTGCCTGCATGTGTAAATAGACTACAGGGGCTTCCCAAAGGCTGCGGCCCTCCCTCCAGGTACCTGCCGTTCCACTCCTACTAAGCCTGTCTGGTTTACCCAGGAAAGAGGCCAAGTGCTAGGGTCCTAACAGCCCTGGGGTGGCACCAACCCCTTATAGAGGATGGATTATAAAAAAGGAAGGTGGGGTGACTTGAGGCAGGGAAAAGAACTGGAGGCTTTGTGCTTTTCCAGAAGGGAAATGTTAAGGGGTTGGACTAAGGAATGGCTATGTGTGGAGAAAAGGCGATGTGTATGAAAGAAAGTGAAGGAGGCAAAATTAACATGATTTGGCAACTAATTAAATATGTATGATAAGTGAGAGTGAAGAATTGATGATGACCCTGACGCTGTAAACCTGGGTAACTATAAGGATCTCCCTTACATGATATATATTCACAGAATCACAGCATTTGAGATATTAAAGAAAGCTTGGAGGCTTTTAAAAAATTCTTACTTTTTTATGATCAGTCTGAATGTGTATCTTCAAGTTAAACATGGTGAATTCAGCAACTTATTTAAAGTTGCTCTTGAATCATTACTGACACTACATTGGGTTAGTGTAAATTGAGATAAGAAGAGCTTAGGATCATAGGGAATTCAAGTGTGAATGACTGTGTTATACTATAGCCTGTGAAATATAAAATAAGATTTAGAGTTAGAAGGGACTCAAATTATATAATCAAATCTCCCCATTTTACAGATGAGAAAATTGAGGATGACTGTGGTGATGCCTATTCTTCTTGTTAAATTATATGTAGCAGTTCTGGGAGGACTGCTTCCTGCTTTTCACTTTTTAGCATAATAGATACTCAACAGCAGGAATTATGTCTCTATACCTAAGGTGAATAGAAAGTGTTCATCATTATGCACTATATATCTAAGAGTTCTCTAATTCCCCAAATCATGCAGTCTGGAGTATATAATTTAAGGTTTGTTTATGTATTGAAGCATGGTACAATTAAGGAGAAAAAAAAGCAATGGATTTTTAGTCAGAGGGTGTAGGTTTACATCTGTGCTCTACTGCTAACTTTACCAATGTGACACCTTGCAAGTCATATTACTTCTCTGATTCTCAGTTTCCTCATCATGTGAGGGCATTGAACTTAACTTCTAAGGTCCCATTTAGACCTCAATGGATGAATTATTCTTTCAATTTCACTCTTATGAGCAACAGTGTGGAGTAGTGAATCCAACTGGCCTCCAAATTTTAAAAATTAGAATTTCTTTATAGTGCATATTGGCTGTGTTACCCTGGCCAACTCATTTAACCTTTCAGTGCCTGAGGCAATCTTTTAAGGCTGCAAGTTATAGAACAGTTGCCAATTGTCACTTGTGTGTGTGTATGTGGAGGGGGGGTCCCTAATGAGGAGGTGGGCATTAAAGAAAAAAAACTATTTATGCTCACATAGCACTCTATCATGGACTTAGAGCTAGAAGAGATCTCAGAGCATATCTGGTATAACTTATTTCAGCTTATAGATAAGAAAAGTAAGGTCTGATAAAGGTGATATCATAAACAAATTAGAGGAGCATGGAATAGTTTACCTGTCAGATTTATAGAAAAGTGAAGAATTTATGATCAAACAAGAGATAGAGAGCATTACAGAATGTAAAATGGATAATTTTGATTAAATCAAATAAAAATGTTTTTGCACAAACAAAACCAATACAGCCAAGATTAGGATGAAATTAGGAAGTTTGGGAAAAAAATTGTACCAAACTTCTCTGATAAAGGCCTTATTTTTCAAATATATGGAGAACTTAGTTAAATTCAAAGGAATAAAAGTTATTCTCTCGTTGACAAATGGTCAAAGGATATCAACAGGAAGTCTTTGGATGAAGAAATCAAAGCTGTCTATATTTATGTGAAAAAATGCCCTAATTTACTATTAATTAGAGTAATGCAAATTAAAACAACTCTGAAGTACTGCCTCACACCTATTAGATTGACTAACATGACAGAAAAGGAAAATTACAAATGTTGGAGGGGATGTAGAAAAACAGCAACACTCATGCACTTTTGATGGAGTTGTGAACTGATCCGACCATTCTGGAGAAAAATTAAAAATATTCCCAAATGGCTATAAAATTGTGCTTGTCCTTTCACCCAGCAGTTACTCTACTAGATCTGTATCCTAAAGAGATAAAAGAAAAGTAAAAGTACCTATTCATAGAAAAATATTTATAGCAGCTCTTTTTGTGGTAGCTAAGAAATCAGAAGGATGCCCATCAATCGGGGAATGGCTGAACAAATTGTGGGAAGTTATTGTAGAATACTATTGTGTATAAGAAATGACTAGGAGGATGGCTTCAGAAAACCCTAAGAAGTCTTATATGAACTGATACAAAGTGAAATGAGCAGAACTAGGAGAGCATTGTACACAGTAACAGGAATATTTTGTGATGATCAACTCTGAATGACTTAGCTATCTCAGCAATACAAGTAATCCAAGATAATTCTAAAGAACTTAGGATGAAAAATGCTACCCACCTCCAGAGAAAGATCTGAATGCAGATTGAGGCATACTTTTTTGACACAATGATGATGTTGGCCTTTTCTTTTGCAACAAGGCTAATAAGGATTTTTTTTTGCATGATTGCACATTTATAATCTATATCAAATTGCTTTCCTTCTCAAGGAGAAAGGAGGGGAGGGAGAGAGAGATTATGGAACTCAAACAAAAATAAATGCTAAAGAATTTTAGTTTACATGTAATTTGAAAAAATAATCAAATGTGATGTATTTACATAACCCATATATACATATATGTAAACATGCATATATATTTGTGTGTATATATATATATACATACATACACATCTGTTAAGTAAGGTCTGAAAAGAAGTAGTGACTAATACAAGATCATGTATTGAGAGAAAAGATTTGTGAGACTCCTATTTTATTTCAGTCAGTATTAATCAGTTCAGTGTCATTCCATAACAGTGATTATTAGCAATTATTAATGATATATTTATCTACTCATATGCATTTAGTCAGTTTAGTCAACTAATATTGATATAAGAATAACATACCGTAATGCATATTTTACATATATCATATAGGGATAATCAGATAAGATAAATTCTTAAAGTAGGCCTCAAACTTTAAAACCTACAAATTCACTTGCTCACTATGTATCTGGTTGTTATAAAGTTCACTTGCGTACACACAAGAATGCTGATGACCAAACTCAGCATAAGTGGGATGTGTTGACATGATATTGAAAGTCCTCCAACCTACTTTTGTACCTCCAGACCACCCTTTATTGCCCAACGTGAAAAGGGCATCATCTTATGATCACTTAGATGACCCATGCCTTGTCCTTCCTGTGACTACCCATACTGATGCATTATTTCTGGCCCTCCAGGAAGGTCAAAAGTGAGAGCTATCAATCAATGAGACTTTGTATTTTACTTCACCTCTTCTGAGTGTCTGAGTATTAAGCACTATAAAAGTAAGGCCCTGAGAAAATGAGACATCTCAGATCATGAGGAAAATCTTAGATCCCTTTCACTGAAGGGGTGTGGTACCTTTCAAAGTGGCTAATGTCTCAGATCTCTGCCTTAGTGGTTTTACTTGCAGATTAGATAATTTTGGACCCCACAATAGTTATAAAAGAGCTGAGCCAGAATTCAAACTAGGTCCTCTCACTCTGCACCCAGGGCTGATTTCATAGGAACAAGCTGTCTCTCAAATCTTCTCAACTAGATTGCAAACACTTTGAGGATAGGGGACATATTTTATACTCATTTGTATCTACCATGTCACCTGTGGGGCAAATACATACTGTGGTAACATAAATAGTACCTATTAGACATTCAAGAAAGGTCAGATTATTATTGGCGTGACTCAAGATAAAAATGCAGTCAGCAGTGACAAGGATATTGGTTTCTATTACTGCCACATTATTTATAATTTTAGCTTGACAGAAAGATTTCAAAAAGCTTAAAATGAAGTGCTAAATAAAAGTCTGTTTACATATATAGCAATATATTATTCAAGAACAGGTTCAAGGAGGTTCTCTAATATCTAATGTTCATTTCTTTATTTGAAATCAACATTTTTGTGAGCTTTTATATTAGAATTCATAAAAGATTATCAACAACAACAAATAAAACAACAAAGAACCCATCAATAAACAATGACACTTTACCACTGGCTCTCTCTAATGTTGTCACTCACACTGAGTGCTTTGCAGGAGTACCTTTTGCAAAGGATCCAAACATTTATTATTTTTTCCAACACGATCCATAATAGTGAATAGTAATTGATTTATTTTTATTGTCTGAGAGCAGTAACAGATCCAAGAAGACCTATTCTCCCCCTGGTTGAACATGTCATGGAATTGTTGTACCTGTTTTATGCCTTGATGTACCTACTACTAACAGAAACTTGTAGGGATTATGGAATTATTTTTTAAATATACATTTTATTTATTTTGTAAAATCTTTCCTAATTACAGGTAAAAAATTAGCATTCATTTTAAAAAAAATGAGTTCCAAATTCTCTCCCTTTCTATTGTCCCTCCCTTCTGTCTGAGAAAGCAAGCAATTTGATATAGACTATACATGGGAAGTCATGCAAAACACATTTCTGTTTTAAACATGTTGCAAAAGAAAATACAGAAAAAAGTAAAAACAGAAAGTAAAAAAATGCTTCAATTTGCATTCAGAGTTCATCAGTTCTTTCTCTGGAGGTAGATAGCATTTTTCATCACGGGTCATTTGGAAATGCCTTGAGTCATTGTCCTGATCAGAATAAATAAGTTTTTCACAGCTGATCATCCTTACAATATTGTTGTCTCACTGTACAATATTCTTCTGTTCACTTCACTTTGCATGAGTTCATATAAGTCTTCTCAGGTTTTTCTGAAACCCTATTGTTCATCATTACTTATAGCACAATAATATTTTATAATCATATACCACAACTTGTCTACCCATTCCCCAAATGGGTAGCCCCTCAATTTAAAATCCTTTGCTACCATAAAAAGAGCTGCTATAAATATTTTTTTGCATAAATAGGTCCTTTTCCTTTTCCTTTGATCTCTTTAGGACACAGATCTAGTAGTAACATTGCTAGATGAAAGGATATGAAGTTTTATGGCTCTTTGGGCATAATTCCAAATCACTCTGTAGAATGATTGGACCAGTTTAGAACTCCACCAACAGTGTATTAGTGTCCTAATTTTTTTCATATCCCTTCCAGCATTTATCATTTTCCCTTTTTGTCACACTAGTTAAACTGATAGGTGTAAGGTGTTACCTCAGAGTTGTTTTAATTTGTATTTCTGTCAGTAGGGATGTAGAGCATCTTTTCAAGTAATTGTAGATAGCTTTGAATTCCCCTTCTGAAAACTGCCTATTCATATCCTTTGACCATTTATCTATTGTAGAATGGCTTATATTTTCACAAAATTGTTTCAATTGCATATAATTTTGAAAAATGAGGCTTTAATCAGAGAAACTTGCAGTAATTTCCCCCAGTTTCCTCTTTTCCTTTTAATTTTGGCTGCATTAGTTTTATTTGTGCAGAAGCTTCTTAATTTCATGTAATCAAAATTATCCATTTTGCTTTCCATGATTATCTCTCTTTTTTTTTGTTTGGTTCTAAGCTCTTCCCTCATTCATAGATCTGACAGGTACATTTTTCCGTGTTCCCCCATTTTACTTATGATATTACCTTTTATTCTGTTCAAATCTAAGGCGAACTGTTTAACATTATAGCAACACAATTCTATGTTCCAACCACTAGTGCTGATGAAGCCAAAGCTGATCACTTCTATGAAGACCTACAATATCTTCAAAAAATAACACCAAAAAAATATCTCAATCATTCTTGGGGATTGGAGCACTAAAGTAGGAAACCAAAAGATAATTGTAATAAGTTAGGCCTACCAGTACAAGCTGAAGCAGGGCAAAGACTAGTAGAGTTTTGTCTGGATAACTCATTTGTCATAGCAAACACTCTTTTCCAACAAGCCAAAAGGCTACTCTACACATGGACATTACCAGATGGTCAAAAAAGAAATCAGATTATTTTATACCGCAGCAAAGATGGAGAAGCTCTATACAGTCAGTTAAAACAAGACCTGGAGCTGCCTATGGCTCTAGTCATGATCTTCCTACTGCAAAATTCAGACTTCAATTGAAGTAGGGAAAACCATAAGATCATATAGGTGTTTTATTTTGTCTGGATCACAACAAAATGTGGCAAGTCTTCAAAAGATGGGAGTACCAGATCATTTTGTCTCTTGAGGAACCTGTATGAGGGCCCAAAAGCACAATTAAAACTGAACATGGAATAGGTGATTGATTTAAGATTGAAAAAAACATTATGACAAGGCTGTATATTGTCATTTTATTTATTTAACTTATACGCAGAGTACATCAGGTGAAATTCCAGTCTGGATGAATGAAAAGCCAGAATTAAGGTTGCCAGGAGAAATATAAAAAATTTCAGATATGCAGACACTGATAGCAGGAAATGAAAAAGAATTAAGAAGCCTCTTGATGAGTGTGAAAAAGAAGAGTGCAAATGCAGGCTTGAAGCTTAACAAAACAAAACAAAACAAACAAATATACAGAAAACCCTCATAATCACGAAAACTGGTCCGATTAGATCCTGGCAAATATAAGGAGAAGAAATGGAAGGAGTGTCAGATTTTATATTCTTAGATTCTTGCAGCCATGAAATTAAAAAAAAAAAGAATACATTTGCTCATTAGCAGGAAAGCTATGGCAAATCTGGACAGCATTCTAAAAAACAAACATTACCTTATTGATAAAGGTCTAAACAGTCAAAACTATTTTTTAAAGCAGTAAGGTATGACATTTAAAGTTGGCCTATAGGGAAAGATGAGTGCCATAGAATACCCACTTTCTAATTGTGATGCTGGAGAAGACTTTTGAGTCTCTTCGACAGTAAGAAAGCCAAATTAGTCAATACTTAAAGAAATTATTTCAAGCTATTCACTGGAAGGTCAAATACCAAAGCTAAAGCTTTAATACTTTGGCCACACATTGAGAAAATGGGAGTCATTGGAAAAGACCCTGACATGGGAAAAGATATTGAAGGCAAAAGAAAAAGGGATGGCTGAGGATGACATGGATAGTTAGTGTCACGAAAACTATGCATATGAACTTGGAGAGACTTCAAGAGATAATGGAAGTCCTGGCATGCTGTGGTCCATGAGGTCATAAAGAATTGGACATGACTAATGACTGAACAGTAACAAATTTGCTTTTCTTCTTTCTTTTCTTAAAAATCAAATTAACTAGTTGTTTATTCATTTTTTCTTGAGGATTTTGCTTTGGTCTATGTTTTCTTTCACAACATGACTATTGTGGAAATGTTTTACATGACTACATATGTACAACCTGTATTGAATCGCTTGCCTTTTCAATGGCAGAAGGTGCTAAATACATGTCAGTTTTCATTGTTATTGTTATATTTGGACACTTCAAGCTAGATAATGAAAAAGAGTTGATTTGGTGGTATAAAACAGAGATCTTATGAGAAAAAATACTTTGTTGGTGTGTAGAGGTTGTGTAGTTATAGAAATTCTCTGTCTCCAGGTGAGCCTTTGGGCTGGCTGAAGTAGTGACAAAAGGGCAATGGTACAATTGTAGCGCCTCTAGCAACACTACTCCTTTCCTTGTTAAGTTTCTTCTTGAGTTCAAAAAGCAGTCTTAGATATGAGCTGGACATTATTAACTTTTCAGAAACTCTGTCTTTGTCATTCTGTCTCTCTCTGGCTCCCACAACAATCCTGAGGTTTGCTTTTTGGGTTAATGTCCTCTCACTTTCTAACAGAGACCTCATAGATTTAGACAGAAATTATGATAATAATTCAAATAATATAGAAATGCAAATGAGCATTAAAAGTAAGGCTTCTAATGCAGGCTGCATGATTGCAGGTTGAGGCACACCTAATATCTTGACCCTCTCTCCTCTTTCCATACTCTTTTCCGTATTTGGTGTGATAAAATCAGACAAGTAAATGTTATCTCAAGGCATTCATTTCTATTGACACTATTCCATGGAAGGATGGAGAAGAAAAGAGGGCATACACTAGAACCTAGGCATCTCCCTGATTCCATACTTGAAATTTCTTTTTATAAAAGTTATATTGATGTTTTGTTTTTATATTAGACACTTTTACAAATTACACTTGTAGAAGGGTAGTCCTTCCCAAATGGAATGTATTGAGGGAAAATTTGGAGTTGGATAGGGGTCACTGATTGTGTTTCTGGTAAAGGAATCAGCAGTGATCCCAGAAGAAGAGTGAGAGGATGGTATGGGGGCCAAGTCAGAAGTATGAAATGCCCATGCCCTTGTACATGCCCCAGATGCATTTAGTCCAAATTGTTTACATCACTGCATCTGGTAGTCCCTGGCACATCAGACCCTTGCCATGAGCATCTTTGGGTTGTTTGTGGAACTTGGTACTGACTACATTGAAGGGTGTCATGGTGAGGACAACAGCCAGGCTACTCATCATTGCTGCAACCAGAGCCAGCTTCCAACTCTGTGGTGGAAACACCTCCCACTGGGTCACAAGATCTTTGATGGATGAGAAGGTGCAGAGCTGAGTGGAGGAGCCAATCATAATTCGTGGGAGTCCTCCCAATGCCTCTCATCCTTTGTTTTTGAAGAGGACCAATAACATCATGGAGTGCTGTCTTGATTTGCATATGAGTTAGAGTTAAATGAAGCAGAGTTGCATATAGCCCCACGCTTTCTTCCAGAGTCATCACAGTCCGGTGACAAGACAAAAGTCAAGGCAACAATAATCTATCTATATACAAATAAAACTATTCCCATTTTTAGATGAAGGAGCTCACATTCAGAGAAGCTTATAGAATCACAGACTTAGAACTGAAGGGAGCCTAGAAGTTATCTAGTTTAATTCCTTCCATTTATTGATGAGGAAACTAAAGCCCAGTGACCTGATATGACTTCTTCAAGGACGAAAAGGCAAATCCTTCTGTTTGTGGAAGAGTAGCAAAGTGTCTTGTCCATGATTACATTAAGCTGGCAAGGATTAGAAGTGAGATATAAGCCCAATTTTCTCCTAACTCCAAATCCAGTGCTTTCCATACTGTATGGCTTGATAAGATTATTTATCCTTATTTGTATTTGCCTTATGTCAATAACTTGCTTCTAAGTTTATCTTTAAGGATAAGGAATATGTTGTATCTATTTGTATGTTCTTTTTGGCTCATCATAGTGCTTCATCATAAAGCAGGCAGTCACTAAAGCCTTAATCATGATGGAAAATGATTTCAAAATCTTCAATCTCCCCATTAACACCAGTAACGAAATGCTTCCTGAGTTAATTTTTTTTTCTGGAGGTAGCTGGCTAGAAAATTTGTGGACATTGGATAAAAGACAAGTATTCAGAAATGGCATTCACCTCATTCATTGGAAAGAAGGAAGGAAGAAAAGGAAGGAAATCTATCTCATTATAGCTCATCAATATAATTTTACAATTAACAAGCATATAAGGTGGCTGTATTAGATATATTCTTTTTTTTTTTACTTTTGAACATCTATTTTTTTTAAAACCTTGAGTTCCAACTTCTCTCCCCTCTTCCCTTCCCATCCACCCTCCCTAAGAAGTCAAGCAATTCAACATGAGCCACATGCGTATCATTATGTATAACCCTTCCACAATACTCATGTTGTGAAAGACTAACTATATTTTGCTTCTTCCTAACCT
>CM053625.1:50587613-50603175 GCA_028646595.1 Phalanger gymnotis | reverse complement strand
AAAAAAAAAAAGAAAAGAAAAGAAACAGATTTGGAGAATAGATCAAGAAGAGAAAATATGAATATAATTAGACTAACTGAAAGTTATGATCAAAAAAAGAATCTTGATACAATAATACAAGAAATAATTAAAGAAAATTGTCCTGAAGCATTAGAACAAGGTGGGGAAGTAGAAATAGAAAAAAAAATATCTCTCAATCACCACTTAAAAAAGATCTTATGAAGAAAACTCATAGGAATTTCATAGTTAAATATGAAACCCCCAGCTTAAGAATAAAATATTAAAAGCGTCAAGATTAAAACAATTTAAATATGAGGGTCCCATAATCAGAATTACACAAGACCTAGCACCAGAAATATTAAAGGACCACAGGTCTTGGAATATAGTATATCAAAGAGGAAAAGACCTGGGACTCTGGACAAAAATATCATACCCTGCAAAGTTAAGTATTATTTTGAACAATGAAAAAATGGATATTTGATAAACTCTCAGACTTTCAAGACTTTGTAAAAAAATCCTCAATTTAATAGAAGATCTGACATACAAGAACCAAGAGAAACATAAAGTATACAGTAAAGACTAATTATAAGAGATCGATGAGGACAGACTATTTACCTTTTATATAAGATAAAATGTATGTCTAAGATTCTTATTAATAACTGGTGAACTCATAAGAGAGATTGGGGTAAACCTGACTATGATATGAATTTAAAAAAGTAAAACCATTTAGGAACAGCAAAAAAGAGTAACTATTTTATACAAATGGGGTGCAAGAGGAAGAAAGGATGCAGAGGAATTAGATGGGGGAGGTGGGCTGGTAGTTCTGGTAACCTACTTTCATTGGGAATGAATTTAAGAGGGAACAATACATATATATTCAGAAGAGTGTAAAAGTCTTCTACATTTAGAAGAAATAAAATGGTAGGGGTATAGTGAGGGGGGAGAGGACAATGGAGAGATCTTTAGAGGGGAGAATGAGAGAATAGGTAAAAGTGGGGCATAGAAGGGCGTTTAGATTAATGGGAATAGGAAGATAGGGGAGCGATCCTTGGACAGGGGAAGGCAAGTAATAATAGGGCAAGGTAGTTGGTGGGCAAGTAATAGGAGGGCGAGGTAGTGGGTAGAAATAAAATAGAGGATGCAGGAGAGATAGGAAACAAGAGATATGTACAAACATGAAAACAAAGATCAGGAGTAGAGTATGTTTGGGAAAGTATATGTCTATATATTCCTGTGTATATGTATAAGTGTATGTATATATCTATGTATATATCAAGAAACATATGTAAACTGCATTGTAGTCTTCTGGGGGGTAGGGGGAGGGGAAAAAGAACAAAGTTAAAAGGGGATATCTAGGTGGTGTAGTGAGTAGAGCACCAACCCTGGAGTTAGGAGGACCTCAGTTCAAATATGGCCTCAGACACTTTACACACTTACTAGCTGTGTGACCTTGGGCAAGTCACTCTCTGTCTCTGTCCCTCTCTCTCTTTCTTTCTTTCTCCAATTGTCCTGCCTTCCCCCTGAAAAAAAATTGTCTTGACATGTAAATGGGAAAAAAGAAAATATTATTAAAATACAGCCATTTCCAAAACACACACACACACACACACACACACACACACACACACACACACAAACGAGATTAGAATAATACAAGGCATAAATTGAAGAGGGGAAAAACGCCTCAATGGACATATTTAATGAATAGATGAGATCAATATGCAGGTATATCTCAAAGATATTATGGGTTTCCAGAGCACCGGGACAAAGAAAATGTTGAAATAAAGCTAGACATATGAATGTTTTGGTTTCCCAGTGCATATAAAGGTTATGTTTACACTATGCTGTAGTCTAGTAAGTGTGTAATATTATTATATCTTAAAAAATGTACATACTTTAATTTTAAAAAATCATTGCTAAAAAGTCCTAACCATCATCTGAACCTTCAGCCATCCTTTTGCTGGTGGAGAGTCTTACCTTAATGTTAATGGCTGCTGCAATTTTTAAAAATAGAACAATGAAGCTTGATTTATTGATTACTTTCACTTGAACACTTAGAGGCCATTGATGGGTAATTAATTGGCCTAATTTCAATATTGTTGTGTCTCAGGGAATAGGGACACCCCGAGGGGAGAGAAAGAAAGAATGAGAGAGAGAGAGAGAGAGAGAGAGAGAGAGAGAGAGAGAGAGAGAGAGATATGGTGGGGGGGGGGAGAGAAGTCTGGTGAATGGAGCGATCAGAACACACATTATCAATAATGTTTTCTGTCTTATATGGGCATTGATTGGGGCACACCAAAACAATTATAATAGTAACATCAAAGGCCACTGATCACAGATCACCATAACAGATATAATAATAATAATAAAAGTCTGAAACATTGCTATAATTATGAAAATTGAGACACAGACATGATGGGAGCACATGTTGAAAAAGTGGTGCTGATTGATTCGTTCAATGACGGGTTGCCATAAACCTTTAATTTGTAAAAAAGACAGCATTTACCAAGCATAATAAAGTGCAATAAAGCAATATATGTCTGTAGTAAAAAACAAATAAAAATTCTCTAAAAAATAACTTATAGATTTAATGTATTAGAAATCAAAGTTCCCATGGTTTGTAACAGCAGAACTGGATAAAGTCAGAAAGTTTATTTGAAATAATAAATAGGCTTTTTGAAATTAAAAAAAAAATCTGAAGATAGGGATGTATACTTCCTTTCTTTTTAGTACATAGTATAAGCTAGTTATTATAAAAATTATATGGTAGTGAGAAAGAATTATGCCATAGAAGAAACAAATCCAAACCTATGGAGATTTAGAACTAGAGAAAGGGTCTGTTACTTAAATATTTTGGGGGAAACTAGAGAGCGATATGGTAGAAAATAAGTGTGTAGTTCATTTCATATCATATGCCAGAATATATTCCAACTGGATCATAGACTTGCACTTAAAAAAGAAAATAAACCTATAATAAAAGCTAGAAGAAAACAGAATAATATATTTATCTCAACAAAGGAATGAAATTCAATTTTATTTTTTGCAAAATAAACTATTATAATATCTGTTTTGTATCTCCAAGACAGAAATAAAAATAAAAGATTGGGAAAAATAACAAGGCAAATATAAAATAAAATTTTGTTGCCTATAATATACAGTGAACTTTTCCTGATTCAAAGTACAGAAATATTTCCTAATGGATACAGTAGTCAAAGTATATGAGAAATAATTTCACAGGGAGCAACAAATTATAACTCTTGGAAAAAATGTTTAACCTTCCTAATGATCAAATAGGTACATATTAAAATAATTCCAATTTACTACTTCATTCCCCAAGATATTTAAAAAGGACAAAAAAAAGATAAATTCAATGCTGTCAGGGCTGCATAAAGACAGATACACCCCAAATTTGCTATTAGAATTACATATTAGTGGAGAACAATCTAAATCATATACTTCAAGAATTATAACAAAATGGTCATACTTGTTGAAATAATAATCCTGTTGGTAAGAATGTAGTATAAGAACATTAAAAAATAAATATATATGTATATATATATATATATATGTTTTCTCAAATCCATTTTAGCAGCATTACTTGGGATTAAAGTAATTGGATTCTATGGTTTAATGCTACTAATCAGTAAACATTTATTAAGAGCCAACTATGTGCCACAAACTATGCTAAATACTAAACATATAAAGCTGGGTGAAATAGTCCTACTTTTCAGATTTCTTACATTCTAATGATGGAAAAAAAACATATACATATATAAATACATGCAAGATATATGCAAAGAAATATAAGATAAGATTTGATGGGGTGTATTGGAATTCGTGGGCAGGAAATGCCTGCTTCAGGAGATAACATTTGAGTCACCTAGAGAAAAGTGAAGGGGAGGGATTCCAGGAGACAGAGGGGAGTAGGGAGAGCATTCTAGTCATAGGAGGCAGCAAATGCAAAAACACAGAGATTAGAGATGGAACATTATTTGTAAGGAATCACAAATAAGTTAGTATGGCTGGACAGTAGAATATATGGAGGTTTGTAATATGTAAGAAGTCTGTGCATGTGGGAAGGTGACAGTTTGTTGAGTTTCAAATGCCAAACAAAGGAGTTTATATTTTACTCTTTTTTTCCATTTTTTTAAAGTTTTAAAATTTATTTTAAACTTAAGCACAAAATAAGTAAACAAACAAAAAAAAACCAATTGCCTTGTGTAAAGCAGAACAGGAGAGGATTCAAGATAAAGCAATAAATTTCCATTTCACGAAAAACTATATAATAATTCTTCTTTTTTCAAAGCTGTCCAGCTTTGCTTCCTTGTATGTTTTGTTTTGTTCTCTACTCTGCACTTTTTACTTGGCTTTTTCCCTATATTTTATTCTAAGGGTAACAAGGAGCAACTACATTTAATCTTTGGCAACTGAATGGAAGATGGAAAGCAAACATAAGGAACATAAAAAAATCTAAAGGCATGAAATAATACAAATGAATAAAGTAGAATCCAAAGATTAATACACTGATCAACTGTGACAATGAGTGTTATTGAGCTATTGTCCTTAGGGACAGAAAAAAGAACCTTCCAAAAATCAAGAAACAATACAATACAAAGAACTGAAAGCTGTTACACTGCCTTGACGGTTTTTTTCCTATATAAATTAGTTATAATTCCTCTTCTATTACATCTATGAAATTAAGGATAGGGATATGAACTGTGATTTCATTGGCATAGGGAACTTTCGGAAGAAGAAACTAATAACTGACACTATGTATTGGTTTAGTTGGCCTTCCATGTACTTGGTGCTAAGACAATCCTTCTGTACATACTTTGACTTCTTTGTGTCTTTTCTATTTTAAATATTATTTATTTATTTTAACATTCTTTTAAAATTTTGAGTTCTAAGTCCTCTCCTGCCCTCCCACCACACTCCCCGCTCCAGGAAGGCAGCAATATATCAATTATACATATGAAATTATACAATATCAAAAGTAAGAAAAATCAAGTGAAGATTATACCTCAATTTGCATTCAGAGTTCATTATTCTCTCTGTGGAGGTAGACAGCATTTTTTTTCATCATCAGTCCTTTGGAGTTGTCTTGGGTCACTGTCTTGATCAGAGTAACTAAGTAGTTCACAGTTGATCATTATGACATTGCAGTTACTGTACATAATGATCCTCTAGTTCTTTTCACTTCACTTAGGTCTTGCTATGATTTTTTTTGAAACCACACCCTTCATCAGTTATTATAGCACAATAGTACTCTATCACAATCATATACCACAGCCTGATCAGCCATTCCCCAATTGATGAGTATCCCTTTAACGTCCAATTCTTTGCCACCATAATAAGAGCTGCTATTAATATTTTTTCACAAATCTGAATTTATGTCTTGGTCTTCCCTGCCACTGCAATAGCTTTTTATGATCAAATTCTTTTGCAGTTTTTTGCTCCTTTTTTTCCAAGCCTATTTTTTAACTCTGATCTTTATGTTAAAGTTGGTGTTTGCTCACCTGGAAATGGAAAGACACTGTCCCTGAGCTTCAGGCTTTTTTGTGCTGATATTTTCAGAGATAGTTCTGGGAATCTGCAGGTTTTTGTTGCTTCCAATGTGGTGTGATCCTGGGAGAGATATGATCACTGCTCTCCTCATCTGCACTCTGATCTTTACCTAGGAATAGACCCTGCTGCCCTGTAGCCACAAGTACCAGTGTTTTCTGATTTCAAACTGTGACTGGGACTTGTGTCCAATCACAAGTACTCTTATGCTCTGGAACTGTGACCTAGAACTGGGTACAGGCAAGAAAGTTGCCTATCAACAACTGTGCTCAATGCTAGCAAAGGATCCCCTGTAATCTCTTTCTGACCAGTTTTCTGACTCCCTTATCATCTCTAGGCTAAGAACTTCTGATACTGCTTTTGTGTCAACTGTTAATGCTGCCCTGTGTTGTAGGCTCCAGATAGGCCTCCACACTAAGGCCACAAACTTCTCCTGCTGACCTCTTAAGTTTTCTTAGACCAGAAAAATGTCTCACCCTGTTGGCAATGCTGCACCAAAATTTGATTTGAGGTGTTATTTTAAAGTTTTTTTGGAGAGTAATGATAGGGTAGTTCAGATGAGTGGCTGTCCCTAATTCACCATCTTGACTCAGCCTCCCTTTGATGAAGCAGGTTGAAGAAACAATTATGTTGTGTTGTAATTACACTCTAACATATGAAACTTATGTGTGCAGCCCTTTCAAGATTACCTTTTCCCTAAGTATCAGTTTTCATACCGTTTAATTCATATTAATGTGAAATATAAATGTATAACATACGAAAGTGTTTGTATATTAATATTATTAGATAATATAAATTGTATGGTTAAGCTTATATTTATGTATTATATGTTATATAACATAATTTACATATAAGTGTAACATATAACATAAATATATAAAGATGTTTTTGTAATATTACTACATAAATATGTAATAAATGTGCATATGAATATAATTTATATATTTATATGAACTTAGAGAGTAGGAAAACTGATATTTTGGGGAAAGATAATCTTTAAAGAACTTCACACTTAAATTTGTTTATATTTGAGTATGATTATAGGGCAATATAATTGTTTCTTCATGAAGAAGAGAGAGGGTAGAAATATGTGTGTATACATACATTGTCATCTTTTAAAAGACCCTAGCCCCTTTCCAGATGCAACTCTTTAAAAATATTGTACTTTACAAAAATTTCAAGGGTCTTGCATGGGTAATTGTGACCAGACTCTTAACCGCACTGTGAAGGGTGTAGCCTTACATAATAATTTTTGAAGTACTCTCTGTCTTCTCCATAAGATTCAGCTCTATTACATTCTTCAGATTATGACTACATTTAAGAAAATGATATGTCCAATTATAGTAGCAAAAGGATAAACAAAGATACTGAAAGGGAATAGAGAGGCAGGGGGTAACTAATAAGTTGTTGTAGATTTCTATGTGGTATTATTTTTACAATTTAAAATAGTTGCAAATCTAACTAAATTTGTTATATTGTTTAAAGTTAAGTTCATAGTAATTTTATTTTAATAAATTTTAATTTTGATTAAATTTTTATTTTCATAATTTTTATCAATGCTGGCACTTATTTCATCACTGGAGATTTAAATTTCTTTATAATTTCTCATCCTTTGTAATTCTCTTTGAGTTTTTCTATAAATATTCTACCCAGGGTCCTCAAAATTTGCTGAAGACTTTCCCTTTATTTTTATTTTTTTCTACTATTTTGGAGACACCAATGTAGCACTCAACTTTTTGTCTTTTAATCTCTTGTTTTTACTATGTTAATTAGTACATCACCTGTTTTTTTCTCCCTTTCTCATCTCATATCACTCAGATGTCTTCCATCACTGTCTCCTCCATCCTTTTCTCAAGTGAAAAGGTGATCCTTCTCTTTGTGAAGGCAAATCCTTCTACATGTACTCTTGATCTGGTTCTTTCTTGTCCTTTTTTGTCAAATTGACCCTCCAAAAGCCTTACTCTCTCACTAATTTTCAATCACTCCTTATCTACTGGATATTTTCCTACTGCTAAAAACTTACTCATATCTTCCCTATCCATTAAAACAAAAAACAAAACAAAAAAATCATCATTTGATACTGTCACTTATAAGCCATCTATAATCATTTAGTACCTCCACCACTTCTCTCACTATCCCTTAACCCTTTATTCTCATATTCTCTTATATCTCTTAATCCCAATTTCCCTTAATCTGATCTCTAGTTTTAGGCCTTATCATTCAATTGAAAATGGTCCAAATTTGCCAAATAATCTCTAATGGCCTTTTCTCAACTCTCATCCTTTTTGACCTCTCAGAAGCATTTAACACTGTTAATCTTCAGGATATCTTCTCTATTGGTTTCTATGATGCTACTATCCACTGGTTCCCCTATCTGTCTGACTGCCTTTCAGTTTCTTTTGCTAGAGAGTCCTTCAGGCCATGCCCACTAAATGCAGAAGTTCCCTAATGATTTGTTGTAACAACAATGTTACTAGCAGCTGCTGTGGAGTTGAAACACCAACAACAAGAGCACACAGGAGGGCTGCTAGCACAAACGCTTTGATTTGCTTTTCTAAGGAAAGCATCTTTAAGAGGTTAACAATCTCACTTTAATTAAATATACATATATCATTCACTTAGTTCAGGGGGAAAAAAATCAGCACTCTGAACTTCAGAGAAAACACAACCAGAAATTACAGGCAGAAATTAGAAATAGAGCAAAATAACAGAAAAAAAAAACAGGCAGGCTTTTATCTGTCTGACCAAAGCTATACATACATAGTTACCAGAGAGAGAAGCACCAATATCTGGGTTTTTCAAAGCCAGGGTAGGGGGGGGGAGGGGGAGGGGGGTCACGGCTCCTTAATGGCTACCCAGAGTCTTCATACCAACATTGTTCCAATGAATAAGCCCCGAACAAAATGCTAACATTAGAGTATATATACACTTCTTCAGGATCAGAGCACTTCACACCTCTCCAGGGTTTTACACATCTTGAGGGTTTTACACCTCTCCTGACCTAACTAGCAAAAGGTTGTGGACCTTCCTACAAACAAAGGCAAGACTCAATCAAAGGCACTTGATTGCCTTAGTGCTGAGAAGCACTCCAAAACAAAAGACAACAAAAAGTCCCACTTTGCTTGCCATTACATTCTACTTAGCCAAGATCCTTGGCCTTACAATCTAAATGGCCATGGATCCTGGAACAAATAGAGGCACTATTCTTTTCAATCTCTGTAAAGCCAATCAGTAAGTGAAAAGAGCTTTCCCATCCATTGAATAGGCTTCAGTTGAGTTCCACAAAGGAAGGTCTGATGAGAGAGGCCCACACCCTTTCACTAATTAGGTTTGAGGCCCCAGGCTGGTTAGCAAATTAATTCCCTAGTTTGAGAGAGGCAGGAAGCCCTCAGGGCCCCCAGGGGAGCTGCTAAGCCCAGAGCTGATGGTATGTGCCTGAGTCCTAGTTAATCATTTGATGTCTAAGGACTGTCTAAAAAGAGGTAACAGAGCTTAGAAGCTGAGAAACTGAGGACTGAGGAGGCAGAAGCTACAGAAACTGAGAAACAGTGGACTAGAAGCTGAAGAAAAAGAGAAATGAAGAGCAGCAGGATTCAGGAGCCAAGGGCCATTTTCCAGAGCATGCAGAGCAGAGAATGCTGAACACAAGAGGGAGTTTTGCAACTTGGAGTCAACGGAGCTGCAGAAGAGAGAGTGCTGAGCAGGGACTTAGGATTTGTGAGTGATCTACTTATGGGAGGGCCCTAGCATTGAGAGGAAGCACAAGTATGGTCTAGCTTGCTGCTACAATATTTTATTGTAATCTTCCTCATTACTACAGTGGGGGGGGGGCTCCTTAATGGCCACCCAGTGTCTCCACACCAACACTCTTCTAACAAGTGTGTCACCCCCCACCCCCCAAATGCTAACCTCAGAGTATATATACACTTCTTCAGGGTCAGAGCACTTCATACCTCTCCAGGGTTTCACACCTCTTGAGGGTTTTACACCTCTCATGACCTAACTAGCAAAAGGGTATGGGCCTTCCTATAAACAAAAGCAAGACTCAATCAAAGCACTTGATTTCCTTAGTGCTGAGAAGAACTCCAAAACAAAAGACAACAAAAATCCCATTTTGCTTGCCCTTACACAATTACATTTGAAAGGCAAGACTCAAAGGCACTTTATTACCTTAGCATTCCAAAAAGAGAAAACAATAAAAAAAAGTCCCACCCTAATTACCATTACATTTGTCCTTGGACTTTTTCTCTTCTTCTCTCTATGCCAGGGATTCTTATCATGGGTTTGACATGATATTTATCAGGGGAACCATTAACTAGGATGAGGAAGCATATCTTCATTTTCACTAAGTAAATTGTAGAATAGCCAAGTTTTAGCAGTTCTAGCTCTTCCTGCCCACAACAAATTACTTTTTTTTTGTACAGAGTAGTGGCTGTTCTACAACTTCAAGTCTTAGAGAGTAGACTGAGTCATTTAGAATTTAAATAATTTTCCTGGTGTTTATGTAGATCAGGGCTGTCCAAAATGTGGCAGGGGGGGGGCACGGGGCCCCCAGTGGGATATATGAGGCCCTCCTACAAGCATAAGAATTCACATACATGCTTTAGTAAACAAAGCCAAGCTACCACAGAGCTCTCACTAAAATGGAAAATCAGAATATATTGTCAATTGTTTCAATAAAAACCTAAGGTTGGAGAGCTCTGATATAGAGAGCATATATAAGCAGTAGAATTCAAATCCAAGTGACTTTGAGAGTGGCTTCCTAGCCACTTTGCTAATTGCTTCCTACATAGCAGATATTTAGGAAAACCTTATTGAGGTGAATTAAATTAAATTTACTTTGGTTTTCAGTGGAAATACAAATGGAACATTAATGACTAATTCTTAAGATAGCTGCTACCAACTGGGTTATACTTTAGATTTTGGCATTACTGAAGATGCCAGAATATTTTATCAGGATACTTTTCTTAACCATTTTTTTTTATGTGTGTCATGTACCCCTTTTGGCACTCTGTTGAAACCTATGGAACCTTCTTAGAATGATGTTTTTATAACATGACTTAAAAGGTATTACAGAGGAAACTAGTTATATTAATATATGGTTATCAACATAGTAAAAAATTTCATGGACCTCAGGTTAAAAATTCCTACTCTAGGTGATTGAGAAGAGATTATTTTAATGATCCTGAGGACTTTCTAGTATACCCTCAGTTATACTACCAAGACTCAGATATCTGTTCCTTTGGATTACCAATTTTCTTGTTGACCTATATCTTTCCTGATTCTACCTGGTAGGGAAATATAACACCATACAAAATGACAAGATCATTCATTTATTCAACAGATATTTTTTGATGCCTCTTGTGTGCAGATCCCTGTTCTAGCATAGGTAGAAATTATATGTTCACTATCCTTATGGTGTTTATTATCTAGTAAGGTGATAAGGCAGACATAGACATGGATATATAATAAATAAAATATATAATTAGTGTACTGGAGAATTAAAGCAAAATGTGAAGTCAAAGGGTAAAGAAAATACTGACAGAGGGTATAATGGATGGAACAGAATTTGGGTTGGGTTTAACATATGGCTTAGAATTCAGAAGATGAAAAAGGGAAAGGAGAATGTTCTGGCAACAGGTATAAAACCAAGAATGTTTAGGGAAGTTTCATAGGGCAAGAAGAAAGCCAATTGGAATAGAATCTGGAGAGAAAAAGTAAAATGGTGAAAGCCTAAAAAGTTAGGATGGTGCCATTCATGGAAGTTTTTGAATATAAGGCAAAATTTGAATTTTACTTTTTGTGCGATATTTGTGAGCCATTGAAGATTTTTGCACTAAGCTAAATGGATAGTAATGTATTCCTTTTAATAAGTTGATAACAGTGGAAAGGAGAATAGAAGATACTTATGAGGCATGCCGTAGAGTTAGAATTGATAGGATTTGAAAATTGATGTTAGGAGAAACAAGAGAGAAGAAAGATTCAGAGATGTTACTAATTTTCATAGATAATATCAGATGGAGTTATTTTAGAATTTTATCAGTGAGAGGAGAGGAGGGAGATAGGAAAATATCTAGATGAGATAAGGAAATCTTTTTTAGACTTTCTAGTCATTCAACATTTATTAGCCGCCTACTATATGTCAGGTTCCGTGCTAAGCAGTGGTGATACAAAGAAAAGCCAAAACAGTTCCTTCTCTGGAGGAGGAGTTCACGATCTATTAGTAGAGATAATATGCAAACCACTCTTCTTCCTGAAGAAAACATGGAAATAAGAGTGTACTGTCTTTAAGTCAGAAGGAAAAATATCTCTTCCAAGCTTTTGTGTCATTCTCTGCCCTCTACAAGACACACACTCAGCAACAATGTTCTTGCTTAATGAGGAGAGTCAAATGTCAATCCTGGGTAAAAGATTTGAGAATTTTCAATCTAAGTATCTGCCTCTGCCCCATCAACCAAAACTGGTTATTTTTCTGGAGTCCAGGGAATATATTATTATTATTCAAAGAAAGTCTCTTTCAGGGAAGCCCTAAATACCATTCAATGATCCCCAAGGTACCATAATTAGTTTTACTCTAACAGGCAAAAACAATCTCTTTTTTCCCTTATTGAACATACTTGCAGCACTGTTTTCTCGAAACACAAAACAAAACTAAACAAATCTCAAAAACTAAAACCCTGTACCTTGGTGGGTCATTTGGTTCTCTCATTATAACCATCCATCCTACTATATGGCTTTGTTAGCATTAACATATGTCTTCTTATTACTATCACCATTGTAATAAATGAGATAACTGGAAATATCTCCCAAGGTTTACTTAGTTACACCCCAGGGGCTAGTTCATTTAAATAAACAAATAAATAAGCAAGCAAACAATTTTTTAAAAAGCCTACTTACCACAGATTCAAGATGACAATCTCCAGGATGTTAATTAGATTTGATTCTGTAAATGAAAGAGACCATTCTTCACTATTGTTCTAGCCTGTTATGCAGTAACATCTATCAATCTGTTGAAGTGTGTTTAATGCCCATGATTATATTTTGTGCTATATACAAGTGATAACATGGCATCAATTCAATCCAACAAACATTTATTATGTGCCTGCTGTGTGTCAGAAACAAGACTGGTGTTGGGGATACAAAGACAATAATGAAAGAACCCTTGCCCTCAAAGAGATTATATTTTAACAGGAGAAACTATGGAAACATAAGCAAATGCATACATATGAATATATATTATATGAAGATATATAATATAAATACCTATACATGTAAAATGCATGTTCATAAAAAACAATTTTGAAAAGCATATGGAGAGAGAACTAAAAATTAGGGAGATCATGAAGTCATCTTATAGCAGGTGCAGTTGAGCTGAGTCTTTAAGTTAGTTTGCTGTTCAGTTGTGACCAAGTCTTCATGACCTCATCTGGGTTTTCTTGGCAAAGGTACTGGAGTGTTTTGCCATTCCCTTCTTCAGCCTGTCTTACAGATGAGGAACTGAGGCAAACAAGGTTAATTGACTTGCCCTAGGTCACACAGCTAGTAAGTCTCTGAGGCTAGATTTGAACTTAGGAAGATAAGTCTTCCTGATATCCATGGTGTAACCTAGCACTTGAAGATAACTTGGGATTCTAAAAGGCAGAGTTAAGGATGAAGAACATTCTAGGACTGTGGCACAGCAAAGGGGTAGAGGTGGGAGATGAAATGCCATGTATTGTTAATAGGAATTTGTTCAGTTTGGTGGAAGTATAGAGGGCATGAGGAGGAATAATATGAACTCAATCTGGAAAGCAAGCTTGGAGCTATATGGTAAAAGGCTTTAAATGTCAAACAGAGTGGTTAGTAGCTAATGCTAGAAACAATAGGGAATCGTAGAAGGTTCTTAAGCAGGGAAGTCCCAGGACAGACCTGAAGTTTTAGAAGACCAAATTGGGTAGCTATGTAGAAGATGGATCACAGAGACAAAGGCCTGGAAACTGAGAGAACAATTAGGACAATACTGTGATAGACCAGGTGACAATTGATAAAGGCCTGAATTAAGATGATATGATGTCAATGACACTTTTTTCAAGTACTTTCCACAAATTTTAGAAATTTCATTCATGAACTACGAAAAAATATTACTTTTCAACAGCTTCCTTCACGATGATGCTTTCTGAGACTTCGTTCTTATAGACATATAGTCATATGTCTCTACAATAAGAGCAATCATTCATCTCATGACTGAACAGTCTTAACATCTGATTCTGAAACTTGAGCAATGTTAGGAAGTTGTTCAGGACTGGTTTTGATTTTTTCAAACATTTCCTCATATTAGGCGTACATGGTAGTAACTGAATATTGTACTTCTCCATAATACATATTCATCATGGTGGAAAATGTTGAAATAACTCCCAAGTTTCTGTTTAATCTATCACTTTCAGGAAGCAAATTCAATAAATTGGTTGTGATTGGGCCCAGAGAGAGTTTCTCTCTTTTGCTATAACTTGTAAGAGATATTGTGGAGGTAGCAGATATTTGGCAGATGGCTTGATGTCAATGTGGGAAAATCAAGTTTTAAGTGGGCTATGTAGTTTTTCCAAAGGAAAAATACTACTTCTGAATATCTGGGCACCACAGCTTTTGTGCAACCCATTATTGTTTGAGTTTAGGGAGATAAATTATTCCTAAAGGGATTTCAGGGTGACCTATTTCCAGACAGTGTATCATGATAATTTATAGTCCTTTCTTTGAGAGATAGAGGTTGTGACTAGAAATCAGTAAAGGGGCTCTAATACTAGTTTTGTGGCTGTCTAACTATGTGACCTTGAGTTAGGTACTTAACCTCTCTGTTTTTCAATTTTTCCAACTATGAAATATAGATGTTATTTCCTCTTGAATACCTCAAAGGAATATTTATGAGGCTAAATCTGATGTTTCCATGGCGAAAGGAGGGCATCTGAAGTCATTTTTGAAATGGGTGAGTTGTTCTGTGAGCTAATAATTTCGTGATCACGAGGGACTATGGGTGAGAAATCTAATGCAAAACTACAATTGCCCTTTAATTTATATTATTAAATAATTGTTTGAGGGTATTGGAAGGTTATGAATTCAGGATCATACAACCAGCATGTGTGAGAGACAGTGCTCAGAAACCAGATGACCCTGATTATGAGGATAACTCTTTAACCTTTATGCCATGCTAACTCTCATCCTCTTTTTTGGGGCATATATGAGGGATTGCTTCAATAAATCAAGCTAGGTAAATTCCCATCATATCATGTTGTTCCATTATTATTAAGAAGTCAGGTCATGATCTCTCCCTTATTTTTCCACCAAGAAAAGTTTGTTGCGAACCCTTAGAAAGGGAAGCAATGCTGTGAGCTAGAATTCATTCTCCAATAGCACAGTATAATCACCTAACCAATTCTTTATTTTTTTTTCCTAAAGAAAGCAAGGTATTGCTATAATGATATTATGATGCTGATTTCAGGTAGGCAAAGTTTCTCATAATACTGTTTCAGAAAAGATGGAAAGATCCTTTTTTATTTTTTTAATTTTTTATTTAATATACCTAGTTTTCAGCATTGATTTTCACAAGACTTTAAATTACAACTTTTCTCCCCATTTCTACTCTCTCCCTCACTCCAAGATGGCTTATATTTTGGTTGCCCTGTTCCCCAGTCAGCCTTCCCTTCCATCACCCCACTCCCCTCCCATCCCCTTTACCCTTCCTTTCTTATAGGGCAAGATAAATTTCTATGCCCCATTGCCTGTGTATCTTATTTTCCAGTTGCACGCAAAATTTTTTTTATGTTTTTGAACATCTGGTTTTAAAACTTTGAGATCCAAATTCCCCTCTTCCCTTCCCACCCACCCTCCCTAAGAAGTCAAGCAATTCAACATGGGCCACATGCATATCATTATGTATAACCCTTCCACAAAACTCATGTTGTGAAAGACTAACTATATTTTGCTTCTTCCTAACCTATGTCCCTTTATTGAATTTTCTCCCTTGACT
>CM053625.1:50546400-50587113 GCA_028646595.1 Phalanger gymnotis | reverse complement strand
TTCCCCAGCCAACTTACTTGACCCTTGAGTTTTTCAGCAGGGTATGACTGCTTGTAGAGTAAAGAGCTCTATGTTCCGAGCTTGGGGGATGTGCTGCCACACCAGCACTCCTCCTTCCCCAAGAACCCCCAAGCTGGACTGGACTTAGATCTTCAGCAGGCTCTGCACTCCTGCTCTGATCTGCCACTTAATTCCTCCCACCAGGTGGGCCTGGGGCAAGAAGCAACTGCAGCTGTAGTTCTGTAGCTGCCCCACCTCCACTGCCCCTAGGGTGGTTGCCAAAATCCCACCTCCACTGCCTCTGGGGTGGTTGCCAAAACCATGAACTCCTTTTTACACTCTGTCTCCAGCAGCTTTTCCCACTAACCTTCTCTGTTGTCTTTGGTGTTTTTGGGTTGAGAATCTGGTAACTGCTGCAGCTCACTGATTCAGGGAACTAGGACATGCTCCACCTGGCTCCTGCTCTGGTTGGTCTGTGCTCCCCATACTGGGCTCTGCTCTGCTCTGCTCCCAGCTCCATGCAAGATAGACCTTACCCAGAGACCATCCAGGCTGTCCTGGGCTAGAGTCCTGCTTCCCTCGACCACTTTGTGGGCTCTGCAGTTCTTCTCTGTTGTCTTTCATGTCTGTAGGTTGAGAAGTCTGGTAACTGACACAGCTCACTGATTCAGGGAGCTAGGGCATGCTCTGACCTAAGCCAGAGACCATCCAGGCTGTCCTGGGCTGGAGCCCTGCTTCCCTGTGCTATTTTGTGTGTCCCACAGCTCTAGAATTGGTTCAGAGCCATTTTTTATAGGTTTTTGGAGGGACTTGGTGGGGAGCTCATGCCAGTCCCTGCTTTCCAGCCGCCATCTTCTGGAAAGATCCTTTTTATATGGTAAAATATCTATAGAAACCTGAAACTGGTTGAATGATGGATCTGCAGAATACTAATTAATTAATCAGTATAAACCAGGAGGGAAGACACTAACAGAGCTCCACAGAACTGTCTCCTGGGCTTTATTCATGATACTTTTCGTGACGATTTGGATCAAGGCATAGATGGCATGCTTATCAAATCTGTTGATGACACCATGCTAGCAGGTAAAGCTTATACATTAGATGAATATCATTTTATTGTACTGTTCTTTTAAAGTTTGTTTCTGAGTTGTTTGTTCAGAGTCCTAAAAGAGTTTCTCTGAGAGATAGTTGTGGGAATAAGAGTTTTGAGACAATGAGTTTCTAAGTTTCTAGGGAAGTAGCTAAATAAATTACAGTATATGAATGTTATAGAATATAATTGTACCATAAGAAATGATGAAAAAGATGGATTAAAAAAACTGGGAAAACTTGTATGTATTTAGGTACAGTGAAGTGAGCAGAACGAGAAGAAAAATCTATATGATCACTAAAAAATGCAAAGGGAAACAACTTTGAAAGACAAGAAATTCTGATCATTGTCATTGATCCTGACTACAGAAGACTGATCATGAAAACTACATCTCTTTTCTTTGCACTAATCATCAATTTCTTCCTCATGTACTTTCTTTCAGACTCAGTACTATCTAATTTAGTTCTGGTGAGATAGGAGAAAAACATTTCTTCTTAATACCTGTAGCAACAATTTGGCTGGTAGCTGTTGTGGGGTGTAAGACCAAATAAGACCAACGACAAGAGCGGCCAGCACAGCTTCTTTTGATCTGCTTTACTAAGGAAAGCAACTTTAAGGCGTTAACAATCTCACCTTAATTAAACATCCATATACTTATATCATTGACTTAAGTTCAGGGAGGAAAAGATCAGCCCTCTGAACTTCAAGGCAAATACAAACAGAAATTACAGAAATCAACAGACAGACCTCGTCTGACCAAATCACAATATATAGTTACCACAGAAGAACCAAGGGATCCGGGCTAGCAAAGCCAGAGGCCAGTTACAGCTGGCCCAGAGGCTCAACACTCCTTCCATGAGTGTGCCCCCAGAAGTCAAACAAGAGCCTTGGATTTTATACATCGTCTTAGGGCCTTGGGGTACTTGATTACCTCAGTGCTGAGAAGCACTCAAACAAAGAACAGTGAAAAATACCATTTTGCTGGCCATTACATTTGAAAGGCAAGAATCATTAAAGGCCCTTAGGAGAAGAACAGCAAAAAGCACTGACCTGATTGCCATTACATTACCTGAAATAGGCTCTAGGTACCATTTATGAATATTCCATTATGTAACTTCTTGCAGCACATGTGTTGGGGGACAAACATGCAAGGTGGTTTATGGTGAGGGATTGAATTAGACCACTCAATTATCAGGGCTTGTCCTAGTACTAACCAAAAAAGTACCCTTTTTAGTATATTTATAAATATGTAGGGATAATTATGAAATGAAAATATTTCCTGAAATTTCTCCAGATTACTTGAGTTGACCTGGGAATGGATTTGCTTTCAAAACTTGGCTCTGTTATTTATTGCCTATGCAACCTTGGATAAATCTTACAACCACTGTGCGCCTCAGTCTCTTCAGTTAGAAAATAAGGAAACTGAATTAGATCTTTTTGGAAACTCTCTCGAACTCCAAGTCTTAAGATCCTATGGCATATGTTGACTCATTGAGGACAGCAATATATGTTCTTAACCCCTTCTCGTTTATATTGGATTTCACTTTTTTTTGAGATATTTTTGTTTGTTTTCTTCTCTTTAAGTTCCAGGGTCATTCTCCTTAACAATGAATACTGAAGTAGTGGTTGATTAGTTCTGCATTTGCTTAGTTTGATTTTATGATTATTCCATTCAATTTGTGTAGTTGTTCCATCTCTTCTTTCCCCTTGCTCCCTAAAGGAAAAGAAAATCCTATAATCCAACTTTCTGATGACTTCCTAATACATAATTTAATTTCTCATTCTGGCTTTGTCAGCTATAACATACTCCCACCATGGCATTTCTTTTATTCCCCCTTCTTTAATCTTCATCCATGCCCTCCTCTCCACTTCTTCTGGCAGTTTGTTGCTTTCTATGTAGGAACATATCATTTTCTTATATAATTTTAGACCTTTGTCCCCACATAATCTATTCCTTTTGAATAAGTTATATCCTTCTAGTTCCATATTCTAGTGATAGATCATATTTTAACAAGTCTCAGTTATGAGCCAAAGTTTAGCTATCCTGTCAAGTGAATTATTAGAATGTGCATGACTAATGATTCTCATTTCTACATGGCTATGTCTTTTCAGAGTCCCATTTTGAAGGTTATCATTTAAAGAAAGATTAAGGATCTACATTTTGTCAGTGGAGAGTGATCCACCTTCAGCTCTCCTCTGCACTTTGCAGTGAATTAATCTGCCTGAATTAAGGAGGTGTATTGGCAGAGGTCACTGGTTACGTGCTATTATCACAACCTTGAAGTCAGACCTTTAACCAGCTTTCCTTAAATGCTCTTACCGTTTCCCCATGCCAATTACTTATAACATCATCCCACAATTTCTAATCTTTAGAATTCCTTAGTAATTCTAAGAATTCAGGTATCTCAGCCTACTTTTTGTGGAACATGTTCACAGACCAGCGGTGTGAAATTGAGATGTGTGCAGATGGTTCCTGTGCTATTCATTGAATCTAAAGGAAGTCAAATGTGTTCTCACAGGAAATATCTGTGCACAGTGTTTCAGATTTCACAGTGTTTATTAACACATCCCAGAAATGGTAAGCCAATATGCTTGATAAGCTTATAATTCTTTAACAAAAAATCAAAGTGCTTAGGCTTTCGGTTGAACTCATCTTAAAGATTTAATTTATTTTTTACTTGCTATATTGTCAAAGAAAAATATTTCTTTTTAGTGTTTTAAGTAGAAATGGAGCATTGATTTAAAATAATAGTAATGTGTTGATTAAAAACTGAAGCTAAACACAGAGAAAAAGCCAAAAGATTTTGAAAATATCCTGAAAATTATCCTTCCTTACTTAAGTACTTGACTACTAGGTGAGAAAGAACATCAAGGAAACAGGAAGATGATTTGGATCAAGATGAAATCACTTTGGCAGATTTGTTTTTCTTTTTAATCATATGGTAACATTCTCACAAGAAATGTTGAAAATTCAAGCATACAAATCAAAGAACATATGAATCTAATGTAACTGTCTGAATAGGAAACCCTCACCTCACCGCCTCATTTAAATTATGTTGTAGTTAGAATTAAACATACTTAGTTAAATCTTGACAGACATTTGTGTTTTTTACACATTGGTCCAGACATTTCTGTAGCCAATGCTATTCCTAAGGGAAGGATCAGGTAAACAGCAATTATAGCAATTCCCCCCTCTACCCCCAACACACACATTTTGTAACAGCATAAGTGTGGAAGAATTACTTTTATCAATATTATCATTCCTGGGAGTGTGGTTCTAAAATGCAGAAATGTGTTGTTGCACAGATTTGAGTATGAAATTCAGTGATAGTGCCAGCAAATGGAGATGAGCAGAATAGGTAGGTCACCTATATGTCAAAGTTCTATTACCTTTGTTTTGGCACATCTAAGAAAATTGAGAGTGGTTCAGAAGGTATCATTAAGCATGATTTTTTTTCTGACTTCATAATATGGATTCATTGTCTTTTCTGTCTTCTGAGCTCTAGTCATGCATCTCCAGCTGCCTTCTGCACATTTCAAGCTTGATATGCTCATAAGTATATTAAATTTAAGCTGTCCAGAATAAAACTATTGTCTATCTCCCTAAATCCATTTATTTTTTGAACTTTCCCATTTTTATTGAGGGTACCATTATCCTACAAGGCATCTACATTCAAAATCTCAGCATTATACTTGACTCCTCACATTTTCTTACCCCATATAACCAATCAAATGCCAAATTTTATCTTTTCCACCCATCACATCCATGCTCTTCTTTCTAATCTCTAACTGAAGGTTAGCATTTATTTCAATCATGAAAGGAAGCAACAAAACATTATTTTATGAAGGAATCCATGGACTATAACAGGCTGCCAAAGGGACTCATGACATGAAACTATGTTAGGAACCCCTGGTTCAGACTAAAATGGAGCTAAAAAACATTTCTTACTTACTGCTTTGCTCCTCATACTCCAAACCCTATGGCACTGATCATGAGAATTCATAAGCCGACATCGTCTCCTAATAAATGAATTTATTACCTCATCTGCCAACTGATTATACCTTGAAATCAGAGTGATTATGGCAAATGGACATGAGGGATTTATTAGATTTCAGAAAGTATATAAGTAAGAATCTACTATTTATAACTTGGGGAGGTGAAATACCCTGTCCCTGGGACTACTCAATGGCAATTTAATTTTGACGAATGACCTTATAACTTATAACAAACAGAAACTTAAAACATGAACTCAGGAATTCACTTGGATTGGCCTATCAAAGAATGATCTTGTTGGAGCCATGGAGATACTGATAGCCATGACAGCTATCATGGTTATAATGCACCTCTTTTACCCAAAGCGAGGAGGCATCTAGGAGGGACCAGAGGAGAAAGTCCAAAGTCTGAGATGGCCCAGTAGGAGGTGCTAGGTATAGATTATGAGAGTCTTGATTCTGTTTCTTTCATTTCGAGTGGGGGGAATTAAGAGAACAGAGAACACTCCCTTCTCCAATGTGAGACCTGTTGATTACATATACTTGGGTGTGGACATACTGTCTCTTTCCATCCCCTACACCCAATAGAATATTAGACCATGAGTTTATTTCTATTCTTAATATCTAGCAGAGTGCCTGGCAAATAGTCATTCAACATGAGCATTGTGGAAGGGTTATACATAATGATACGCAAGTGGCCTATGTTGAATTGCTTGACTTCTTAGGGAGGGTGAGCAGGAAGGGAAGAAGGGAGAGAATTTGGAACTCAAAGTTTTAAAAACAAATGTTCAAAAAACAAAAACAAAAAAAAGTTTTTGCATGCAACTAGAAAATAAGATACACAGGCAATGGGGTGTAGAAATTTATCTTGCCCTACAAGAAAGAAAGGGAAAAGAGGATGGGAGGGGAGTGGGGTTACAGAAGGGAGGGCTGACTGGGGAACAGGGCAACCAGTATATATGCCATCTTGAAGTGGGGGTAGGGTAGGAATGGGGAGAAAATTTGTAACTCAAACTCTTGTGAAAATCAATGCTGAAAACTAAATATATTGAATAAATTAAATTAAAAAAAATAAAATAGTTAAAAAAACACTAGAAAGCATAGGAATAAATGGAGCCTTCCTTAAAATTATAAATAGCATCTACTTAAAACCTTCAGCAAGCATTATATGTTATGGGGATAAGCTAGATGCATTCCCAATAAGATCAGGAATGAAACAAGAGTGGCCATCATCACTGCTATTATTCAATTTGGTACTAGAAATGTTAGCTTTAGCATTAAGAGAATAAAAAGAAATTGAGGGAATTAGAATAGGCAAAGAAGAAACTAAATTATCACGTTTTGCAGATATGATGATTTACTTAGAGAATCCTAGAGAATCAAGTAAAAAACTGCTTGAAATAATAAACAACTTTAGCAAAGTTGCAGGATATAAAATAAACCAACATAAATCCATGGCATTCCTATACATTACTAGCAAAGCCCAACAGCAAGAGATAGAAAGAGAAATTCCACTTAAAGTTACCGTAGATGCTGTAAAATATTTGGGAGTCTACTTGCCAAGAGAAGCCCAGAGTTTATATGAACATAATTACAAAACACTTCTCACACAAATAAAGTCAGCTCTACAGAAATGGAATAACATCAGTTGCTTGTGGTTAGGCTGAGCTAATATAATAAAAATGACAATTTTACCTAAATTAATTTACTCATTTAGTGCCGTACCAATTCAACTACCAAAATGTATTTTACAGAGCTGGATAAAATAACAACAAAAATCATCTGGAAGAACAAGAGGTCCAGAATATCTAGAAAATTAATGAAAAGAAATGCTAGGGAAGGTGGCCTACCCTACTAGATATCAAACTGTACTTTAAAGCAGCAGTCCTCAAAACTACCTGGTACTGGCTAAGAAACAGAGGCGTGGATCAGTGGAATAGGTTAAATACACAAGACACAGAAGTCAGACCATAGTAATCTACTCTTTGATAAACCCAAGGAATCCAGCTTCTGTGCTAAGAATTCAATATTCCACAAAAACTGCTGGGAAAATTGGAAAATGGTATGGCAGAAACTGGACGAAGACCAATACCTTACACCATATACCAAAATAAAGTCAAAATGGGTTCATGATTTAGAAATAAAGGCTGATACTGTAAGTAATTTGGAAGAGAATGGAATAGTTTACCTATCAGATCTGTGGGAAAGGGAGGAATTCATGACCCAGTAAGAGATAGAGAGCATTACAAAATGCAAAATGGCTAACTTTGATTATGTTAAACTGAAAAGTTTTTATGCAAACAAATCCAATGCAACAAAGATTAGGAGGGAAACAGAAAATTGGGAGAAAATCTTTACAACCAGTGACTCTGATAAAGGCCTCATATCTAAAATATACACGTAACTGAGTCATATTTATAGGAATAAATGTCATTCCCCAATTGAGAAATGGTCGAAGGACATGAATAGGCAGTTTTCGGAGGAAGAAATGAAAGATATCTATAGCCATATGAAAAAATGCTCTAAATCACAATTGATAAGAGAAATGCAAATCAAAACAACTCTTACGTACCACATCTCTCCTGTCACATTGGCTAATGACGAAACAGGAAAATGATAAATGCTGGTGAGGATGTGGGAAAATTGGAACATTGTTACATTTTGGTGGAGTTGTGAACAGATCCAGCCATTTTGGAGAGCAATTTGGAACTATGCCCAAAGGGCTATAAAAATGTGCATACCCTTTGGCCCAGCAATACCATTCCCATAGCTGTATCCCAAAAGATCATACAAATGTGAAAGGGACCTGTTGTAGCTGTAATTAAGGCAAGTGCTCTTGAAGAAATTGGCCTTTGTTTCTTTGATTAAATTAAGAGTCTTTGATGACCTCCTTGCCTCAAGGGAAAGCCTAGTTTACATGGATTTGAGTCACATATTTGTGAAGTCAGAAGCTTTTAGGCCATGTGGATTTAAGTCACATGTGTGATGTCCTTTGACCCTGAACAGAATATATAAACTCAAGAGGCTGGTGTTTTTATTTGGGGCTCTTAGTCACTGCAATAGTAGTGTGGGACTCTGGGCAGCTGCTTTAAGAGCCCCTTGGCTCCTCAACCCAGATGTTGATGCTTTCCTGGTAACTATGAATTGTGATTTGGTCTGTTTATATTGTGTATGTTTATAATTTGTTTGTATTTTCTCTGAAGCTCAGGTTGTTGGCTTTTCCTCCTGAACTAAGTGAATGATATTTAACATTGCGTTCCTTAGTAAAGCAGATCAAAGAACCTGTGTTAGCAGCCTTCTGTGTGTTGGTTGTTGTTGGTTTTACACAGCCAACCTGAAAGCTGGATTGTTGCTACGCCTACATGTACAAAAATATTTATAGCAGCTCTTTTTTGTGGTTGCCAAGAACTGGAAATCAAGGGGATGCCCATCAATTGGTGAATGGCTAAACAAGTTGTGATATATGAATGTAACGGAATGCTATTGTGCTATGAGAAATGGTGAAGATACGGACTTCATAATAACCTGGAAAGACCAACATGATATGATGCTAAGTGAGAGGAGCAGAACCAGGAGAACATTGTATACAACCCCAGACATATCCATTCTGTGATGACTGACTTTGATAGACTTGGCTCTTCTCAGCAATACAAGGCTCAAAGACAGCTCCAAAGGACTCATGATGGAAAAAGCTGTCTACATCCATAGAAAGAACTATGGAGTCTGAATGCAGATTGAGGCAAACTATTCACTCCCTTTTTTTCCCCTTCTTTTTTGGTTTTGTTTGTTCTCTCTCATGATTCATTCAATTGGTCATAATTCTTTATAACTTGACAATTGTGTAAATAAGTTTAATGCGAAGGTTTATATAGAATCTATGTCAGCCTTGGGTGGGGAGGGGTGAACGGAGGGAGGGGAAGAAAATTTGAAACTCAAGAACATGTAGAACTGAGTGTTGTAAACTAAAAATAAAAAATCTAAAAAAAAAAAGAAAGAAACAGTAATGCTAATATGAATAATGTGACCATTTCAGGAGAATTTATTATTCTCACTAATCAGGATTTGGTTCTATCACCTTAAAAGAAAGAAGGACACTTCAGGAAAAGAAAAGGTAAATTCTGAAAGAAGTTATAATTAGAACAAGTTCAGAGCAAAAAAACTTTTGTCTGGGAAAGTGAAGGGATTCTTGGATAACCTGAAGGTAACATTTAGGTGCTCAGCTGGGAGAGACAGGAAGGAGCAAAGATGAACAATGACCGAGTTGCCCCTGGACACAGGTTCTGAGCTGAGGCTAAGAGATGCCATTATTTATCTAGAGTTCATTCTTAAACCAATAACAGGTTGACATTGTTAATGCTCATGTTAGGAAAGAAGCTGATTTTTTTCCAGGCAGGGATTATACAAACCCTTGAGGGTTAGATAAGAGTGGAATTTAGTCACCCTTCAGTCAGCTTTCTATTGTACATTTCAGAGTACAGGATTTTATTCTTTTAAGTGATATGGTAGAAGCTATTTTTTCATACATAGGAACTGTAATGTCTAGAAAACATGAAAACTTTCTTGTGTGTTACATATGAAACTCTAAAAACATTTTCTTTCTCTGGTTTTTACTTCTGTTTTATGTGAAAAATATAACAATGAATATGACTATTCAGGAAATACTACAGGTAATACTACAATAAAACAAGTATAAATGTAATTTAAATTCTTGGCATGGGAAGATCTAAGGTTCCAGTCCTGAAGGTAAGACTTTAGGGAAGCCACTTAACCTTTCTCACATTCAGTTTCTTCATCTAGAAAATGAGGGGGCTGAACTATATAAACTCCTAGGCCATTTCCAGCTTGAAATTGGTGATCCTTTGTAATTAAGAACATGGTTTTGGGGGTATTATTTGTACTTTCTGCTAATTTCCAGATTTTTTCCATTGGTACTTGTTTTGTTAAGGATAGGCATTAGGCTGAAGCATAAGAGAAAACAATATGATAAATCAGAGATCATTGAAATTCCAATTGTCTGGAAGAAGAGAAGGCTTATTGAGTGCCCGCAATACAAGGTTGATCAATAGCTAAGCCCTAAAGCAAAGCACACCACTCATTTTCGATCAGGAGTAAAAACAGCCAGACATTAAGGATTGATTACAGGACAGTAATTGACTTGTACTGCTCTTGATGCTTTCATCTTGAACACGCTATTTGTTTGCCTCATTTCATGGGTAATGAAAATAATGATTATAATGGCAACTTTACAGATGCAAGCCAGATAGACAATACTGCCAAAAACATTGTAGAGGCGATCTAAAGAAAATGAGAATTTGCCATGATTATATCTAGCTTTAGATCTGAGACTTCTCTATGTGCAGTGTCAGAATTGAACTGGGCAATCAACAATAGTGATGGCTGCTGCAGCCAATGTATCAACCCCAAGAGATGTGGATATTAAAAAAAAAAGTTGTAGTCTAGGTTCTGTTAGTCACATATCCAACAGGTCACAGAGCCACAGAGCTAAGAGGGGAACCTTGGAGACTATTAAGTCTGATAATTGGTTGGTTGTTGTCTTTCATTCTCAAAGAGGACCAAAATGATGTCACTATGCTGGAGTCAAGTTACAGTGTATTCAGTGGTAGTTGATCAGACCAATAGGAGCTTGGAACACTCTACCACAGCTTGGGCAAAAATAGTCCATGTGACTATTTGGGGTACAGTCTCTAAATTTGCATATCCTGCGATGTACTATTTTTTTGAGCTACTTCAATTCTGTTTTGTTCATAGAGTACAGCACCTTTTCTGATGAGGGCATGCCATACTGGGCGGTTCTGTGTCAATGGCTTCCATGTCACACAATCAATTCTAAAGCTCTTAAGAGAGACATTGAGAATCTCCTTGTATCATTTTTCTGACCACCAAGTGAGTGCTTGCCCTGTGTGCATTCTCCATTAAATAGTCTTTTTGGCAAGCATACACTTGGCATTTGAACAATGTGGCCAGCCCGTGACAGCTGCACTCTGCAGTAGAGTTGGAGTACTTGGCAGTTTGGTTTGAGAAAGGATCTCAGTGTCTGGTATCTTATCCTTCCAGGTGATCTTCAGAATCTTCCTAATACAATTCAAATGGAAGGAATTCAGTTTCCTGGCATGGCACTGGTATACCATACAGGTTTCACAGGCATGGAACAATGAGGTCAGCACAACAGTTCTGTAGACCTTCAGTTTGGTAGTCTAATACCTCTTCTCTCCCACATTTTCCTTTTTTGCTTCCCAAACACTGAGCTAGTTCTAGTAATGCATGTGTCGACCGCATGTGGATGTTCCTGGAAAGTATATTGCCAAAGTGAGTGAACTTATCCACAGTATTCGAAACTTCTCCATTTGCTACAACCTATGGTTCCACATACGCTGATGGAGCACCTGCATTTTCTTGGTATTAATTATGAAGTCAAAATTAGCACAAGCAGCAGAGAATTGATCCATACTTTGTTGCATCTCAACTTCAGAGGCTGCATTGAGTGCACAATCATCTGCAAAAAGAAAACTATGCACCAACACTCCCTCCACTTTAGTTCCATAGTCCGATAATATGTAATCATGACCTATAGCCCATAATCTGTGACCCCATATCAACCTCCTTCATTTTACAGATGAGAGAACTGGGGCTTAGAGAGGCAATGATTTCATATGGTCACAGATAGTGGCAATGGCAGGATATAAGCCAAGATCCTTTGAAACACATGCTTTTTCCACTGTAATATGCTGCTTGTCCTTGGGAGTCAGTCCAATCAATTCCTTTGAACTTTACCCACTAGTAAACTCTCATGCCTTGGGTAATCTTATATGATTAAACTAATTTATTTAGTAAAACCCTATGAAATACTAGGAGAAAAAGTGCTTTGTAAGACTATAAAACTTGTATTGACTTTCCCCTCTAATTCAAATGAACACAACCTCATACTTATTTTAAGATTTAGCACATCCTATGTATAACTAAAATGAACTTTCAAAAATAAGTAGTGATGAAATTCAGCATGAAGTTTGATTTAATGGATCAGTGAAAAGATTACTGCTTTTGGAGTCAGAGGTTCTGGGTTCAAATGCCATGTACTGTTATTACATATGTGACCTTGGAAGAGTTACTTAACCTACTTGGGCCTCAGTTCTTCTCATATTAAATGGGTGGTTGGATTAGATGGCCTCTGAGGTCCCTTGCAGTTCTAAATCTATGAGCCTATGAACTGGCTGTGTATTTAGTATAGTTAGAGCTGTAAACGTGCCAAATCTAAAAAGGTTATTTAGATAGATAGAGAGATAGATGATAGATAGGTCAATAGATAGATAGATAGATGATAGCTAGATAATAAAGAAAGGAATGTAGGTTAAGCAGAGGAAGATAATTACCTTGCCCCACACTTAGTTGAGATTCTGGGCATTTTCCTCTGCTCACTCATCTGCTTGGGAGAGCAGCATGGGTTTTAGAATTAGGAAGCCAGAGGAAACTCAGGAAGACAACAACAATACCAAAAACAAAAACAAAAGAAAAAAAAAACAAGAGTTCTTGACACTTATTTGAAGGACAACCTCTATAGCAATTACAGATTATATAGAATCTAGCTACTAGAAATTAAAGAGGGAGGTATAAGGAATTCCTATCCCAAGTTGGAGTAAGATCTTCAATGAAGAAATAAGCCATAGTGACCAGCAATTATAGTTCAAAATATTGACTTGAGCATGAGGACATGATCTAGATAGCTAAGAATGGCTTAGCTCTACATTCTAAAAGGTTTGGCAGCTATAGCAAAAGATGTCTTACCGGAGATTAAAAAGTAATTGTAGCCGAGAATTTGAGAGAACTACTTTTCCTCCTTCCCCCACTCCTCTAGGATTTTGTTGAGTTTATATCTGAGTGTATATGGGCTGGTATATTCTAAAGAGCTAGAACAGTAAGGGCTGTGCAAGGGGAGAGGGAGTCTATAGACTTTGAAAGTAAATAGCAGAGGGCACTTGTCTTATGAGGAAAAATTAGCACTCCAGTTTAAGCCAGAAACCTAAACAGAGACAATGTCTACAATTGCTCATGTGTCTGTATCAGACTGTGTCTGACAGTGGCTTGTAGCTACTGTAGAATGATTGGTGCAGTGTCTGGTGAATACTAGACAGAGACTAAATCATGATAGAGACCAGTGAGGAGCAGGCCTTGAGTGTGCAGTAATAACATCATTGGAAGATGCTGCTGTCTCTTTAGTGCTCAGGTATGCCTTGCCTCTTTAATTGGTTCCTGTTCCCTGTTCCCTACAGGTTTACCCTTTGATATATGTCCCATACATTCCCTATGTGTGTGCCCCTCTACACATGCCCTTTGTGCACTCTCCTTGCAGAAGGAGTGTTTTTGGGAATTCCTTCTTTTGGTGGTGGGGAAGGAAGGATTCTACTATTTCATTAAATATCTTTCCTTCGAACTAACTATGGCCTCTGGCTGACTACAATAAATAAACAAGCAAAGATGGAGGCTTATGACCTGTGCTTGATTATACCTGGTAGTATCTATAGTTAGCCACTCTGTTAACTTTTTAATACTAAATTATAAACATCACATATTTTCTTTCTTCTGTATTTCCTGTAAACTCAAGTACATGCCACTAAGCATGGTAGATAAATGTTTATTTAGTCAAGTAAAATCAGCAAAAATTTAAAGTCCTGCTATGCGCATCATGGTAATTGCTGGGGATATAAAAACAAAAGACCATCCCTGATTTCAGGGAGCTTATGGCCTAATTGGGGGATAAAGCCAATGAAAATGCTTTGAATCAGGGGATAAAGTATTTTGTGCAAGGAGCAGCAGAGTTCAATGTCATTGAGTTGTGGAGTATGTGGCAGGACAGGGAAGAGTCTGTTTCTGATTTGACTATCTTAAGAAACATAGTTAGTAAATTTCATTTTTAAAGTGTCCAGTCATGTGAAAACTACTTTGAGACTAATATATATGTATATGTATATCTATATGCGTATACATGTGTATACACACACATAGAGACAGAGAGGCAAAGAGAGAGAGAACAAAAGAATTTTCAGTTAAAACAATTTGCTTATGTGTGCAGATTGACAACTTAGAGTGTAAGTAATGAACCATTCAGTCTGCTCAGAGAACAAATTATAAGCTGAACTTGATCCAAGGAAATTTATCCAAGACCATTTGTTTGAATGATTTGGAACCTATACTGCTGCTTTCATTTTCTCCTTAATTATCAGAAAGCCCAATGAATATTTGAGCTCTTTAAAATCTGATGCCAAAGAGCATAAAAATCGACACCGTCCATACCTACATCACTGTTAGACTTCAGGAAATTATCCCATTAACCAACAATTTGGAGTTATTTGAATAACATGGACAAAATGAAGATGAGTTACTAAAAAGTAATGGAGCATTAGCTGTACTTAATACACATTCTTTATCGAATACTTGAATTTAAAACAACAAGCATAACGTTAAATTTAAGTCAATTAGAGTCTCTGCTTTGATGAGGAATGTACGCATATACCTGTTTTGACATACAGTGCTTTGCCATTGAAGCAGGATTGAATGTTACCTTCAAAGACAAGTCTCCAAACAATTCAATCACTGGATCTGTTGATTTCTTCCTCCTCAAACTTACCTGTCACTTAATGTCCATAGCAGTCTCTGGATACTTAGAATCATAGGATTTTAGCATTGGGATCATAATGACCACTCAATCTAATCTCTTCATTTTGTAGATCAGGAAATTGAGAAGCAAGGGAGGATAAGTGATTCGCCCAAGATCACATTGAAGCTATGCTATAAGCAATAGAGCATGAGCTATGAGCAGTATGAGCAGAGAGAGTACTCTTGTTATTTCTACATGTCTTTATATCTAATAAGATTTCAAGCTCTACAATGGTAGAGATTTTGGTTTATGGTTTTTAAAATTTCTGATAGTACCTTACCCAAAGCAGGCCTTGCAAACTCTGAAGCTCTCTATAAATAAAGGTTAACTATTATTATTGTCTCTATGACCAGAAAATACTCTTTGGCTTTGTAAAGATAAATCTCTAGCATTAAGAACACAAGTATTCAAAGATGAATCACAAAAATGAATTATAATGAGAGTATTATAAATTTTATTTTTTTGGGAGGTGAGGTGGTGGTACTATATCAGGTTTCTGACTCATCTCTTTCTTACAAACATCATCTCTGGCATCTCTTTGAGGTTGGGGGAGAAGTTCACATAAATGTAAAAAATATCTTTTAAAAATTGTCACTGATAGGCCAAAAACATTTTCTTTTTATTCATGTGCAGGTGCATTTTATAATTTTAGAAATCTAGGTGGTACATTTGATAAGAGTGCCAGCCCTGGAGTTTAGAGGACCTGAGTTCAGATCTAGCCCCAGACACTTACTTGCTGTGAGACCCTGGACAGTTACTTAACTCTGTTTGCCTCAGTTCCTCATTTGGAAAATGAACTAGAGAAGAAAATGGCAAACCACCCCAATATCTTTGCCAAGAAAACCTCAAATGGGGTCATGAAGAGTCGGACATGACTGAAAATGACTGAACACAAAATTTAGAAAATTCATTAATATTTCCCACACTTAGTTTCTCCAAGTCCTCGTGGTATAGTGGAAAGAACATTTAAATTTGGAATTACAAGTACTGGCTTTGGATATTGACTTTATTTCTTACCAGGCCTGTGACCTTGAACAAATTACTTAATTATTTTAGCCTCTGTTTCCTTATCTGTAGAATAGGTAAAATAATACTTGCCTCATGAGAATGTTATGAGGGAAGTGGTTTTTTTTTAAACACAAAGTGTTATTTAAAAGTGAGATGCCTTTTTATCATCTTTTCTAAAAGTTCTGTTACAGTTTTATTCAATAAAGCTTAAGTATCTATTAGAAGCACCAAATTAGAAGATGGGGACACCATCAATAATAAGAAGTGACATTTGACAGTGAGAAAAGAAAAAAAAATAACTATGAAAAGCAGACCTTGGAAGCCAAACAACACAGAAGAATGTGGCATCAATATATGGGCAAAAATCTTGAACACACCCCAGTAGGTCCTGAGGATATGAATTCATGGCATAGGAATAATAATCACCATAGTGATGACTCTTCATTGTCAAAATTGCATCATGTATAGTGTGTATTCTTTTTATTTCATTTTTAAAAATTTATTTTTTTATTTTTATTTTACAATGCTCAGTTTCACAAGTTTTTGAGTTCCAAATTTTCACCCCCTCCTTCTTTTCCCCGCTCCCACCCAAGACGGCATATAATCCTATGTAGGTTGTACACATGCCTTCACATTAAATTTATTTGCACAATAGTCAAGTTGTGAAGAAGAATTATAACCAATGGAAAAAAGAAACAAAACCAAAAAAGAAAAAGAAAAGAAAGCAAATAGTTTGCCTCACTCTGCATTCAGACACCGTAATTCTTTCTCTGGATGTGCATAGCTTTTTCCATCATGTATCTTCTGGAGCTGCCTTAGAACCTAGTATTGCTGAGAAGAGCCAAGACTATCAAAGTTAGTCATCACAGATACTGTATTTCTGTAATTGTGTATAATATTATCTGGGTTCTGCTTCCCTCGCTTGGCATCTGATAATTGTAAGTGTTTCCAGGTTATTATGAAGTCTGTCTGCTCCTCATTTCTTATAGCACAACAGTATTCCATTACATTCATATGCCACACCTTGTTTAGCTATTCCCCAATTGATGGGCATGCCCTTGATTTCCAATTCTTTGCCACCACAAAAAGAGCTGCTATAAATATTTTTGTACATACAGGTCCATTTCCCACTTGTGTGATCTCTTTGGGATACAGCCCTAGAAGTGGTGTTGTTGGGTGAAAAGGTATGAACATTTTTATAGCCTTTTGGTCATGGTTCCAAATTGTTCTCCAGAATGGCTGAATCAGTTCACAACTCTACCAACAATGTAGCGGTGTTCCAATTTTCTCACATCCTCTCCATCATTTATCATTTTCCTTTTTTGTCATGTTAACCAATTTGACAGGACAGATATGGTACCTAAGAGTTGTTTTGATTTGCATTTTTCTAATCAATAATGATTTAGAACATTTTTTCATATGACTAGGGATATCTTTAATTTCTTCCTGTGAAGACCACCTGCTCATATCTTTTGACCATTTATCATTTGGGAAATGACTTATATTGCTATAAATTTGACTCAGTTCTGTATATATTTGAGAAATGAGGCCTTTATCAGAGACACTGGTTATAAAAATTCTTTCCCAATTTTGTGTGTGCTATTTTTAAAAGTTAGGCAACATGTAACTCATTTCGCAAAGTTTTCCATCTTAAGTTGCTAAAAATGTTTTAGAATTTTTTTTCTTTAAAAAGAGAAAGTTTCAATTATCTGGAAAATGACAAAATTCCTAAGTTGGATAAACAAAGCATTACAATACTTCCTTTTCTTCCATTTTCTAAACATAGTAAAGAGCTGAGTGAACTATATCCTTTATAAGACATGATAGCTACCATTGTGAGGTGTATTGGTCTTTTAAACATTTAAGTATCAATTCAGGGTGCTTAACAATATTCTTAACAATTTTTCTTCATAATTTGTGCAATTTCTAATTTTCCGGGTAGTAGAAATAATTACCTTGCTCAGAGTCAAGGTGTCCATCCAATATTTATCCAAGAAACATCATTAAGTGCTTCCATTTCATTAAATAGCATGATCTTTTTGATATATTGGACAATTTTCCACAAAAGCCGTCAGCTAATAATTCTGTTCATTAAGGAACTCTGCATACAGATAGTAATAGTAATAATGTTAATTATAACTTGAATTTTTAATAGTGCTTTTCATTTTTTAAATCTACGGAACACATTTAGTCCTTACATAACTCTATGAAATATGTAAGGCAAATAATATTAACAACAATGATAATGATAATAATTTTATTTTGTAGATCATGAAAGAAACTTAGAGCCTGTTCCATTAGTCTGACGTTATCGGGCAAGCCAGTGATGATGACAGGACTATGGCATACTTCTCCTGACTCCTACTCCCCCTTTTTTATTTCTATTACATAAGCAGAGCCATAACAAAGGATGAGTAACTAAAGCTTTGTCCCAAGGCATTGACATCAGAGTTCCTTTTTGAGTTACACTGGAAGGTACTGTCCTCAAACTTTAGGGTTCTTTGTCAGCCTACATTAAGCAGGTTGCACTAAACAGGCCCTTATTCACTAACTGTCTCTGGGGCTGTCCCCCACCAGGGGGCATATTACCATGATGCTCTTTTCCTGGCACTGTCCTTCCCTCTCAACCTCCACAAGGGGATGAGTCAGACTCTTAGGATAATGAGATCATATATTTAGAGTTAAAATCTGCCTCAAAAGTCATCTAGTCCTACTTCATCATTTTATACATAAGGAAATTGACACACAGAAAGGTCAAGTAGCTTGTTCCATGTCACACAGGTAAGTAGTAAGTGGTAGAGATGAAGCTCAAAACTAGACCCTCTGTTTTTCAATCCATCATCCTTTCCATTGTAACATATTGTTGTCCTTCCCTTCCCCTTCCTTCCCTTTCCTTCCCTTTCCTTCCCTTCCCTTCCCTTCCCTTCCCTTCCCTTCCCTTCCCTTCCCTTCCTGACTATATACATGTATATACATATTCTAAATACACATTTTACATGTATGTGGGAAAAGTAAATACTCATGTACATATTTGAGCGTCATCTACATGAAGGTTACAAAGATGTTACCACGAGATGCTATGGACCATTTGCTTGATCTTCTTCAATAAAAGGAGCTAAGCACTGTCAGTCACATGCTCACCCCAAAATTATATGTTCCACTCACCACCAAAGTGCTCTCTGAGAAAAATCAAACTTTGTATGCCTCTCACATAAATAGTTATTTCTTTCACCTTGTCTGGACTCTTCTGTGAGTGGTAATGCAAGTCTCATTAATCTAAGTGTTTGATATATATATGGGTTTATCAAATTACATTATTGGCTCAGACCCAACCTATCAGAAAACTCTGTTCCTTTTCCTTCTCTAATGCATTTCAGTAGAATTCAACCACATAAGCAGAGAAGAACTTTGTACAGTTCTTAATTCCTTAAAAAATAATAATAGAAGAAAGAGAATAAAACCTGTCACTATGCAGTTGCTGCATAGGTTGACTTCCACAGTTCTCTCAGATCAAAAAGCACCAAACTCTTTCTAGTTTGTGGGCAAGTCTAAACAGAGAAATTGAAGGAGTTCAGTGCTCAGATTCAAACCTTCTATCTTCTATTCCTCTTTATACAGAGAAGAAAAAGGGTTAGCCACTCACTGAATCTCAGTAGCTAAGTCACCGAATTTTCAGCTGTTTCTCATTACAAATCATTTTCTCAATATTCTTCACTACTCACTGCTCTAATACTTGCATATTAAAGGGGTACAAGTCTTTCTTAATTTCCTTTATATTAGTGAGTTTGAGGGCAGTGATTCCCACAGAGCATCACTGGTCCAAGTATTTCAGTCTTATCCAAGTAGAGAGAAAGGAAAGAAAGTTACTCATAACTCAGAGACATTAGAAATTTTCCCCCGAAAAAAAAGGAAAAAGGCTGGTGTGATCCATATTCTACATCATCTCTGACTGACCAGTCTTCAGTCTCCAACTCTGCTGCTTTTTTCCAAATCTTATTAGCTCTGAAAGTGAGTAAATAAGACCAGAGTTCTACTGTTTTTTGTTGCTATTATCTTCGAGGTCGTTGTTTTCCAATAGGTTTATTTCCTCCCCCTTCCACCAAAGCAAACTGGCAAATAATCTTTATATCATAATCTTATGGTGTCTTGGCAGACAGAAGTATTAAGTGACTTGTCCAGGACCATACAAACCTATTTATCAGAGGCAGGACTTGACTTGAAATATTTCTGAGTCCAAAAATCTTCATTTCCTAAAGAAAATATTTTATAAATCTTAAAATGCTATACAAACATGTCCTATTTTTATTAGATTGAGAAAAAGTTTGGTTTAGTGGATGGAGAGGAGAAATCTGTGAGGTAAATAAATTTAAAGAAGTATTCAGCTTTAAATTCCTTGAGTAGGTACAATATGTTTTTTAATGAGACTTATTTATGATTTAGAATTAGAAGGGACTTTGGAATCACCTTGACACTCTCTCTTCCACCCTCCCCCCCATTTAAAAGAGGAAACTGAGGCCCTGAGCAATTAAGTGATTAACCGAAGGTCATACAGCAGGCAAATAACAGAGTTTAAACTTGGGTTCTTGAATGAAAATCTAATATTCTTACCACTATCCTTTGACGATTCTTTATTTTTACTGAGAATAAATTACTAGAGACTCATCTTAAACTTTATCCATTTATTAAGTTCATTCGTCAGGTATCTACTTTATGAAAGAAACCAAGTGAGCAAATCAGCCTTTATTTGGTTAAATATAATTTACAACCTTGATTAATTGTACAGCTTATTTTTATTTAAAGTCTCCTAATGAGACTTACCTTCATCAACCTGAGATATGTTTGCAATTTGAGCAATAGCAATAACATTCTACACTTTACAATCATTAGTTCCTTAATATACACAAAATCCCTATGAGGGATGTATTATTATTCCCATGTGAAAGGAAGAGGAAATTACCTTCAGATAAGTTGAATGACTTTTCTCAAACCACAAGCTAAAAAATCAGAGCAGAGTACGATAGGGCTTTGGTAGACTGAATCATGAAGTCATATTTAATATTTTGGCCTTTTTTATCCTTAATCTGAAGAGACCAGGGTGGATTTTTGAAATAATGTGAAATGTAGCAAATGATTACATTGACAATATGAGAGTGTGTTATATATCTGAGCATATACGATTGAACATTGATGAAAGATTTCTGGATAAGATCGAAGATAGGTAAAATCTAGAGCAGCACAGATCCCTCACAGTAACTTAGTAACACTAAAAATGCAACAGAATGAAAAATGACAAAGAAAACCACAGAGCAGATTGCTAAAGCTTCAGAAGTCTCTAGCCTCCACCCGCAGTACAGATAAGGTGTTGTTTTTGACAAAGCACCAAGCATATTTCTGTGTTACTGCATTTTTTATCTATGATTACATTTCTTTCAGTACCCGGAGCTTGCTCCTCCACCAATGCGCTCAATATATATGCTGAAGAATGGGCATATTTTCATGGAAACCAAGCCTGGAAACAAATATAAAAAGAAAACTCATGTGCTTAAGATGATTAAGAGCTCTGGACTGCAGGTTTCAATGTTATTGGTCCATTGAGGAACATCTGCACCACATGAACCTGCTTCTCTGCTCCCAGATTGAATGTTGATACTCACCACTCTTTGGCATGGAAAAAAAATCTTCCCTTTTCTACCTGAACATAGCCTTTATAAGCTATTTCAATTAACCAACTCTCTTTAAAGGGGATACTTATTAGTCTTTCATGTGAATGCTAATTTTCTTTAAGCTAGAGAAGTGCAAAGCACATCAAACTATCTTTGGGTCATATTGATTAGCCCAGATTCTTTGCTGTCATAGCATCTCAGAGCTTGAAGAAATATCAATTGGTTAATAAATATTTAATAAGTGCCTACTACTTGTCAAGGACTGTGCCAATCTCTGGAGATAAAAGAGACAAAGGACAGTCTCTGCCATCAAGGAGTTTAAAGTCTAATGAGGAAGATAACATATAAATTTTATATATACATATATGTATTTATATACACACCCATATACATCTGCACATACACACATATATACATACATATAGATAGATATGGCACATATGCACATACATCATGCATAGCTGCACACACAATAAGCTATAAATGGGATAAATAGAAAGCAATTAACAGATGGAAAGCAGTAGAATTAAGAAGGAATGGGGAAGGCTTCCAGCAGAAGGCTCCCAGCAAAAGAAGATATTTTAGTTGGGACTTTTAGGGAGCTTAAGAATTCAGAAGGTAGGGGGCGGGGCCAAGATGGCAGAGTGAAAGCAGGTACTTATCTGAGCTCTCACAAATTACTTCAGATACCTCTAAAAAGTGAATCTGAACAATTTTGAGAGTAGCAGATTCTGCTAGGAGAAAGTGTGGCAGATTTCCAGCCCAGGACAACTCAGAAGGTAGATGGAAGGGATCTGTTGCATTGGGCTAGGAGAACACAGAGTGTGGATCTATACCTGACCAGAGCAGAGCAGGATCTGGCCCTAGTAGACTGAATAACCCTTGGCAGTGGCGATTCTCAAACCGCTCAGTGCAGGGTGGGGTTTTGTGGGAATTGGGTGAGAGAAAAGCCCAGGGCTTGCAGCAGCAATAGCAGTTACTCCTGGGGCTATCAGCTCACAGACTAAATGTTTGAAAGTCACGTACTAGAACTTCTGGGAGTTATGATGGTGGAGTAAACTGTAAGTACTCTCCTCACCCCTCCCCTCTTCCCCTTCACCTTGAATGCTGCCCAGGAAAAATCCTGGAATAGTGGAGCCAGCAGAAGGGATGCAGTAGTCGTTTAGCTTGGGAGGCTAGGGAGATCAATGGGAAGGGTCCCTCTTGCTGTGATTGAAGGAGACTAGGACAGGATGGGAGGTGTCTAGCAAGTCCCACCTCAGTGGACCAGCAGGAGATCTTGTTCCCCAGGGGGCTGGAGCCAGCAAGTGCCAACATCAGCATACCATCTGCGTCTTTGCACAGCAAGGAGAATTGGCAGACACCAGCGCAGAGAAGTGTCCACCGGTGGCTGAGCCTATCTGTGCTCTAGAGAACCTGTAGGGGAGGAGGGGACTTCCAGTAGCAAGACAACCCCTCCCCCACACCTCATGCCATGAGCTCCAGGCAGTCCCAAGGAAACTCAGAAAGGTTCCACTTGGCCTTAGCAGAGGCACATACTAGCCAGCTCCTGCTCCAGGTAAGCTTCAGCATTATTTAGCTTCTAGCTTACAGAACCAGAGGCCATAGTACACAAAGCCAGTAACCTGACTCCTAGCTGTCAGCATGAGAAGCTTGGGCTTGGGACAAAGTCCTCTGTGCCCCAGAAGCAGAGATCAACTTTAAAATCCAGGAAAAATGCAATCACAATGAAGAAGCAAACTAGAAAAGCAAAGACCTTAGAATCTTACTATGGGGACAGGAAAGATCAAAATAAGAATTCAGAAGAGGACAACATTGACACTATACCCATATGTGAAACCTCAAAAGGGAATATGAACTGGTCTCAAGCCCAGAAAGCATTCTTGGAAGAGGTCAAGGAGGATTTTAAAAGCCAAATTAGAGAGGTAGGTAAAAGAAAAATTGACGAATTTTAAAACAAAATACAATGGACAAATTGAAAAAAAAATCATTGAAGAGTTCTGTTTTGGACACGTTTAGTTTAAGATAGCTACTGGATCTTTCTCACTTCCTGGCCATCTTGGCAGCAGATCTTTGGTTGAGAGTCCTCCTGCACTGCAGGCAGGAAGATGGTAGTTGCAAAGAAGACAAAAAAGTGGCTGGAGTCCATCAACTCGAGGCTCCAGCTGGTCATGAAAAGCAGCAAATACGTGCTGGGCTACAAACAGACCCTGAAAATGATCCAACAAGGCAAAAGCCAAGTTGGTCATCTTAGCCAACAACTGCCCAGCCTTGAGGAAATCAGAGATTGAATATTACACTATGTTGGCCAAAACTGGAGTACATCACTACAGTGGCAATAACATTGAATTGGGTATAGCATGTGGGAAGTACTACAGAGTATGTACACTGGCTATCATTGATCCAGGTGATTCTATTATCATTAGAAGCATGCCAGAACAGACCAGTGAGAAGTAAACTGTACAAAAGTATACTTTATTAAATGGCCAAAACTTGTTTAAAAAAAAGATAGCTACTGGATGTCCAGTTTTAGATGTCTGAAAAGCAGTCCAAGATTCAAGATTGGAGTTCAGCAGCCACCTCCTGCCGTGTGACTCTACCCCTGTGTCTTTTTGGGGTTATTTAGACATTCTTGTATACATTACACACACACACACACACACACACACACACACACACACACACAAACACACACACACACACACATAGCAATCATGGTATTGAAGACCTAAGATGAGCCTCACTCCCAGAAATCTCAACTCCTGATGCAAACAATGTGGTGTTAAAGGAGGTAGTCCGTTTTTTGAATAATACCTGGAGGAGTTGTTTCTTTTAGGAGAAAGTAGGACAGTGACAAGGTGGATGGTAGTAAGTCTGGATGAGATATGTAGATTAATCTTTATAATTATACATTGCTCATTATTTTTTGTTTAGAGGTAGTATATTTTGAATGTAATACTGAGAAGTAGTTTACTCAAACATCTCCTGTCATGTGACTCTATCCTGGTGGTTCTTTGAGATTATCTAGTAATTCCTATATATCTAGTAATTCCTGCTTATGTATCTCTGCTTTTGTTTAGGTACTTCATTCTTGTCCCAGAGACCATTTGGAATATTGAGCAATCTCTGATATTGAAGTCCTAAGAAAGGTGACTAAACTCTCTGAATATCTTAGCTCAAATATTTTTTTCCTCTTGGAACAAGACCAAGGGCAAATACATTTGTTGCTGGAATTCTAATGAAACTTCTCCCCCCTGGCCAAGGGAGATAAGGTACTTTCTAATTATTTAGTTTCAGGTTCTGACTGTAATCACATTTGAGCACAGTCTAGCATGGAATCAAATCATGTTTTGACTGATTAATCTATCAAGCAAAACAGAGTCAAAATTCAATGAAGGTTATACCTTGCATATAGTAGTGTAGTTTTTCAAGTGCACAAATATAAAATGCTATCAAAAAGTTATTTGAAGACATTTGCAATCTCTTTTTTATTCCTTATTTGGAATGAAAGCTAAAACTATTTTCTCCTTTTTATTTATAGAGAGAACTTTATTTTTTTGTGAATTTTGAACAAATTTAATGCTTTACAGAGGAAATTTTAATTCTTATTTTCTTTCCTTACATATTCTGTCTAGGTATACATTTCACAGTCCTGTGTACGGTCCACATGGGTTTCACAGCAGCCAGTTGAAATGTTAACTGATCCTGGTATAGATTACAGATAAGGAATAGAAAACATGTAAGAAAAAATATTGCCTTGGAAATTGACTACACAAAAGGATCCAAAATACTAATAAATTAATGTACTCAAATAGTCATAGCTTACTGTCATTTGTCAAAGGTCATTTTAGTTGGACCATATAGATTAGCCATATAATTAGTTAATGTAGATAAGTGAAACAAATTATATTAATAAAAATTGCAAAGATCAATGTGGTCTAGTGGAGAGAATTAGACTTGAGTTCTAGTTCCAGGTTTGCTATTAAGAACCAAGGTTTATAATTTAAATTACAAGATTGAGGGCTAGATCCACAAAATGATCTAGTTTGGAGGTGTCAAACTCACCTCCAGGAAGATTAAAGTATATTTGGAATGTGTTTAGTAAAATGAATAAAAATACAATACAACATAGATAATGCTAATTTGTGGTTTTCTAAGTCAATATGTAACTATAGGGATCTCTTCCTATTTGAGTATGATACCACTGCTCTAGTCCAACTTTTCTCATTTCACAAATGAAGGAACTGAGACTGAATTCAGAATAGAAATTACCACTCATAAGGCCAAAAAGTAGTAGAGCTAGGATAACTAATTTTATATTAAATAATTTACACTATGACTCTCTAACTGTATGTAAAACAATTGCATGCTACTTGTCCCATACACTTCAACCATACTTCTCTATAGAAGTGTGCTGGAACTGGCTCCAAATGTTACATATCCTTGCTCCATCCTGTTTTCGCTTTCATTGTGTATCCTGGAAACTTCATTTATTTTTTTTTTAAACTTCCTTTTTGTATTATAACTCTTCTTCTTGCACTCACTGCCACCTCAGACCTTCCTGCTTCCTTGATTACTTAGCAAGTGCTCTTCATTTGAATTTCACTTCCTCCATCTACACTTCATCATCCAGATCTGGGTGCCTATTATCTTGTGACCTGCAAGTCATGCTATGAGGCCTCCTGCTTCACAGTTTTCTTCTTTAACTCAGCCTTTGGCTTTATATTTAGAAAATTCACTATGCATTTCAGTATCCCCTCAGATACCATTATTTTACAATTCATCAACCTCAGGTTCTAGGAGTACGTTTTTACTTTTTTCATTATTGGCCACTAATATTTCACCGCATTGATCTAGAAATATGTATTTTCTTCTTGACAGTAACTTTCCCTCCTTCTATCTCTTCATCTGTGTCATATCAACTAAAATATTTCTTCTGTCACTCTGTTCATCTTTGCTTTCCCAAAGTTATCCTCCATTTTGAGCTCTCTTTCTTCCCTTTAATTAACCAGATAATCAATAAACAAGCATTTATTTTTTTCTCCAACAACTCATTTCATTTTATTTATTTTTATTTTTTAAATAGTATTATACTTTTCCAATTAAATGTAAAGAAAAGTTTAACATTCATTTTAAAAAAGTTTGAATTCCAAATTTTTCTTCTTCCATTAAGCCCTCCTTAAAATGATAAACCATTTGATATAAGTTATATATGTACAATCATGTAATGCCCATTTCCATGTTAGTTATGTTGTGAAAGAAGCAACAGATCAAAAGAAAAAAATTAAAAAAAAAACAAAGTGAAAATAGTATGCTTTGATTGGCATTCAGACTTTATCAGTTCTTTCTCTGGATGTGGACAGCATTTTCCATCATGAGTACTTTGAAATTGTCTTGGATCATTGTATTGATGAGAAGAGCTAAATCATTCATAGATGATCATCATACAATGTTGCTGCTTTTGTCTACAATGTTCTCTTTCTGCTCACTTCACTCAGCATTAGTTCATGTCAATCTTTCCTTTTTTTCCCTGAAATCTCCCTGCTCATCATTTCTTATAGTACATAAGTATTACTTTCATTCATATACCACAACTGTTACACCATTCCATGATTTCTGAGCATCCCCTCAATTTCCAATTCTTGGTCACCAGGAAAAGAGCTTCTGTAAATATTTTTGTACATGTAGGCCCTTTTCCCTTTTTACGATCTCTTTGGGATACAGACCTAGTAGTGGTACTGTTGGATCACAGGCTATGCATAGTTTGATTGCCCTTTGGGCATAGTTCCAAATTGCTCCCCAGAATGGTTGAATCAGTTCACAACTCCACCAACAGTACATTTGTGCCCCAATTTTAACACATTCTCTCCAACATTTGGCATTTTCCTTTTCTGTCATATTCGTCAATCTGATAGGTGTTAGTTGTTACTTTAGAGTTGTTTTAATTTGTATTTCTCTACTCAATAGTGACTTAAAGCATTTTTTAATATGACTATAGACAACTTTGATTTCTTCATCTGAATAATACCTGTTCATATCCTTTGACCATTTATCAATTGGGGAATGACTTGTATCCTCATACATTTGACTCAGTTCTTTATATTTGAGAAACGAGGTCTTTATCAGAGATACTTGCTATAAAATTATTTCCCAGCTTTCTGCTTTTCTTCTAATCTTGCTTGCATTGATTTGGTTTGTGCAAATATAAATTTTTTAAGTTTAATATAAACAAAATTATCCATTTTCATCTCATAATGGTCTCTATCCCTTCTTTGGTAAAAAATTTATTCCTTTTTTCATACATCGGACAGATAAATTATTCTTTGCTCTCCTAATTTGCTTATAGTATCATCCGTTATATCTAGAACATGTACCCATTTTGACATTATCTTGGTATATGATGTGAGCTATATATGTCTATACCTAGTTTCTGCCATACTATTTTCTATTTTTTCCAGCAGTTTTTATCAAATAGTCAGTTCTTATCTCAGAAGCTAAGGTTTTTGAGTTTATCAGACATTAGATTACTATGGTCATTTACTACTGTGTCTTGTGCAGCTAATTTATTCCACTGATTCACCTTTCTATTAGCCAGTAAAAGATAGTTTTGATAATAGCCACTTTATAATATAATTTGAGATCTGGTACAGCTAGGTCACCATCCTTTGCATTTAAAAAAAATAATTCCCTTTAATATTCTTGACCTTTTTCAACAGCATTTATTAGTATTCCTTATCTCTCAGACATTTTCTAAGTGCTAGGGATACAGAAAACAAAGGTAGAAAAATAAAAGTAACACAAACAAATAAAGAAAACAAAACAAAAATACAAAAAAATGATCTTGCCCTGAAAAAGCTCACATTGTAATGGGGTAAATACCCACGAAAATAACCAAGTATATACAAGATGTATACAGAGCAAATGGAAGGTAATCTCAGAGGGGAAAACTCTAGAATCTCAGGGCAGTTGAAAAGATTTCCCACAGAATGTGGTTATTGAGGTTCATCTTGAGGGAAGGCTGGAAATCTAAGCAGAGCATTCTAGACAGTGTATCATACATTCAGTGAAAAGGCATGAGGATTAGAAACAGAATATTGTGATTATTTAAATAACCCAGTATCAGAAAGGAAGTTGAATATGACATATATGAACTGACCAAAAAAGTTTGCAAAAAATAAGAAAAGAGGTGACCTTTTAAATCTTTTTTGATGATGAAAATATGGTGTTAAAACCTATACCATAGAAACAAATCAGAGAATGGACATTGATGTAAAAGATTTAAATAAAATATTTTCAAGTAGGCTACAATGACATATTAGAAAGATTATGCACTATGAATAATTTAGATTTTGTCAGAAATATAGGATTGATTAAACAAAAGTAAGTGTATAAACAAATATAAATCATGGTAATAAAATAAATAATACAAATGTGCATGATTATAGCTATAGATATTCAAAAGGCTTTTGTCAAAATTGAATATTATAAAATTTTGGCTTCCTTCATTACATATGAAGAATGAAATTATTGATTTAATTCCTAAAAGTATATGTTCATATCCTTTGACCATTTGTGATGGAATACTACTGTACTATGACAAATCATGAGCTCAATGCCTTTAGAAAAACATAGAAAGACAAAATAATGAAGAGTGAAATGAGCAGAAACAAGCGAACATTGTATACAGTAACAGCAATATTGCTTTAAGAATGCTTAAGCTATTTTGGCTATTGTAAATACTCAAATTAACTATATAGGACATATGAAGAAAGACACTATTTGCATCCAGAAAGAAGAACCAATAGATAGAAGTATATACAAAATGATTTTAAACGCACACAATCATACACACACACACACGTGTGTGCGTGTATTTGCATCAAATGGTAGCCATCTCTAGGGTGGGGGGAGAAGAATAAAAAGAAAAAAAATGAAATTTACATTATATATTTATTATATGGTTAAAAGGAATACAAGTTGTACATAATAAATTTGCAGTTTCATATGCAGTCATCTTTTTTATTTTACTATGTTTTGGAAATGCTCGTTTTCTTCCATAAGTTAAAAATAAAATAAATAAATGTGAAGAATAAATACCCCAAAATATGTATATGTTGTTCTGCTTTAAGCAGAGAGGAGCAAAACATTTTGAGATCAGTTGCGAGAGACGTGATCAGCAGCCTCGTAAGCTGAGTCACTCCAAGAAGTAAATCCTGGAAGAGAATTATCTCCAGGAAGAGAAAAAAGATTACACAGTAAAAACACTTGGTAATCTTTTCTAACTCTTGGCATCCCATGTTTCCTCCAAACTCATCTCGAAGTGAAGTTTTTCTTCATTCCTGTAGCTACTACTGACATTACCTAATATAGCCTAAATATTACCTTATATTTACTTGGTTTATTATTTAGATTTGCACATGCCCATATTTTGTCTCTCCTGATAGAATATAAATTTTTAAGGGCAAAAATTGCTATCTATCTATCTATCTATCTATCTATCTATCTATCTATCTATCTATCTATCTATCTATCTATCTATCTAGTATCACCAGTGCCTAGTACATACAGTATTTGGTACATAGTAAGCACTTAGTATTGATGGATAACGGGTATAATGGGTAATGCTTGTATAATTCTTCCTTGGTCCCCCAAGACTCAGTTATGACCTTAAGCACTTTTAGATACTTTCAGTAATAATTTACTATGAAAAAAAGATGTTTATTCATTTAGCTGCAGTGTGGTTTAGTGGATAACAGATATGCTGCAAAAGAAAGAAGAAGTTCCACCTCTGATATGTAATAGCTGTGTGACCCTTGCTAAAGTTCGAGGTCAATTCACTAAAACTGTAAATTGTATAGTAGATAATGTTTTTTTTTAATTTGTTGAATTATTTATTTGTTGTTTATTCAGTATTTAGGGTTAGTATGACACTTGAGGAATTGATTGCATCATTGTACATACACAGATATATACAGTTCATATACCTGTGGGGTGCTGGCTCTGCTTGATGCCAACTACTGAGACTATACAAGTCACATCCAGCATCAGATGCAAAAAACAACAGGTTTAACAAATAGTAGTCACACTGTACTGTTCCCCATTTCTAAATTTAGGAAGACACTAGAGTGTGTTCATGGATTTCATATTTCTGGTATTCAATCACTAATCAGAGGAAAGATTTGACCTATTTGAAAAGTGCGTCATACATAAGCCCTCAACAACTGTTATGTTCTCTCTTGATGGTGGCACATTAAAAGGTTTTAAAATTACAGCTCCTTCTGGATTCCCCAAAGAGTATCTGCGCTCTTCTTTAGATGGCTCTCCTCCTCTGGATTCAGGTTTACCTTCACCACATCTGAAATGCCATTCTGCCCCAAGATACATGGGATGCTAAGGAAGACATCCTCATTAATGCTATATAGGCCCTTAATCATAGTGGAAATAGGATGCACTCTCCTAAGATTCTTCATAATGCTTTCTGCCAGATCTGTCACAGACAAGCCAATGGCCCAGGAAGTGTAGCCCTTCAGCTTGATCACCTCATAAGCACTTTCAACCACCTGTTTATGAACATCTTTCCAATCCTCTGAATCAGCATCAGTTCCCAAAGAAGGATGAAGATTCTTCAGAGACACACCAGCAAAATTCACACCACTTCACACAGGAACACTGGAGTCTTCATGTTCCCCAAGGACCCATCCATGACAACTTGAAGAATGGACACCAAGTCTCTCCCCCATTAGGCAAAGGAAATGGGCAGAATCCAGATTGCAACCACTTCCAATAACATGATTTTTAAGAAAGCCACTTAGCTTCCAGGCCACATATGTCAAAATATCCATTGGATTGGAAACAATAAGCAGCTTGCAATTAGGGCTATATTTAACAATATTGGGAATGATGAATTTAAAGATATTTACATTATGCTGGATCAAATTAAGAACACTTTCTCCCACCTGTTGATGTGCCCCAGCTGTAACAATGGCCAGTTTTGAGTGTGCAGTCACACTGTAGTGTTTGCCAGAAACAATCTTTGGTGTTTTTAGGAAAAGGCTCCCATGTTGGAGATCCATCATCTCTCCCTTTAGTTTGTCTTCTAATACATCAACTAGGGCAAGTTCATCAGCCAAATCCTTTGTTAAAATACTGATGGCACATGCCATGCCAACTGCACCAACCCCAACAACAGTGATCTTGTTCTGCGGAACCTGTTCTTTCTTTAGGACATTCAAAATCAGCTGATCCTTGACAGTAGATGCCATTTTGGGGGATTTCTGGGGAGATATCCAGCTTGCTGGTCAGGCTGCGAAAGTTCTGAGTTAGATGTGAGACTGCTGCTCCCAGACTTGTGCCATATAATGTTTTAATATAGGGAATTTTCTCATTAGGAATTTCCCACATGGATGCAATCACAGGTCTTGACAAAAAAAAACACCCACCCATACAACATACAACATACAACACTGCAACACACAACACACTACTCTCTCTCTCTCTCTCTCTCTCTCTCTCTCTCTCTCTCTCTCTCTGTCTCTCTCTCTCTCTCCTTCTCTCACAGCCATGGAAGAGAAAAAAATATGTCAGGAAGAACCAGCTGGCAAGGTCACCCTTCCTTTTTCATGTACATCAGTAGGAGGCATATTTTGGTTCTCAGCTAGAGACAGATCTGATTTCATTGATGGCCAGTCCACTTGTATGTGGTTTGATGATACAAGGAGCTATATAATTTTTTGTTGGTGAGTTCATCTGCCTCCACTTAGAGCAACTGAGAATGAATATTATCTATGTATGTGAGGCCATTCTATTCTCATTTTATTTAATTATTTATTGGATCATTCTCAAAATGATTACATAGAAATGTCAGATAAAGGTTAACTCAATACTATAGTGCAAAGTGACACAAAACACTTAAGTGTGGCATAAAGCTGATTACATCATTTGCTTTAGGTTAGGAGATGTAATAATTTATTGCAACCTCATGGAAAGGGTTGAAATTATTTTTTCAATTCACTTGTTGGTAAATCAATAGATTTTCTATCTCTCTTCCGTCTGTCTCTCTTACATACTTGAGAAATTTCTTTTAAAATGATCTTATTTGCCATTCAGAAAGTATTGAAAAATATTCCATAATTCATTCCATGTCATTCTTAAACAGTATCTCTGAACAAGATTAAATTTTGCACAAATGTAGAGGTTTGAGGTTGGGGGTGTTAGCAGAGGAGTTTTTTTATACCATGTGATCTATGACTCTTCCTTTTAACAAGAGCAAAATGTATTGATTTAGCAAAACATAGTTCTCATTAGGGGTTCTCTCCCCCCAACATGAGAAAAGTCACTTAACCTCTCTGGGCCTCATTCCAGATGAAAGATCACTGGCAACCTAGGCTCAAATCTTCATGTGAAACTTACTATTTATGTGCCCTTGGAGAAGTCACCTAACTTCTTTGATGAACTTTTTTTTGTATTTATCTGATAGATCTCTAAGCTGGTTGCTGCTGCCACATATCCCAATTTTGGTCATTTTCCAAGATTCTTAATGGAGACATGCTTAGCTGACATCATCCCACTTTGTTTAGGGACTTAAATATCTTTTTTTTCCTATAGCTCTGTGAGCTCAAGACAAGAATACAGAAGCACATACTATAGGCCCTATCCAACATGTTTGACTGTGGCTTATCATTTAGGCTCATTCATCTCCCTCATCTGACCTCACAGTCCTTTTCACCTTTTATGCACATATAACTTATAATCTATTTTATTTGGGTACAGGCTTTGTTGTCTTGACTAGGTTTCAAACTTCTCAAAGACAAAAACAAATAAGCAACAACAAAAGAACAACAATGAAACTCAGCATTGAACATGTCTTTATCTTTATGCTTTTCAAGAGTCAGCATGATATGGTGGAAATAACCGTGGATTTGGAGTCAAGGGATTTAGGTTCAATCTTACCTGTCATTTATCATCTGTGTGGCTTTGAGCAAGTCTTTGTACTTCTCTTGTTCTGTTTCTGTAGTCAGCCTGAGGAGGCTGAACTAGAAGCCTCTTAATATTCATTCTACCACATATATGTATATGTATATGTATATGTATGTGTATGTGTATGTGTATGTGTATGTGTATATGCATGTATATGTGTATGAGTACGAGTATGTATATGTATGTATATATGCATGTATATGTATACGTATACATATATCCATACATATATACGTATGCATGTATGTATACACATATATATGCACATATACATATATACATGTATATTCTTTAGCTCTCACAGTATTTACTACCATGTTTGCTACCACGTGTATTTCACATAGCAAGTTTTTAATGTTCGTACCCCAAAATTTGACTGTGTCTCTCTTGTCCTCAGTTGGTAAGAAAATTTTTTTCTTTCCTACCCTCTAAGGAACTGTTGTTGGTAGAAGTCAACTCATGAATTTCTGGCAGAACTGTCCTTCAGTATCAGATGACTATGATTTTCTCTGATTTTATATCGAGACATTCTTTTATTTTGTGTCTTGGTTTCTCTAGGGGTAATAATGCCTGCCATATTTACTTCATAAAATTATTGTAGTGAGTGGGAGGTTAAAAAAAAAGAAATGCACCTGAAAGTAATCTGAATTGAACATGTGGACAAAACAATGATACTATTCATTGAGCTCTATGAAATTTCCTATTTCTAAATAACATGTTGTTCTCCTCTGACATCTTTTGGCATATCATTCAGAGAACTAGAAATTATCTTCCAAACAATTTTTCCAGGCATTTATACATAATTTTCCCATCAGATACTTCACATGCGCCTTTTGGACACACTAGGAAGGCAAACACAATGATTTTTATTTTAAACTCAATCTGAATATGTAGAAAAATGGTATGCAAACTCTGATCTTGACTTTATTGTCTTATGATATGCCCCTCACTTAGTAGCTAATTATGAAAAATGACTGCTACCCAACAAGGAAGAATTGTAAAGAGGTAGCAGAGTTAAATTTATGCCAAATTCTATGTTCTATCAAGTCATTGCTAGATGACCTATAGGATTTAGGTTAGTAACATAATCCAGAAATCACTGTGTATGTGGTATGTATATCATCATGGCAGTGTCAGAAAAGACTGGTCTTTGTAGTCAGAGGACCTGGGTTCATATCTTTGCTTTGCCACTTTGTATAAATGAATAATGGAATAAAAAGAGTCCTAGGTCAGGATTCAAAGATAATCTTTGAAATGGATCTTGTTTAACATTGAGTACGTTATTTAGCCTCTTTGGGTCTCATTTTCCTTTTTCTGCAAAATGAGTGGGGCTTTCTGTTCCTTTTTAAAATGTTTCTCTGTTTTGTCTATTTTATATTAAAAGCTGCCTGAAAAAGGGGCTTGTGATGTTTTGCTTGCATTACTCTGATTATCACAATCCTGCACCTTTGTATAGCCTTATGGCATATTTTAAAAGGAAGATTCTGTTGATTCTTTTCAATACACATTTATTAAATGCCTGCTGTGTGCAAAATACTATTCTTGAGTTCTTAGTCTTGAGATTGAACTGCTTTCAGTGTTACCTGGCTACTGTGAGTCCCATCTGCAGTGGAATAGAATTAAACCTGTCTCTAGTTTGGCTGGTTGGCAATCCATCTGCTTGAATGACCTTTTGTCATTCTGCATACCTTGTGATGTGCAGAATTTTAAGAAAGTCCTTTTCTTAGAAAAAAAGGGGCATTGCCTGATCTAGTAATATGGCAAAATAAAGTAATATATTTTCCCACAATGTATATTCCACCATGCCTCTGGGTTCCCTCACAGAAAGACACAGGAAATATCATTAACTATAATTTGCTCTTGGATTTTGTAGCCCTCTGACTTCTAATTCCTTTAGATCCTATGAAAGCATTTTCAGAGGCTCCCATTACTATGTCATAACAAAGTATAAAATGAAGAACTCATATTATTATTGGAGTTATATATTAAAATTTTATTATTCTATCCTAATCTCACTATAAGTACTCACATTTAAGAAGCCAGCCATACCTCTGCTTCATATTAACTCATTTTGGAGAATTTTATTCTCTGTTAATTGGAACTGGGCTCTTGTTGTATTGCAGTGACACATTTTGGAACTTTTCCTTTTTACAAATTGGATTTAATTTAGACCATAGTAGTCTTTTCACATCAATTTCCAATTTTGTCCTAAGGAGGTAATTGAACACAAAATGTGATATTCCTATCCCTCAGATTGCTCAAGTGTGATTTATCGAGGCTTCTCTTATTAACTGCTTCCTCTTTCTTCTGTGGTAAAGCCAGCAATAGCTATGCTTCCTTTCCAAAAGGAAGTTTTGGTACTACTTAAGTGCTAGTAGCAAAATAAACATAATCAAAACATCCTTGAAGAGACCTTGATTATGAATGCTACAAAGGGGGCTCACATAATACCAATAATAATATAATTGACACTTCCTACTATGTGCCAGCCACTGTGCTAAGAATTTTACAATTATTATCTAATCTGAAACTTACAACAACCCTGGGAGGAAAGTGCTGTTATTATTGCTATTTTACAAATGAAGAAACTGAGAAAAATGGAAATTAAGTGACTTCTCCAGGTTCACACAGCTAGTGTCTAAGTATGGATTTGAACTTGGGTCCTACTAACTTTAAGCCTGATGCTATTTCTGCTGTGCCATTGAGCTTCCATACATATGCATGATTGCAGTGTTCTCTTAGAAGACTTTCTTTTTCATCTAAAGAGAACAAACTGTGTCTAATTGTCTTTGTTATAGTTATGGTAAATTTAGATGTAAAAAAATTTTTCTTTTTTCCAACTGGAGCTAAATGTTATTAGTAAATGGGATTTTCAGTGAGGAGATTCCCTCTAACAGTGAGGTTGGCAACTGTTTTGCAACTTATGATCTGGGAGAGGAATATGAGCCACTAAGCCTGTCCATATCATACAGTTCATATGTGTCAAAGGTCATCCTGACTTCCATGTGAGTTCTTTATCCATTATGTTACACTGCCTCTGATATCCAACAATCTAAAACTATTTTGCAAAGGTCTTGTCCCTCCATATGTAGCATGGAGGTGACTTTGTGTGGCTTGAAGGGAGGCAGAGGCATTTCTGGCCTTTTCTTCCCCCTTCTTCCAAAGACACCCTAATTCCTGCCAGGAAGGAAAACAGAAAGTTGTAAGCTGACAACCACACCACTCTCCTCAGAGAGAGGGGGCACTGAGCTAGAATTTTATTTATTTACTCCTTTAGATATTATTAGTCTAGGGATATGATTAGATTTGATCTAACTACTGAATATTATTTTATTATTGGGAAGAATGAAAACCTCAAACTCTAAGTCTAAGCCCTGACTCCTTTCCCACTGAATATTAGGTCCACAATGAACATAAATAGCAATTGTCAAAGAAATTCCATCTATTCAAATCTATTGCAGAACAGAAATCATAGAAGGTATACCTAAGAATACACATACACACGTGCACACACACACACATACACACACACACACACACACACATGCAAACATATATACTAGATAATACAGGATTAAATGAGTGCTTTTATTGGGAATGAGATAATTCAGATCAACCAAGAAAAAGTCCTAGATCTTACTCAAAGCTAAGTTCCCTAAAGATTCTACTGTAGCAAGCTGGAGACAGAGACATGATAGAGATTTCTGACTCCTCTTGTGTCTTCATAGGGATTTTCCCTCAGCAACCTGAAGTGGGATTGGTTTCATCTATCTTCCCTCTCAAAGCTAAAAGCCAGAAGTGCCCAAAGTTCTAAAAGACTCAGGCACTAAAAGAGAGCTTGAAGAGGACTGAAGGTCTACTCTTCTAGAGAAATCTACCCCACCACTCATGCAAGACAAGGCATTATTCTTCACCAATGAAGAGAGAATTCCATACCTACATTCAGTAATATAACTTAATAACTCAACAGATATAGTAAGTACCTATTATGAGCCAGGCACCATTCTTAGTTCTGGGGATGCAAATATGAAAAAAGAAAACAGTTCTTCAAGGAACTTACACCCTTATAGGGAAAGACAACACAAAAGAAAACTGAAAGGGGTGGGAGAGGTACTCGGTCTGCAGATACGATAGAGAAGTACAAAAAATGCAAAATGAAGAGCTGGCTGACCTAGGAACCCTTTTTAAATGGAGGCTTTGGGAAGGATTCTTTGTTCCACCTTCCAGACCTTCAACTAGGGTTGTAGAGAGTACTGAGGGTACTGCTGAGGGGTGAGCACCAAAATTGATGTAATTTTACAGGATAATGAGTTCATTATGAGGTAGTTTCCTGGAGTTATAATGATAAAATCCAATCCAAGTGCAAGCTGGTGGGAAATTAGGAATTGGTTAGCCTGGGACCCCAGTTCAAATAAAGGCTTGGGGAGGAGTTGTTTGCTCTACTCTCCAGACCTTCAGTCAGATGGGAAGAGGGCACTGAGAGTACTGGCGAGGTGTGGGTACTAAAGGTGATGCAATAGCTTTAAATGTGATTTCCTCAGTGTGGATATTCCTTCAACCAATATAATTCACAACACCTGTAACTCCTTGACCTTTGGACAACCTTCTAGTGATGAATTATTCAGAAGATTTTCAGGTGACCACCAATTGTCAAGTCTTTCTAGCTTTTAAGAAATCTGGGTTACCTTGCTCCCATTGTGAGAAAGGGGAGTAGGACTTTTACACAATTGCTTTATAGGTAACAAAGCACTATGCATATATGTTTTCCTTCTATCTTCACAACGATCCTTTAGTAGTGTCACTATTTTCTCTCCATTTCACAGAACTGGAACTGGAGCCTTGGAAAGGTTGATTGATTTGTTTAAGGTAAAACAGTTAATAAATTGTAGAGCAAACACTTGAATCCAGCTTTTCTAACTCCACTATGCCATAGATACTTATTTAAATAACACCAGGAAAAATACAGTGTTTTGAACCTTATAATTTCTATCTCTGGTTACTTTTCTTATTTAAATAACTTTTTAAAAAATGTGCCTTTCCCCCTAATAGTAAGTAGCTTGAAGCATGTGTAGCTTTTTAATTTTGGGCTTCTCTGGATTGTAATTGTATCCATTTACGAATATAAAGCATTTCCATTTGTTTCGGTATTATGGAATTTGTTATTTAGAATCCAATTCCAGCTTTCCTGCACTTCATTTCTCTTAAACTGTAGCTCTTCTTAGGTCAAAGTTGCCTTAGATTTCAAAAAGACAACAACAACAACATGTCATGCACATACTTTTAAAAACATATAGAAATTTAGAAGTATTTTGCTGTATTTGGATATAGAGCTAAATCTCAATTCTATGCTAAAGCTCATTTTCTCTAGAATAGTCATCTCCAATCTATTTCAACTCTGTGTGAGTCAGCGTGACCCAGAAAGCATATCTTAAAGCCTGCTTGAAATGGCAATGGAGCCATCTGAAAGGCCAGGGGACAAGTTGAGATTTTGTGTACAAGATCACTGATCTGGCCTTCCTTCTTTCCTTTCATACCTTTGTGTCCTTGAGAGATTTCCTGTTAGCTTTTCATCACAGGGAGCTAAGAAGAGATGCGATTAGCTTGAAGCTTACTGCCTACTATATAGTTGCGTTGCAGGGGGTTTGAGAATTAAACATGATCTGAGTCTCTCCCTGTGGCAGTTAGAAACAGTAACTGGGAAAGTTTCATCCCAGACTTGGAGCAGAGATGCCAGCTGCTTGGGGCTGTGGAAGCCATTGCTATGAAAGTAAATTCCAGAGTGCCAGGGACTGTCGTCTATTGCCCACCCAGCATGGAGAAGTTGTGATCAGGGTCACATATATGCATTATTCTTCCTCTTACTGCCTTTGCCTTCTTGTTTAAATTCAAAAGTCCATTTAGAATTAGGGGCCAGGACACACACACACACACACACACACACAGGAAAAGAGAGAGAAAGAGAGAGAAAGAGAGAGAGAGAGAGAGAGAGAGAGAGAGAGAGAGAGAGAGAGAGTGAGTGATGGTGCTTCCCTTATCTCTTTCTCAAGACCAAAGAGTATGTTAAAATCATTGTAGAGGGGTTAGTGGGAGAGCATTAGGTGAATGCTTCAATCAGGAATTCATGATTTATTTCTTCCTAATTTCTTTCCCTTTGACGTACTCCAAGCAATATGCCATAGAACATAGTCATTTTTTTTTACAAATGTGAGTTTTGTGATTGTGTAGCAAATTCTGAATGGGGGGGTTGGGGAATAAGGAGCCATAGATTTAAAAAAAAATAATCCCGAGCAATATTCATACCAATCCTAGGCTAAAATCCAGAACCTGTGCAGTACTGTTTAGCTACTCAGCACTCTGGCATAGTGGTGATGTTGGGGAGAATGGTCTTAGAATTCAAAGTCTGTGTGTTCTCTCATGATCAGTGGGAATACTAGTCTTTTTAAGGAAGTATCTTTTTTAAAAAATAAACTGTGTCAGTCAAACTCTACTATTCAGTACTCCTCCCGCCCACCGCCCCGCCATATCATATTTTTCTCTCTTACCTTTTTATCTTTACCTGGAATGGACTCCATTTATGTTTTAGCTTTTATAGACATATGTATTATCTCCCAAAACTCTTTGAGAATAAGGAATGCTTCATTTTTTATTTTTTATCCAGTCAGTCAAATAGCATTTTCCCCTTTAAATATATTTTATTTATTTAGTTAAATATTTCCCAGTTCCTTAAATGTTTTTAGAACATTCATTTTCTAAAATTTTGATTTCAAAATTCTCTCTCTCTCCTTTCCCCCACCCCTTGATAAGGCAAGCAGGGTTATATTGATTATACATGGGAAAACATGCAAACATATATCCATATTAGCCATGTTGCAAAAGAAAACAAACACACAAAGAAAACGAAAGACAGTGAAAGAAGTATGCTTCAATCTCAGACTTCATAAATTCTCTGTCTGGAGGTGGATAGCATTTTTCATCATGTGTTCTTTGGAACTGTCTTGGATTATTCTCTTGATCAGAGTAGATAAGTCTGTCATGGTTGATCATTGTCACAGTATTGCTGATACTTCAAATGACATTTATTAAGTACATAGAGTGTTTAGTCACTTGGCTAAATACTGTATATATAAAGAAAGAGAAAAAAAATCTTCCCCCAAGGAGCTTATATTCTAAAGGTGAAGAACACATGGACATAAATAATGTTTAATAAGCCACAGAGCAGATGGAAGATAACCTTAGAGGGGAAGACAGTAGCTGCTGGGAGAATGGAAATGCCCTCCTACAGAAGATAGAACATGTGCTAAGTCTTAAAGGAA
>CM053625.1:50530253-50545900 GCA_028646595.1 Phalanger gymnotis | reverse complement strand
CTTTGTGGGTTCTGCAGCTCTAGAATTGGTTCAGAGCCATTTTTTATAGGTTTTTGGAGGGACTTGGTGGGGAGCTCACGCCAGTCACTGCTTCCCAGTCGCCATCTTGGCTCTGCCCATAGGTTGCTAAATTAAAGACCTTCAAAGCATCAGTATTGAATTTTTGACTACACAACTCTGCAAGAGATAAATAATAGACTGGTTGCACAGTCATGATACAAGAATATCTTAATAAACTAGAATGTCAGACTGAATTGATGGAAATAGGATTTTTAATAGGGATAAGTGAAAAGTCCTACATTTAGTTACTAAAAATCAGTTTCTGAAGTTTAAGTTTTGGCTTATTTTTCCCCTGAAAAAATGTTTGGGGATTTTTTTTTAGATTGAAATCTCAAAATAAGATATGACAACATGAAGAGAAGCAAAATGCCCATCACTAAGGAGGTGACTGTCCTGTTGCATTCTGTCTAGATCAATTCCATTTGGAGGATTATGTTTAGTTCTTGGAACTACAATTTAATAAGAATATACATGAACTGATAGAATACAGAGACATGTTCTTGTAAAGGACCTCAAGATATTGAATTGGAAAGAAATGGTGGATATTTAGCCTGCTTAAGAGCAGAGCGAAGAGGGAAGTGATAGCTATTTCAAGTATTTAAAGTTATGTTATAAGGAAAAGAAATTGATTTTTTGTCACCCTTATCTGGAGGTAACAGGTAGATGTTGCAAAATGTTAAGTTTAGTTCTTTTTAAATTTTTTCAAATAATTTATTTTTAATTTTCAACATTCACTTCCATAAGATTTTGAATTTCAGATTTTCTCCCCCTTCCTTTTCTCCTCCCTCCTCAAGATCATGCGTGATCTGATATAGGCTCTACATATACATTCATATTAAACATATTTTCAAATTAGTCATGTTGTAAAGAAGAATTAGAATGAATGGGAGGAACCATGAGAAAGAAGAAACAAAACAACTATAACAAAAAAGCGAGAGCAAATAGTATGTTTCCATCTGCATTCAGACTCCAAAATTCTTTCTCTAGATGTGGATAGCATTTTCCATCATGAGTCTTTTGGAGTTGTCTTAGACCTTTGCATTGCTGAGAAGAACTAAGTCTATCAAAGTTAGTGTATTATCAATTAAGTTGGGATTTTTTTTTACAGTTTTAGAATGATAAATTAATTAAATCTCTTTGTTTGAGTTGACCTAGGTGCTAACCCCCAGGCCCAAACCTCTAATTACTAGGTGCTAAGCCGATGTGGGTGTGAAGCCCCCAGGGTCCTAAAAAGAGTTGCTAAGACCAGAGCCAATATTATGTGCCTAATTCTGGTCACTCAGATGATGTTTGATGATGTCCAAAGACTGCATAAAAAGAGTGAACAGAGCTATTTGCTTGGGGCTCTCACTCTTGGTGTAGTGTTTATGTGGAGACTCTGGGCAGCTGTAGTTAAGAGCCCTCCAGCTTGTGAACCCAGATGTTTATGCCTTCTTGGTAACTATGAATTGCGTTTGGTCTGTTTATAATGTATCTTTGTAATTTGTATTTCCTCTGAAGTTCAGAGTGGTGGCTTTTTCCCCCAAACTAAGTGAATGATATATGTATATGTTGGATTAGAGTAAGATTGTTAACCCCTTAACATTACTTTCCTTAGTAAAGCAGATCAAAGAACCTGTGCTAGCAGCATCCTTGTTGTTGGGCTTGTATTGGTCCTTCACCCCCATAACAGCTGCTAGCTGAATTATTACAATAGTCGGCCATCAAACAATGTTGCTGTAAACGTATACAGTGCCCTCTTGGTTCTGCCCACCTCACTCAGCATCAGTTCATACAAGTCTTTCCAGGTTTTCCTGAAGTCTGACTGCTCATCATTTCTTATAGTACAAGGGTATTCCATTACATTTATATACCACAACTTGTTCAGCCATTCCCCAATTGATGGGCATTCTCTCAATTTCCAATTCTTTGCCACCACAAAAAAAAGCTACTATAAATATTTTTGTATGTGTGGATCAAGTTTAGTTCTGATGTAAACAACAGCAGGAGCAGCAACAACAACAAACAAAAACGCTTTCTAACAATTAGAGTGATACAAAATGGAACAGGCTATCTTTTCAGGCAGCTTGTTTCCCCGAGCTAGAAGTCTTAAATCTAAGTTTAGATTACCACATGATGGAGATGTCATAGAGAGACTTCTTGTTTAGGTATAAGATGGACAATAGTGTCTCAGGGTTTCCTCCCCATTCTAAGAGTCTGTGTTTCTGTTTTGCCCAAGGTCACATGGCTAGTTAGGGAAATAGAATTATAAATGATGCCCAGTTTAGTAATTCTTTGGCTTTTTGCCTAACTCCTCTCTTTTATCTGAAAATAGCACATTTCTTAGAATTTCACAGCCTCATAGACTTGAACTAAAATAAATCCCTCTCATCTCTAGCTTAACTTTCATTTAGTAGATGATGCTTGCTTCTTCAAGCCTACTAGATTAAAATGAGCTGTCTCCAGAGGTAAACTGCCTAATATATATTTCAAGCTTTGCCAACAAGAGTCAATTATTTTGTATTATACTGATAGTGAACTAAACTAAAATGGATGCAACAGAGACTCAAGTCCTATTTCTCCAAGTTCAAGACAAGTAGCATGCATTAAAACTGACATCACATCATAAGCAGAAGTTGTGATGCAACTGAAGTTGTTGTCTTATTTTTACTGGAGGGTAAGTGGGAGAAAAATGATGATGAAAAATACTGAAAATCTTTTACTAGCACAATATTTATTTTTCTCTTTTTTTCATCTCCATCACGCAATAGAAATCAATCATCTCAATTATTAATTCATTTTATTTTTTCAGTCTTAAGTTTATTCTTATTTTTCTTCAATGGAATTCATAAAACAAAAATGTCATTTAGGAAAATTATTTTGCAATAAGATCCTGTCAAGGGAATAAAAAATAATGCTAGTGGATCGAGGTAACATTTAGTTTGAAGGAATCTTCCATGAGGACTGGTCCTTAGAGCAGGAAATTATTTCATTTGATGGAGAGACATAGAAAAGAGGCCTCCTATTCAAAATCTCACTGTGCCCCTTTTTCTGCAGTTGAAAAAATATTCTTGCTAATGTAAATTTACAGCTAGAAGGGATCTTTGAAAGTCCAACCACTTAACAGATGAGAAATTTGAGGCCAAGAGAGGTTAAATCAAATGAGATAACACAAATACAGTGCTTTGCAAATGTTACAGTACTGTATAAATGCTATCATCATCACGCCAAAGTTTACACAGGTAGTAAGTCATAAAGACAATATTCAAACTCAGATCTTATGTCTCAAAATTTACCAGATGTTCCTAAACGCTGTGTCACCTCCCCAGCATTATGTTTCCTCTGGAGTAAAGTACTTGTTAAAATGAAATTTCACCTGTGAGCAGGTACCCGTCAATGCCTTATTCATTATTACTTTATTGTATTATATAATCTTAGCTAACAGGGGTCCTAAAAGAACAAGAGATAGGACATAGGCATTTTTAACTGAGAAGTTAAAAAGGCAGAGCATGGGGACATTTTCAAAAAATGAGAAGTTTAATCTAGTATTCTGTGAGTCTGTGAGGTAACGAGAAAGCACTTGGTGTTTTAGGGGAGGTAGCAAGGTGCTGGAACAGAAAAGAAGCATATAGAGATGGGAGGTGAAAGGGATAGTAAACCGATACTTGATTTTCTTCACAGTTTTGTTTAGGTCTGTCATCTAAGGCATATCATTACTTGAGGATTCAATTCCTGGAAATTGCAGTGACTCCTTTTTACAACTACATAAGAGATATAAGCTGCTCATGGAAAATACAATCCTCCTTAGCTGGTCTCAACCACCATCAATACAAAATGTCTGGGATTCTTGGGTATAAAATAAGATCTCTCTTGACCTGAGTCCTGACCCATGGTTTCTCTAGCTTTTTAAGATACTCTTGATCATATAAAATCAAGAGTGTCTAAAAAGGCAATTGTAGTTAAAGTGCATTAAAGTAGACATGTATTAATTATTGATCAGCTTCATGCAGATGAATAGTAGGTCTTCTGAATAATTAAGGAAAAACTTCAGGGACTAAAATTCACTTTAGCACTAAGAATAGCTGTGTAGCTCATATAGTAGCTTTATAATCAATTCACTAATTGCCTTTGCTGATAAAACAGTTGTGTGCATTTAATGTACCAGAACTTCCTAGAATGATCAGGCTCTTAAAGTACTGCTTTTTTAAATAGTGTGACAACTTCTAGATATTTGGGAACTTGGATGAATGTGCAGAACCTTAAAATACATGAAAGTTTAATGAAAAGATTTTAGATGTTCGAAGATGCATTGTTTTCAAAGGAGAATTGCTCAGAATGGGAAACGAAACATGTATTTTTGAAATAACTAGAATGACTTTCTTTGGAAGGTGTGAAAAATAAATTGAATCTTTTTTTGTCTTCCTCAGCACACAGACTTTTTGGCTCAACCATTTTGTCAAAGTTAAATCTAGTGCTGTAAAGCCCAGATAGAATGCTTCCCAAGTAACCCAGTTTTTGTTTTTGTTTTGTTTTGTTACAGATTTGGTATTTCCAAGCACAACACTGTAATTTGAAAATTCTTGGCTCTTGGGGGAAATGAAAGCTTGGTTGACAGGTTACCAAGGCAGAGAAGAGCCTTGTGTGTGATTTACATATTCCATCTGAACAAGCTTCTTATCCCACACATGAGAAGCAAATCCTGCAACTATGAATAGGGTTTAGGTCTCTTTTTCCCCAAAGGTGCCTCTTTTCCTTTCAATGTGAAGCAAAGGGAAAAGCTAGAGTCATACTGTGTTTTCTGAAATATAATGTCATTCATCATACTTAGTTAACTGGAAATTGATGATAACTTTGACAGAATTTGTTTTGCTTAATTTCTTCCCCTCCCCCATTAATGAAAATAGTGTTTTTCCCTCTCTGATTTTTGACTCCCTCTCCTTGGGAGGGGAGAAGGGAAGAAAAACAAAACCCTTTTGAACAAATATACATGGTTAAGCAAAATAAATTCCCCTTGGATAGGGTTTGAACTCAAATTTACCACTTCTCAGCAAATTCACAAACTTCACTGAATATGTCACAATTCCTATTTGGGAGATAAGGGAGGAAAAGAGAAAGGAAAACAAAATAGCAATGAAAAGATAGTAGTAGAAGAAAAAAGAGGATAGGGAGAAAAATTGGATAAAAAAAAGAAAAAGGAAAATAAAGGAAGATGTGTGGTATATGTGATAGTGTCACACATAATTTACTCAGATGCCATTTGACTCATATGGCCTTAACATAGAATCATGGGATTTTACAGGCAAGAATTGTCCCCAAGAGTAATTTCTTCCAACATATTCATGTTACACATGAGAAAGCTGAAAGACACAAAAGACTAAGTGACTTACTTAATATCGTACCACCCCAAGATGTTATAATTTTCTCCTTCCTTAAATAACCATGTATATATGAATACATACATACATATACATACATATGTATGCATATCTGTACATGTATATATGTATGTGTTTATTTCTACACTATAAATTCACAGAAAAATGTAAGCTGTGGGCAGGCATTTTTTTTTAAAATATGTTGTCTTTGTATACATAGAGCCCAGGAAAAGGTCTCATACATTTTTGTATCTGGATTTGTAATTTTATTAGTGTAGAGAAATACAGGTGTAGAAATTCCTATCACTAAAACAAATTAACTACCTCTCTGTTACTTAGAGACATAGAGAATTTCCTGGGATACTATGAGGTTAAGCAACTTGATGATGGTCATGCAGCTGGTATGTGTAAGAGGCAAAGTTGGAATCCAGACAGATGTCTGATTATATGTCAATCAACTACTTAATTCCCCTTTCTATTTTCATAAGGTGTTTACCGAAATGGTCATTATGTTGATCAGTATTTGATTTATTAGTGGGAGACCCAATGTTAGGATTCAAGTTTCCTGGCTGTTAGTCCACTCCACATTCTAGAACATTTTTTTTTCACTGCAGGTAACTGTCTAAAGATGGAGATTTTCCTGTCAATTTTTAAGAGTCTACTGTAATATCATAAACATTAGTAATTCAGTATAATATCATTAAAGGACATAGTTTGGAGATTGGGGGCCAGCAGAGCCAAGATGGCAGCATGAAAACAAGGCCTTGCTTGAGCTCTCCCCAAAATCCCTCTAAACACCTGTAAGAAATGACTCTAAACAAATTCTAGAGCTACAGAACCCGACAGAGTGAAACAAATTTCCAGCCCGAGACAGCCTGCATGGTCAGTGGGAAGGGTCTATCACACTCTTCTGGGAGTGGAATGAAGCCCAGTTCGGGCCATGCTAGGACAGACCAGGCAGGCAGAGCAGGTCTCAGGGCACTGAATCACTGGCAGTTGTGGCAGTTTCCAAACTTCTCAATCCACGAACACCAAAGACAACATAGCAGGTCAGTGCAAAGACTGTTGGACCTGGGTGAGAGAGAGGCATGGTCTGGCCCTAGCCCTGAGGCAGTGGAGACAGATGCTATGGCCTTTTCATCATCATCATCATCATCATCATCATCATCATCAGCAGCAGCAGCAGCAGCAGCAGCAGCAGCAGCAGCAGCCAGAGCAGCAGCAGTGGCTGCTTCTGGAGCTCTCATCCCACAGACAGTGGGGGGAATCAGATGGCTGATCATAGTGGTACTGTAGGGATCTCTTTGCTGGTGCTGAGGCAGTGTTCTCTTGCTTTGCCCTGCGTGCATCTGGGTCACAGTCTTGGTTGGTGGTCCTTGGGGGAGGAGGAGCGCTGGGGTGGCAGAGCTTGTGGTGGCTGTGGAGAGGGAGTCCTCCTGGTAGTTACATGGCAGAAAAGAATGCTTGCTATCATGGACCAGAGCACAGGCCAGGAGAGGAGTATCATACCACCTCGGAATAGAAGTAGCTCTGAAAACATCAGCACAAAACCACTGAAGTTTGTGACAGAGCACTCTCCACTCTGAAAGCAATCATACCCTGACAAAATGCTCAAAAGTCAAGTAATTGGCTGGGAAAATCAGCTGGAAGTGTAAAAAGATTCAGACTACAGAATCTTTCTTTAGTGGCGAAGAAGATCAGAACACACAGTGAGAAGTCAACAAAGGCAAAGATTCTACCTCAAAAGCCTCCAAGAAAAACTATGAATTGATCTCAGGCCATGGAAGAGCTCAAAAAGAATTTGGAAAATCAAGTAAGAGAAGTAGAAGAAAACTGGGAAGAGAAATGAGAGTGATGCAAGAAAATCATGAAAAATGAGTCAACAGCTTGCTAAAGGAGACCCAAAAAATACTGAAGAATATATTATCTTAAAAAAATAGACTAACCCAAATGTCAAAAGAGTTCCAAGAAGCCAATGAGGGGGAGAATTCCTTAAAAGTCAGAATTAGTCAAATGGAAAGGAGGAAAGGAGCCAAAGATCACTGAAGAAAATATTGCCTTAAAAATTAGAATAGAGCAAGTGGAATCTAGTGATTATATGAGCAATAAAGAAATTATAAAACAGAACCAAAAGAATGAAACAATGGAAGACAATGAGAAATATCTCTTTGGAAAAGCCACTGACCTGGAAAATAGATCCAGGAGAGATAATTTAAAAGTTATCGGATTACCTGAAAGCCTAGATCTCATCTTTCAAGAAATTATCAAGGAAAACTGCCCTGATATTCTAGAACCAGAGAGTAAAATAGAAATGGAAAGTATCCACCAATGACCTCTTGAAAGAGATCCCAAAAACAAAACTCCAAGGAATATTGTAACCAAATTCCAGAGTTCCAAGGTCAAGGAGAAACTATTGTAAGCAGCCAGAAAGAAACAATTCTAGTATTATGGAAACACAACCAAGATAACACAAGATCTAGCAGCTTCTACACTAAGGGATCAAAGGGCTGGGAATATGATATTCTAGAGGTCAAAGGAGCTAGGATTAAAAGCAAGAATCAGCTACCCAGCAAAACTGAGTGTAATACTTAAGGGCAAAATATGGATTTTCAGTGAAATAGAGGATTTTCAAGCATTCTAAATGAAAAGACCAGACCTGAATAGAAATTTTGACTTTCAAATACAAGAATAAAGAAAAGCATGAAAAGGCAAACAGGAAAGAAAAATCATAAAAAAATTCCTGAAGATGAACTGTTTACGTTCCTACAGGGAAAGATGATATTTGTAACTCATGAGACCCCTCTCAGTATTAGGGTAGTTGAAGGGAATATACATACATATATGTATGTACATATGTATATATATATATGCATATATATATATATAAAGAGGGAGAGAGAGAGAGAGAGAGAGAGAGAGAGAGAGAGAGAGAGAGAGAGAGAGAGAGAGAGAAGGCACAGACTGAGTCGAATATGAAGGGATGATATCTAAAAAAGGGACATAGTTTGGATGACAAATAATCTTCTTGCTGAAATATCAAGGATTAAGAATTTAATATTATCATATCCTTCTCTAAAAGGCAAGTATTTATTATATCCACAGAACATCAACATAGAGATTTATGTTTGTGTATGTATAATAGCTCTAATGAAAAGGTCCAATGTGAAGTAAAGAGCTCTTGTTTCTTCCTCTTTGGTTCTCTCTCCCAAACCCTGTTTTCTTTGCTAAAGTAGCCATCAGAAACAACTAAGCTTATCCTTCCTTTCTGATAAACCAACTAGAAACACCTGGAGAAGTCACTTCACAGAGGTAGTTGAATTGCATGGTTTCAGAAATTAGAACCACTACTGAGGCTATGGTGATTTATTCATGGCATTCTTCCAGTCATAGAAAGAACCCTGTGGTTAAACAATTTTACCTTTGCTACTCAAACTTTGTTACCTCTGTCTTGGATCAACAGTCACATGGAGATAAATTGTTTTTGTTTGTAAGCAACTTGGTCACAGACTCAGGCAAAATGCCCAGTGCATTCACATTGATTTTCACCAGTATTCTTATGTCTTGATGGGGTGTGAATAGTAGTTTTCTGCAATAAAGAACACTTCTTTCAATTCCTACTTATTTTGTCCTAGTTCATTTGGTCAAAGGTGCTACTGTTTTCCCATGATGTGAAGCCACATCAGATTAATTATCCAGTGAAAATGCATGGCAATTTATATGAACTGTTTCCTTTGATTCCCAAGAGAGGAAGAGCTAATTAATGCAATAATCATACACTCCTCTCATTCTTCTTGTAATTGAAAGAACACATTTGCTGTCTTCATTCATCTATCTTCATGTCACCTTTGACCTTTTCTTTTCATTTTTTTATACAACAGTGGTATGGTTTTTGTTGAATTGCATCTGAAATTGAAGTAATCCAAGAAGATTCTGGAGAGAAACCAGGCAGTTTCCTGAGCTCTCCCTAGTTTCCTCAGAAAAAATGTCAGATCGAACCTCTAAATGGATCTGGGAGTGACAGAACCTACAAAAAGATGGAATGAAAGAATTTTCCAGGATAAGGTAACTTAGAAGACCTCAGGAAAGATCTGTCTTACTTTGATAAAAGTGGAGTGCAGCCTAGCACAGATGGTGTCTGGGCAAGCTGGTGGAAGTCTATTAGCCACAGTACAGATCAACAATCAAGGCCACTTGGGCCTGGCTCAGCAGGCCAGTGACACAGAAGGCCAGCTGTGAGGCCTCCAATTGCAGAAGGCAAACTATCAGTCCTGTAACCCAGGTAACAACAAGTGTGACTAAGCTGTGTCACCCCAGGGCAGTAATGAAGCTGTCAGTACCTGAGGTCCCAGTACAAAAAGCCAGTGACCATGCCCTCAGCCCCTAGCACAAGAAGTTTGGTACAGCACCTCCCTGTGCCCCAGGACTAGAGCTCAACATTAAAAGTAATGAAATAGGTCAAAAAATGAGCAAGAAACAAAATGGAGCCTTGACTACAGAAAGCTAATATTATGACAGGAAAAATCAAAACACAGACTCAGAAGAGGACAGTATTGTCCAAATGACTACATGTGAATCCTCAAAGGGGAATATAAATTGGGGTGAAGTCAAGGATGCCTTCTGGAAAGAGCTCAAAAGGATTTTAAAAGTCAAATTAGAGAGATGGAAGAAGAAATCAACATTTCCTTTAAAATGACTGAAGACAACAGTTTCTTAAAAAATACAATCAGACAAATGGGAAAGAAATCCACTAAAGAAAATAACTCTTTAAAAGTAGAATTGGCCAAATGGAAAAGGAGGAAGAAAAGCTAACTGAGGAAAGTAATTCCTTATGAAGGAGAATTGGGCAAATGAAAGCTAATAACTCTAGGAGACAGAATCAGTCAAACAAAATCAGAAGTATGAAAAAACAGAAGAAAATGTAAAATACTTCATCGGAAAACAAACAGCTGATCTGGAAAATAGATCCAGGAAAGATAATTTAAGACATTTTGGACTACTCAAAAGCCATGATAAGAAAAAGAGCCTGGACAGCATATTTCATGAAATCATCAAGGAAAAATGCCCTGATATCATAGAACCTGTGGACAGAATAGCATTTGAAAGAATCCACCAATCACCACCTAAAAGAGATCCCAAAATGAAAACTACAAGGAACTTTGAAGCCAAATTTCAGAATTATGAGGTCAAGGAGAAAATACTGCATGCAGCCAGAAAGAAAGAATTCAAATATTTTGGAGCCACAGTCAGGATTACACAGGACTTAGCAGCTTATATATGAAAGAATTGGAGGTCTTGGAATATGGTATTCCAGAAGGCAAAGGAGCTTGGATTACAACCAAGAATCAACTGCCCAGTAAAATTCAGCATAATCTTTCAGGGGAAAAGATGAAATAGGGGACTTTTAAACTTTCCTGATGAAAAGACCAGAGCTAAAAAGAAAATTTGATCTTCAAGTATAAGACTCAAGAAAGCATAAGAAGATAAACAGGAGAGAGAAAACAAACAAACTTGTTATTCAATAAAGCTAAACTGTTTACATCCCTACACATGAAGATACTACTTTGTAACTCTTGTGAACCATATCTTTATTAGGGCAGTTAGAAGGGGTATACTTAGGCAGAAGGTATGCATATAAGTTGACTCAGATGGGAGGATATAAAAAAGCAATGGGTGAAATAAAAGATTGCACTGACAGAAAAGGAAAGAGGGAGGCAAAGTGGGGCAAAACACATCACATGAAGAGACATAAAAGAGACATAAAAGACCTATTACGACAGAGGAAAAGAAAAGAAAAGGGTGTGATCGTTGTTTGAACCCATCAGATTCAGCTCAAAGAGGGAATAACATATACAGTTAGTTGGGTATAAGAATTTATATTACCATATAGGGAAATAGAAGGGGAAAGGGGAAAGAAAAGGGAGGAAGGGTGGACAGAAGGGAAGACAGAAGTAGGAGGGGAAAGGGGAAAGAAAAGGGAATGGGGTAATAGATGGTAGGGCAGACTGATAGAGGCAGTGTTCAGAAGCAAAACAGTGGTGAGGAGGGACAGGGTGAAAGGAGAGATAAAAGAATAAACAGGGAGAAAATAGGATGGTGGGAAATACACAGTTGAATAAGAATGTAAATGGGATGAACTCTCCCATAAAATGGAAGCGAATAGCAGAATGATTTAATACAATATGTTGTTTAAAGTAACACATTTGAAGCAGAGAGATACACACAGAGTAAGGATAAAAGGCTAGAGCAGAATACATTATGCTTTGGCTGAAGTAAAAAAAAAAAGCAGGGGTAGCAACCCTGATCTTAGACAACACAAAAGTAAAATAGATCTCATTAAAAGAGATAAGGAAGGAAACTACATCTTGCTAAAAGTAGAAAAAAGAATGAAGCAATATCAATACTAAGCATATATGTACCAAGTGATAGAGCATGTAAATTCTTAGAGAAGTTAAGTGAGTTATAGGAAGAAGCAGCAAAATTATTTTGGTAGGATACCTGAACCTCCTTCTCTCAAAACTACATAAATCTAATGACAAAATAAACAAGAAAGAAGTTGAGGAGATGAATAGAATTTTAGAATACTTAGATAAGATAGAACTCTGGAGAAAATTGAATAGAGATAGAAAAGAATATACCATTTTTCTAAGTGGTACATGACACTCACATAAAAATCAACCACACATTAGGGCCTAAGAACCTCACAATCCAATGCAGAAAGGCAAAAATACTAAATGTATCCTTTTTATATCACATCGAAATAAAATTACATGTAATGAAGGGCCAAGGAAAGATAGAACAAAATTAATTAGAACCTAAATAATCTAATCCTAAAGAATGAGTGGATTAAATAACAAATCATAGAAACAATAATTTTATTAAAGACAATGAAAATAAGACAACCAAATCTTATGTGATGCAGCCAAAGCAGTTCTTAAGGAAAAATTTATGTCTCTAAATAATTACATGAATAAAATAGAGAAAGAGGAGATCAATGATCTGGACATGCAACTAAAAAGCTAGAAAAAGAGCAAATTAAAATCCCCAACTAAATACTAAATTAAAAATTTTGAAAATCAAAGAAGAGATTAATAAAAGAGAAACATTATTTAACTAATAAATAAAACTAAAAGCTAGTTTTAAGAAAAACCCAATAAAATAGTTAACTTTTAGTTAATTTTATTAAAAAAGAAAGAAGAAAACCAAATTATCAGTTTTAAAAATGAAAAGAGTCAATTCATTACCAATGAAGAGGAAATTAAACCAAGAATTAGAAGCTATTTTGCCCAATTGTATGCCAATAAAGAAATCTGACAATCTAAATGAAATGGATTAATATTATATATATATATATATACACACACACATACACACATACATAATATACACTATATGTGTATATATGTGTATATATACATATATTCCTGATTAACAGAAAAGGAAATAAAATACTTAAATAATCCTATTCCAGAAAAAAAAATGAACAAACCATCAAGGAACTCCATAAGAAAAAAATGCCAGACAGATGGATTTGCAAGTGAATTCTATGAAAAATTAAAAAAGAACAACACAATTAATTCCAGTACTTTATAAACTATTTAGAAAAATAGATGGAGAAGTCCTACCAAATTCTTTTTATTGTTCAAATATGGTGGTGATACTAAAACCAAAAAGATCCAAAACAGAGCCAATTTTCTTAATGAATATCAATTCAAAATTTTTAAATAAGATATTATCAGATATCATAGCAATTTATCACCATGATAATATACTATGATCAGGTGGTATTTGTAACAGGAAAGCAGGGCTGGTTCAATATTAGGGAAACTATCAGCATAATTGGCCATATCAATAACAAAACTAACAGAAATAATATGATTATCTCAAAATATGATATAAAAGCTTTGGAAAATGTATAGTACCCTTTTCTATTAGCACACTAGAGAACATAGGAATAATTGGATTTTTCCTTAAAATTATAATTAATTGTATCTAAAACCATCATCTAGCTTTATATGTAAGGGGATAAGCTAGAAGCTTTCCCAATTAGGTCAGGGGTGGAACCAGCATGCTCATTATCACTACAGTAATTCAATATGGTACTAACTACATTAGCTTTAGCAATAAGAGAAGAAAAAGAAATTGAAGGAACTTAAATAGGCAATGAGGAAACTAAATTATCTGTCTTTGCACATGATATGGTGGTATACTTAGAGAATCCTAGAGAATCAACCAAAAAACTATTTGAAATGAACAACTTTAGCAAAGTTGCAGGGTATAAAATAAAGCCACATCAATCACCAGCCTTTCTGTACAATACTGACAAAACCCAGCAACAAGAGGTAGAAAGAAAAATTCCATTTAAAATAACTATAGACAATATAAACTATTTGAGTGTCTACTTGCCAAAAGAAACCCAGGAACTTTATGAACACAATTACAAAACACTTTTCACACAAATAAAGTAAGATCTAAACAATTGGAAAAGTATCAATAGCTCATGTGTAGGCTGAGCTAATATAATAGAAATTACAGTTCTGCCTAAATTAATTTACTTAATTTCCATACCAATCAAATTACAGAAAAAAATTTGATAAAGCTAGAAAAATACAAACATAATTCTTCTGGAAGAACAAAAGAGCAATAATTTCAAGGGAATTATTGGAAAAAATTCAAAGGAAGCTGGGCTAAGCTATATTATAAAGCAGATCTAAAACTATATTATAAGGCAGCAATCATCAAAACTACTTGGCATTGACTAATAAAAAAGGATGGCAGATCAGTGGAATAGATTAGGTATACAAGACACAGTAGTAAACAACTATAGTAATCTACTGTTCGATAAACTCAAGGACTCCAGCTTCTGAGATAAGAACTCACTATTTGACAAAAAAGGCTGAGAAAACTGGAAATACTATAGCAGAAACTAGGCATAGACCAACATCTCACATCCCATACCAAGATAAGGTCAAAATGGGTTAGTGAGATAGAAATAAATGGTGATACCATAAGCAAATCAGGAGAGCATAGAGTAGTTTACCTACTAGATCTATGGAGATGGGAAGAGTTTTTGACCAAATAAGTGATGGAGAACATTAAGAAATGCAAAATGGATAATTTCTAATTACAATAATTTAAAAAAGCTTTTGCACAAACAAAATAAATGCAGCCAAGATTAGAAGAAAAGCAGAAAGCTGGTAAACAATTTTTACTGCCAGTATTTCTGATAAAGGCCTTAGTTTTAAAATACGCAGAGAACTGAGTCAAATTTATTAATAATGCTAGTCATTCACTAGTTGATTAATGGTCAAAGGATATGAATAGGCAGTTTTCAGAGGAAGAAATTAAAGTTATCTATTGTCATATGAAAAAATGCTGTAAATCACTATTGATCAGAGAGGTGCAAATTAAAACAACTATGAGGTATGACTTTATACTTATAAGACTGGCTAATATTAAAGAAAAGGAAAAATGATAAATGTTGGAGAAGATGTGAGAAAACTGGGATACTAATGCGTGTGGAGCTGTGAACTGATCCAACCATTCCCCAGAGTATTTTGGAACTATGCCCAAACAGTGTAAAAATGTGCTTGCCCTTTGATCCAGCAATACCACTAATAGTTTTGTATCCCAAAGACTTCATAAAAAAGGGAAAAGGACCTATATACACAAAAGTATTTATAACAGCTTTTTTTTTTGTTGTTTTGTGATGGCAAAGAATTGGAAGTTGAGGGGATGACTATCAATTGGGGAATGGCTGAACAAATTTTGGCATATGAATATAATTGAATACTATTGTGCTATAAGAAATGAAGATGGCAGCTGGAAAGCAGGGACTAGCATAAGCTCCACACCAAGTCCCTCCAAAAACCCATAAAAATGGCTCTGGACCAATTCTAGAACTGCAGAACCCACAAAATAGCAGAGGGAATCAGGGCTCCAGCCCACGACAGCCTGGATGGTTGCTGGGTGAGGTCTTTCATGCATGGAGCTGGGAGCAGAGCACAACCCAGCATGGGCCATGTGGACCAACCAGACCAGGAGCTGGGAGGAGGGTGCCCCCTGAATCAGTGAGCTGTGGCAGTTGCTAGACTTCTCAACCCACAAACACCAAAGACAACAGAGAAGAACTGCAGAACCCACAAAATAGTGGAGGGAAGCAGGGCTCTACCTCAGGACAGCCTGGATGGTCTCTGGATAAGGTCTATCCTGCATGGAGCTGGGAGCTGAGCAGAG
>CM053625.1:50513730-50529753 GCA_028646595.1 Phalanger gymnotis | reverse complement strand
GAAGGGGAATCAAGAGGGAGGGTAAACTGAGGAAGGCAGTGGTCAAAAGCAAAAATATGTTGAGGAGTAGAAGAGAGAAGGGAGAAATAAAAGCATAAACAGGGGGAAACAGATGGAGAAAAAGACAGAGAAAGTAATCATAACTGTAAATGTGAATGGGATGAATTCTCCCATAAAATGGAAGTGGATAGCAGAATGGATTAAAAACCATAATCATACAATGTGCTGTTTACAAGAAACACATTTGAAACAGGGGGAAAGGCACAGGATAAAGGTAAAAGGTTGGAGCAGAATACATTGTGCTTTAGCTAAAGTAAAGAAAAAAAAGCAGGGGCAGCAATCCCAATCTCAGACAAAGTAAAAGGAAACATAGATGTAAGTAAAAAGATAAGGAAGGACAATATAGTCTTTTAAAAGGTGCCATAAACAATGAAACAATATCGTTTTTTAACATATATGCACCAACTGATATAGCATGCAAATTCTTAGAGGAGAGGTTAAGGGAGTTACAGGAAGAAATAGACTGGGAAATATAATAATGGGAGACCTCAACCTCCCCTTCTCTGAACTTGACAAATCTAACCTCAAAAAAAAAAAAACAAGAAAGAAGTTAAGGAGGTGAATAGAATTTTAGAAAAGGCAGATATGATAGACATCTAGAGAAAACCGAATGGAGATAAAAAGAATATACTTTTTTCCAAATGGTATATGGCACATACTCAAAAATTGACCATGTACTAGGGCGTAAAAAGCTCACAATCTAGTGGAGAAAGGCAGAAGTAGTCAAAGCATCTTTTTCAGATCATGATGCAATAAAAATAATTTGTAATAAAGAACCATAGAAAAATAAGCTAAAATTAATTGGAAACTAAATAATCTAATTCTAAAGAATGAATGGGCCAAAACAAAAATCACAGAAACAATGTATAACTTCATTTAAGAGAATTACAACAATGATACAACATACCAAAACTTATGGGATGCAGCAAAAGCAGTTCTTAGGGGAAGTTTCATATCTCTAAATGCTTACATGAATAAAATAGAGAAAAAGGAGATCAATGAATTGGGCATGCAACTGAAAAAGCTAGAAAAAGAACAAATTGAAAACCCCCAATTAAATACCAAATTAGAAATGCTGAAAAACAAAGGAGAGATGAATAAAACTGAAATCAATAAAACTATTGACCTAATGAAAAAACCAATAAAATTGATAGACACTTGGTCAATTTGATTAAAAAAAAAGAAGAAAACCAAATTACCAGTATCAAAAATGAAAAGGGTGAATTTACCTCCAATGAAGAGGAAATTAAAACAATAATTAGGAATTATTTTGCCCAATTGTATGCTCATAAATTTGGTGACCTTAGGGATATGGATGAATACTTATAAAAACATAAATTGCTCAGGTTAACAGAAGAGGAAATAAAATACCTAAATAACGCCATCTCACAAAAAGAAATTAAGCAAGCTCTCAATGAACTCCCTTGGAAAAAATCTTCAGAGCCAGATGGTTTTACATGTGAATTGTATCAAACATTTAAAGAACAATTAATTCCTATACTTTGTAGACTATTTGGAAAAATAGGTGAAGAAGGAGTACTACCAAATTCCTTTTTATGACAAAAATATGGTACCAATGCCCAAACCAGGAAGAGTCAAAACAGAGAAGGAATATTATAGACCAATTTCCCTAATGAATATTGATGCAAAAATAAATAAAATATAAGGAAAAAGATTGCAGCAATTTATCAGGAGAAGAATATGCTACAACCAGGTAGAATTTATTCCAAGAATGCAAGGCTCATTCAGTATTAGGAAAACTATAAAAGCATAATTGATCATATCAACAACAAAACTAGCAGAAACCATATGATCATCTCAATAGATGCAGAAAAGCCTTTGACAGAATACAACACCCATTTCTATTAAAAACACTAGAAAGCATAGGAATAAACAAATGGAGCATTCCTCAAAATTATAAATAGCATCTACCTAAAACCATCAACAAGGATTATTTGTAATGGGGATGAGCTAGATGCTTTCCCAATAAGATCAGGGGTGAAACAAGGATGTCCATTATCAGCCTTATCATTCAATTTACTACTAGAAATGTTAGCTGTAGCAATAAGAGAAGAAAAAAAAAATTGAAGGAATTAGAATACGCAAATAAGAAACTAAATTATCATTTTTTGCAGATGATATGATGATTTACTTAGAGAATGCCAGAGAATCAAGTAAAAAATTACTTAAAATAATAAACAACTTTAGCAAAATTACAGGATATAAAAGAAACCCACATATATCCTTGAAATTCCTATACATTACTAACAAAGCCCAACAGGAAGAGATAGAAAGAGAAATTCCATTTAAAACTGACAATGCTCAATGTTCAATTTCTTTTACTGAGCTCGGGTTATGTAGGTATTTTATTTGCTCTTCTGTTAACCTGGGCAATTTATATTTTTATAAATATTCATCCTTATCCCTCAGGTTCTCAAATTTATGGGCACACAATTGGGCAAAACAATTCCTAATTATTGTTTTAATTCCTCTTCACTGGAGATAAATTCACCATTTTCATTTTTGATACTGGTAATTTAGTTTTCTTCTTTCTTTTTTTTAAATCAAATTGACCAAAGGTTTATCAATTATACTGTAGACAGTATAAAATATTTGGGAGTCTATCTGGCAAAACAAACCTAGGGACTATATGAACATAATTATGAAATACTTTTCACCCAAATAAAGTCAGATCTAAATAAATGGAAAAATATCAGTTGCTCATGGTTAGGCCAAGCTAATATGATAAAAATGACAATTTTATCTAAATTAATTTATTTATTCAGTGCCATACCAATTGAACTACCAAAAATTATTTTACAAAGCTGGATAAAATAATAACAAAATTCATCTGGAAGAACAAGAGGTCTAGAATATCAAGAGAATTAATGAAAAGAAATTCTAGGGAAGGTGGCCTAGCCATACAAGATATTAAACTGTACAATAAAGCAGTAGGAATGAAAACTACTTGGCACTGGCTAAGAAACAGAGTGGTAGATCAGTGGAATAGGTTAAGTACTCAAGACACAATAGTCAATGACTATAGCAATCTCCTCTTTGATAAACCCAAAGAATCTACCTTCTGGGCTAAGAATTCACTATTTCACAAAAAACTGCTGTGAAAACTGTAAAACGGTAGGGCAGAAACTGGGGAAAGATAAATATCTTACATCATATACCAAAATAAAGTCAAAATGGGTTCATTATTTAAAAATAAAGGCTGATACAAGAAGCAATTTGTAAGAGCAAGGAATACTTATTAGATTTATGGAAAAGGAAAGAAGTTATGACACAACAAGAGATAGAGAGCCTTACAAAATGCAAAATGGATAATTTTGATTATGTCATATTGAAAGGTTTTTGTATAAAAAAGCCAAACACAACCAAGATTAAGAGGGAAGCAGAAAATTGGGAGAAAACCTTTACAACCAATGTCTCTGATAAAGCCCTCATCTCTAAAATGTACAGTGAACTGAGACAAATTTATAGTAATACATGTCATTGCCCAATTGAGAAATGGTCAAAGGATATGAACAGGCAATTTTCAAAGGAAGAAATTAAAGATATCTGTAGGCATATGCAAAAATGCTCCAAACCACTACTAATTAGAGTAATGCAAATGAAAACAACTCTTAGGTACCACATCTGTCCTGTCAGATTGGCTAAAATGACAAGACAGGAAAATGAGAAATACTGGAGAGGATATGGAAAAATTGGAACACTGTTACATTGCTGGTGGAGTTATGAAGTGATCCAGCCATTCTGGAGAGCAATTTGGAACCATGCCCAAAGGGCTATAAAAATGTTCAAACCCTTTGACCCAGAAATACCACTTTTAGGACTGTATCCCAAAGAGATCACACAAGTAGGAAAAGAACCCATATGTACAAAATATTTATAGCAACTCTTTTTGTAATAGCAAAGAATTGGAAATCAAGGGCATGCCCATCAATTGGGGAACGGCTGAACAAGTTGTAGTATAAGAATGCAATGGAATACTATTGTGCTATAAGAAATGGGGAAGATACAGACTTCATAATAACCTGGAAATACCTACAGGATATAGTGCTGAGTGAACAGAGCAGAACTAGGAGAACATTATACACGACTACAGATATATTGATTCTGTGATGACTAACCTTGACAGACTTTGCTCTTCTCAGCAATACAAGGTACAAAGATAACTCCAAAGGTCTCATTATTTAGATAGCTATCTACATCCAGAGAAAGAACTATGGAGTCTGAATGCAGATTAAGGTAAACTATTTGCTCTCCTTTTTTTTCTTTTGTTCTTTTGATTTTGTTTCTTCTTTGTCATGATTCATACCCTTGGTCATAATTCTTCTTTACAACTTGAATACTGTGTAAATACGTTTAATGTGAAGTTATATGTAGAAGATATATAGGATTCCATGCCACCTGGGGAAGGAGGAAGGGGGGAAGAAAATCTGGAACCTAAAATCATGCAGAACTGAGTGTTGTAAACTAAAAATAAAAATCTTAATTTAATTTAAAAAAACTAACTCTGGAAGATAGTAATAGGGAGAAAAGACAAGAAAGAGAATGAATAGTGATATACAGGTATTCAGTAATGTGGCATCATTTTGATGGCTCTTGGAAGCAAACAAGTCTCCTTTCAAAGTCAGGATCCTCATGTAAGAGCCAGTGGATGAGTATGTAAAAGAACAAATTTATTTAACCCCCCAAAAACTAAGCCAATAGTAAAAGGTGAAATAAATGACTGGTAATAAGCATAACTGATTCTGGAAATGAAGCATAGCATATGCATTATTGTACCTAACTGCATGTGTAATGCTCTTTAGACAGGACCTTTTTTGCTAATTTGAGAAATCATACAGCATGGCATAGTGCAGAGAAGCAGATTAATAGATGATGCTCTAGGAGTGGGGCAGTCCTCATTAACTGCAGAGTGATTTGTTAGGATGGGAGTTAGATTTGTTGCCTATTGAGAGCACATTATACCGGGTAACAGTCATAAATTTGCTCCATGTCCTGTTCACAGCCAAATCCTCATTTCTAAATTTTGCTGTTCTTGTTTTTGCAGAGATCTTTAGGAACTGTTACATTAAACAACTGTCTTTATTGCTCTGATAGATCAGAAACATTTGTTTCCAATGCATCCCAGTGCTTAACTATGGGGATAGATAAAAGGTCACTCAGTAGCATATATGGGGCCCAACTTAATGCTAAACTTCATGACAACATCGTGAGGAGGCTAAAAAACAATAGTTCTACAGTGCCACACCTAAGACACATATGATCTCAGAGGCAGTAAGCCAGTCTTCATTCTTTCTTTCTTTCTTTAGTTCCTTCCTTCTATCCTCCTATCTTTCTCTTCTTTCCTTCCTTCTTTTAAAAGGTCTAAGTCTCCCACTGCATCCATGGTCATCTCCAGTCATCTTGATCTTTACCTTGCCACTTGATTAAAATGGCTTCAAAGGAGACAGTGAAACTGGTGACTTTGTACATCCCTCCCTCACTTAAATCCAGTTCACTTGCAAGTCATGGCATAAACTCTCTGATGTCATATTCTTCTCTGAGAATGAAAAACAAGCAATAACAACAATAACAACCTTCCTAAGCAATTTATGTATTCTGTGATCACATGACAGAGAAGTTTTGTTATCATTAGCCCTAGTAAAAAGATCAAGAATTCTAAAGTAAAAAAGTAATTTAAATATCTCAACACATGTTGCAGTGTCTTCAACTCAACACAAATTAACCATCAGTGTGTGTTCCTTAATTAGTAAGATAATTTTGGTATATTTTTTACTATCTTCAAAAAGATGCATATCTTGCAACTATTGGGTACAGGTGATCTTAATTTCTGATATTTTCTGGCATGCAATAGAAACTTATTTCCTACATATTGCTAAAAAATGATACCTGTAATAATTATAGCATATTAGAGATATAAGGGTACTTGTAACACATAACATAAAAGGTCAGAGTTGAAAGGGACCTTATAACAAAAAAGTGTTAAAATTAGAAAGAGCCCTAAAGCTCATCTAGTCCAGTAGCTTCATATTACAGGCAAAATAATTGAGGCCTAGTATCAGAGTCCTACAGTCTTTGACTGGCATAGTCTCATGACTTCTAACAGTCAAATGTCAGAGATAGGAATACATTGGAGATAATCAGCAGAGAGAAAGCACTGGCATTAAGAGAAACAGAAAAAGGCTCCTTAAGTTAGAATTTCAAGGAAGCCAGAAGATGGAAACAAGGCATTAGGGAATTTCATGCATAGGGAGATAGCCAGTAAAAATGCTCAAAGTTGAAGGTAATGTCTTGTGTGAGGAATAAGAAGGAAGTAGTGTCACAGGCACACTATGCCACACGGTATGGAGGGGAGTGAGGTATAAGAAGACTACAAAAGTAAGCCAGATTAGGAAGGGCTTTGAAAGCTAAAAAGAAAGAATAGGGAGCCATGGAATTTACTGAATGGGGGGAAGAACATGCATTTATTAAGTGCCTATTGTGTTTCAGTAATTGTGCTAAGTACTTTACAAGTACCTCATTTGATCCTCACAACAATCTTGTGAGGTAAGTATTGTTATTGTCCTCATTTTATAGTTTAGGAAACTGAGGCAGACTAGTTGGGTGATTTGTCTAGGGTTACCAAGCTCGTGGCTGTCTGAGGCCTGCTTGGAATTTGGTTCTTCCTGACTCTGGCTCTAGCTTGCTGTTTGTTCAGCTATGTAGCTGCTGATAGGGGTATGCCATGGTCACACTTGTGCTTAAGGAAGACCAATTTGACAGGGGATAGGTAAGTGGAGAAACCAAGAAACAGTTTGCAGACAAGAGGACAAGCAGAATGCAAGGTGTAGTGAGGCATCCCCCAAGAGGAGTGGACCTCAGAAGAGCTATGTGGCTGGCTGGTGCACAAGGCCTTCATGATGGATTTTCTATCACTCCAAGGTGGCAACTCTTCAATTCCTTTCTCCTGTTCTGTTTCTTGGTTTCTCTCTCCAAGGAGAGAACTTTAGTCAATATTTTCCTTGGATACTGGAAAGTCTATTTCTTATAAGTTTGTTTACTTTTATTTATCTTTCTTTAAATATTTACACTTTCTCTGAAGCCAGAAATTTTAATAAACCATTAATTATAACAACAAAGAAATAAATTTAGATGAGGAGAGGAGTGATATAGGTGCGAGTGTCAGACCAAGTAAGAGGATTATTTTTTTAATTTTGTGTTTTATGTGTGTGTGAGTGTGTGTGTGTGTGTGTGTGTGTGTGTGTGTGTGTGTGTTGGATGGGAGAGATATGGACATGTTTATAGGCAACAAGAAAAAGTCAGTAGACAGGGAAAGATTGAAGATTAGAAAGAGTGAAGATATTAGTGCCAATCTGCTGGAGAAGGTGGCAGAGTATGAAATAAAGTGTACCTGAAGATTTATTGCTTTTGGCAAGGAGAAGGATGAACTCTTTGTCTGAAACAAGAATGAAGGAAGAGATAAAAAGGGAAAATATTTGAATGATGGGAAATGAGAGAGAATGGATAAGGCAGAGCTCTAATTAAGTGTCCTCATTTTTTTCCAAGGAAATATGAGATCAGCCAAGAAGATTTAAGGAATATGTTATGGCAATAATCTTGAGCAAAGAAGAGAATATTTGTAACAGTCATTTTTTAAAATGCATTTTTTATTTTTAGTTTACAACATTCAGTTCCACAAGTTTTTAAGTTCTACATTTTCTCCCCCTTCCTCTCCTCCCCCCTTCCTCCCCCAAGATGGCATGTAATCCAATATAGGTTCTGCATATACCTTCACATTAAACTTATTTTCAAAAATGTCCAGTTGTAAAGGATAATTATAACAAATGCAATGAACCATGAGAAGAAAAAAACGAAACCAAAAATGAAGAAAAAAAAGAGCACATAGTTTGCCTCACTCTGCCTTCAGAATCCATAATTCTTTCTCTGGATGTGGATAGCTTTCTCCATTATGAGTCTTTTGGAGCTGCCTTTGGACCTTATATTGCGGAGAAGAGCCAAGTCCACCAAAGTTAGTCATCACAGATACCATATGTCAGCAATCGTGTATAATGTTCTCCTGGTTCTGCTCCCCTCCGCAACAGATAGTGTAAGTCTTTCCAGGTTATTAAGAATTCCGTCTGCTCCTCATTTCTTATAGCACAATAGTATTCCATCACGTTCATATACCACAAGTTGTTTAGCCATTCCCCAATTGATGGTCATCCTCTTGATTTCCATTTCTTTGCCACCACAAAAAAGAACGGCTATAAATATTTTTGTACATACAAGTCCCTTTCCTGCTTGTATGATCTCTTTAAAATATAGCCTTAGAAATGATATTGCTGGGTCAAAGGGTATGCACATTTTTATAGCCCTTTGGCCATAGTTCCAAATTGCTCTCCAGAATGGCTGAATCAGTTCCCAACTCTACCAACAATGTAATAACATTGCAGTTTGCCCAATCCTCTCCAGCATTTATCATTTTCCTGTTTTGTAATGTTAGCCAATCTGACTGGAGAGATGTGGTATCTAAGAGTTGTTTTGATTTGCATTTCTCTAATCAGTAGTGATTTAGAACATTTTTTTCCAATACCTATAGATATCTTTAATTTCTTCCTCTGAAAACTGCCTGTTCATATTATTTGACCATTTATCAACTAGGGAATGACTTGTATTCTTAAAAAATTGACTCAATTCCCTGTATATTTTAGAAATGAGGCCTTTATTAGGGACGCTGGCTGCAAAGATTCTTTCCCAATTTTCTGCTTCCTTCCTAGTCTTTGTTGCATTGGCTTTTTTTGTACAAAAACTTTTCAATTTAACATAATCAAAATTACCCATTTTGCATTTTTGTAACATTCTATATCCCTTGTTTGGTCATAAATTCTTCCTTTCTCCATAAATGATAGGTAAAATATTCCTTGCTCTCCCAAATTGCTTATAGTTATCAGCCTTTATTCCTAAATCATGAACCCATTTTGACTTTATTTTGGTATGCGGTAAAGATATTGGTCTATTCCCAGTTTCTGCCATACTATTTTCCAGTTTTCACAGCAGTTTTTGTGAAATAGTGAATTCTTAGCCCAGAAGCTGGATTCTTTGGGTTTATCAATCCAAAGACTACTGCATCTTGTGAATCTAATCTATTCTACTAACCCACCACTCTATTTCTTAGCCAGTACCAAGTAGTTTTGAGGACTGCTGCTTTATAATGCAGTTTAATATCTGGTATGGCTAGGCCACCTTCCCTAGCATTTCTTTTCATTAATTCCCTTGATATTCTGGACCTTTTGTTCTTCCAGATAAATTTTTTTATTATTTTATTAAGCACTGTAAAATATTTTTTTATTAGTTCCATTGGTATGACCCTGAATAAATAAATTGATTTTGGTAAAATTAACATTTTTATTATATTAGCTTGGCCTAACCAGGGGCACCTGATGTTTTTACATTTATGTAGATCTGTTTATTTTTGTGAAAAAGTGTTTTGTCATTTAGTTCATATAGTGTCTACAATAACTTTAAATGGATTTTCTTTCTTTATTTCTTCCTATTGGTATTTGTTAGTAATATACAGGAATGCTGAGGATTTATGTGGGTTTATTTTATATCCTGCAACTTTGCTAAAATTATTCATTATTTCAAGTAGTTTTTACTTGATTCTCTAGGATTCTCTAAGTAAATCATCATATCATCTGCAGAGTGATAACTTAGTTTCTTCTTTGCCTATTCCAATTCCTTCAATTTCTTTTTCTTCTCTTTTTGTTACAGTTAACATTTCTAGAAGCAAATTGTAAAACAGGGGTGATAATGGACATCCTTATTTCACCCTTGATCTTATTGGAAATGCATCTAGCTTATCCCCGTTACATACAATACTTGCTGATGGTTTTAGGTAGATACTACTTATGATTTTAAGGAAGACGTCATTTATTCCTATGCTTTCTAGTGTTTTTTTTAATAGGAATGGGTGTTGTATTTTATCAAAAGCTTTTTATGCATCTATTGAGATAATCATATGGTTTCTGCTAGCTTTTTGTTGATATGATCAATTATGCTGAGAGGTTTGCTAATATTGAACAAGCCTTGCATTCCTGGAATAAATCCTATCTGGTTGTAGTGTATTATTCTCATGATAAGTGGCTGCAATCTTTTTGCAATATTTCACTTAAATTTTTTGTATCAATATTCATTAGAGAAATTGGTCTATAATTTTCTTTCACTGTATTTACTCTTCCTGGTTTAGGTATTTACACCATATTTGTGTTATAAAAACAATTTGGTAGGACTCCTTCACCTATTTTCCCAAATAGTCAATTGGAATTAATTGTTCTTTAAATGTTTGATATAATTCACTTGTAAATCCACCTGGCCCTAGAGATTTTTTCCTAGGGAGTTCATTGATGGTTTGCTCAATTTCTTTTTCTGAGTTGGGGTTATTTAGGTATTTTATTTCCTCTTCTGTTAACCTGAGCAAGGTATATTTTTGTAAATATTCATCCATTAATCTAAGATTGTCAAATTTATGGGCATACAATTGGACAAAATAATTCCCAATTATCGTTTTAATTTCCTCTTCATTGGAGGTGAATTCACCCTTTTCATTTTTGATACTGGTTATTTGGTTTTCTTCTTTTTTTAAAATCAAATTGACCAAAGATTTATCAATTTTATTGTTTTTTTTTTCAGAAAACCATCTCTCAACTTTATTTATTAGGTCAATAGTTTTCTTGATTTCAGTTTTATTCATCTCTCCTTTGGTTTCCAGTATTTCTAATTTAGTATTTAATTGAGGATTTTCAATTTGTTCTTTTTCTAAGTTTTTTTTAGTTTCATGCTCAATTCATTGATTTCCTTTTTGATTTTATTCATGTATGAATTTAGAGACATAAAATTTCCCCTAAGAACTGCTTTTGCTACATCCCATAAGTTTGCTATGTTGCTATGTTGTTTCATTATTATCCTTCTCTTGAATAAAGTTATTGATTGCTTCTATGATTTGTTGTTTGACCCACTCATTCTTTAGGATCAGATTATTTAGTTTCCAATTAGCTTTTAGTCTATCTTTCCATGGACCATTATCACAAATAATTTTTAATACATCATGATCTGAAAGCGATGCATTGACTATTCCTGCCATTCTGCACTGGATTGTGAGGTTTTTATGCCCTAGCCCATGGTCAATTTTTGTGTATATGCCATGTACTGCTGAGAAAAGGGTATATTTCTTTCTGTCTCCATTCAGTTTTCTCCAGAGGCCTGTCATATTTACCTTTTCTAAACTTCTAGTCACCTCTTTAAGTTCTGTCTTAAATGTTTTGAGGTTATATTTATCAAGTTCAGACTGGGGGAGTTTGAGGGCCCCCACTAGCATAGCTTCACCGTCTATTTCTTCCTATAATTCCCTTAACTTCTCCTCTAAGAATCTGGATGCTATGTCACTTGGTGCATATATGTTAAATAATGATATTACTTCATTGTCTATGGTGCCTTTTAACAGAATATAGTTTTCTTCCTTATCTCATTTAACTAGATCTATCTTTGCTTTTGCTTTGTCTTAGATTAGCATCACTACTACTGCTTTTTTTAAGTTCAGCTGTAGCATAATATATTCTGCTCCAGCCTTTTACCTTTCCCCTATGTGTATCCCCCTATTTCAAATGTGTTTCTTGTAAACAACATATTATAGGATTGTCATTTTTAATCCATTCTGCTATCTGCCTCTGTTTTATGGGAGAGTTCATCCCATTCAAATTCACAATTATGATTACTTTGTTTCTTTGTTTCTTTCTGGATGCTTGCAGTATTTTCTCTTTGACCTGATAATTCTGGAATTTAGCTACAATGTTCCTTGGAATTTTCAACTTGGGATCTCTTTCAAGGGATGAAAATCCCTCTCGTTCTAAAATCTTGGGGAAGTTTTCCTTGATGATTTCTTGGAAAATACTCTCCAGGCTCTTTTTTTTCATCATGGCTTTTTGGTAGATTAATAATTCTTATATTCTCTCTCTTGGATCTATTTTTGAGGTCAGTTTTTTTAATGAGATATTTTGTTTTCCTCCCTTTTTTCATTCTTTAGATTTTGCTTGACTGATTCTTGGTGCTTTATAGAGTCATTGGCTTCTACTTGCCCAATTCTAATTTTTAATGAATTTTCTTCTTTATTTAGCTTCTATTCCTCCTTTTCCTTTTGGCCAATTTTACTTTCAGGGAGTCAGTTTCTCCAATTAGTTCTGTACCTCCTTAACCATTTTGACAATTTCACTTTTTAAAGATTTGTTCTCGTTAGTGAATTTTTCCCCATTTTTTCTTTTACCTGTGTAATTTGGCTTTTAAAATCCTCTTGGAGCTCTTCCAGGATGGCTTTTTGTCATTGAGACCAGTTCATATTCTTTTTTGAGTTTTCAGGTATAGGTATAGTGTCAATGCTGCCCTCTTCTGAATTCATATTTTGATCATCCGTCTCTCCATTATAAGAATCTATGGTTCTTGTTTTTCTGAATTGCTTCTTTATGGTGGTTACCTTTTTCCTGGCTTTTTCAGTGGATCTCTGCTTCTGGGGCCTAGGGTCTCTGTCCCAAGCTTCTTGTATTGGGAGCTAGGGGCCTGGTTACAGGCTTTGTGTGCTGTGACCTCAGGTTTTGTCATCTAGAGTCTAATATAATGCTGCCTCTCACCTGGTGCTGGCTGGGATGTGTCAAGGGTCAAGGCCCAGTGACCTCTTTGTGAATTTCCCCTGGAGTTAGAGGGTGAGTTGTGGGGAATTGGTGGCCTTGTTTCTGGAAGTCTCCTCTTCCCCTAGGGCTGCACTATAGCAACCTGGTCTCAGTCATCTGCACTGCTGTCTGCTAATTCACCTGGCTGTGCAAAGGCATGTCTGGGGTTCTGTTGATGACACTTGCTGGCTCTGCCCCTCTGAGGCTCAGGAACTCCCACTGACCTGCTAAGGAGGGGCTTGTTGTGATGCCTCCCTTCCTGCATTGGTCTCATCTGTCACTGGAAGAGGGGGTCTCCTTAGCCTCCAGGGCCAAATCAGTACAGTTTTGTGATCTGACTGATTAAGTAAATCCTTAAAGATACTTTCAATGCTAAAAGTCTGATCCTATGGTGGGAAAAAACCATAATCTTAGCATTGGAAAAGAACACTGAGGTACATAGTCCAACTATTACTTAAGGACCATTCAAGAATACCACACACTTACCAAGAATACCACACACTTACACATTACTCTGCCACCAGTTGCATAAGAAGCAGAGCTACTCATGTAAAAAAAGAGATTTACAGGATGAGCATAATTAGGGATTTCTTAAAGCTTATTTGGAATTGAATTTTAAGGAAGAAATATACATACACATAAAACCAGGGGAAAGACAATACTTGTGGGAAGGAGACAATATGCAAAGATTGGAACATGGAAACATACAAGATAGATTGGGAAAAATAGGAATTTTAGTTTATCTGAAAAAGTCCATGGTGCAGCTTTAATGATGTTGAAAGGATAAAAGGAATAAAAGGAAAGATCATTGTGTAAGATTGTGATGTATAGAATGGTGTCTTCAGATTCAATACAGTAAGCATAGCCCTTACTGTTTCTAAGGAAAGTTTCTTCAGAAATGACTCATTTTCTGTAGAAGATTAATCTTTTTAGATTGTTATTTTTCATCCCTCTTCAAAGATTGTATCTGGGTCTACTTCTTAATATAATTTCAAGTCATTTCTGGGAACTCATTAAACAATTGTCCCTATGAGATGATTATGGGACACATGGTGAAGATTAATTTTGTTGATATCCAAATGTTGTTGGATACACTTACTGTGTAATTATGCCTCTTTGTAGGTAAGAAGATTTGTAGTATCCTATTCAGTTTTTAAAGATATTTTCATAACATACATTTCATTATTTATACTCATAATGTCCTTCCTCCCCTTCTCCTAATTCATTGTTTTTACTTTCTTATTTCTAAAGCCCTATCATGAATTTTTATAACACCTTGAGACATGTATTATCTATCTGTCATCTTTTCCAACATAAATAATCATAGAAACTCAGAGCTGGACAGGTCTTTTGACATCTTTTTCAACACCTTCATTTTACGGTTGTAGAAACTGCAACACGTAAATAAGGTTGGTCTAAAGTGGCAGAACCAGAGCTAGAAACCACGTGATCTGAATTTAGTGCTATTTCTTCTCTCTGTGCTCTCCTATATTCTTTTTCCATATTTAAATGTGAGCATCTTTAAGAATGAAATGTCTTGAAGATGGTGGCTGGAAAGCAGGGTCTTGCTTAAGCTCCCCCCAGGTCCCTCCAAAAACCTATAAAATGGCTCTGAACAAATTCTAGAGCTGAAGAACCCACGAAATAGCAAAGGGAAGCAGGGATCCAGCCCAAGACAGCCTGGATGGTTGCTGGGAAGGGTCTATTGCTTGGAGCTGGGAGCAGAGCAGAGCCCAGTATGGGCTGCACCAGGACCAACCAGACAGGGAGCCTGGTGGAACAGGCCATAGTGCTCTGAATCAGTGAGCTGTGGCAGTTACTAGACTTATCAAACCACGAATGCCAAAGACAACAGAGAAGATTAGTTGGAAAAGCTTCTGGGGAAGAGTGAAAGGAGTTCGCGGTTGGCCATGGTCCCAGGGGCAGCAGGGGTGGTGCAGCTCTGGGGCTGCTTCCAGAGCAGCAGCTGCAGTTGCTGCTATCCTCAGGCCCACCTGGTGGGAGGAATTAAACAGTGGATCAGACTGGGAGTGCAGAGCCTGCTTAGATCTCAGTCGCACTCCGGGTTGGCGGTTTTTGGGTGAGGAGGAGTGCTGGTGTGGCAGAGCTTGCTGTGTAGAAGTAGTCCCCAAAATAGCAGTGCAGCCCCTCAAGGTTGGGGCAAAGTACTCTCTACCTTACAAGCAGTTGTACCCTGACAAAAAACTCAAGGGTCAAGTAGTTGGCTGGGAACATGAACAGGCAGTGAAAACAGTCTCAGATTCACACTTAGACTTTGGAATCTTTTTTTTTTTTGGGTGACAAGGAAGACCAAAACATACAGGCAGAAGAAGTCAACAAAGTAAAAGAGCCTACATCAAAAACCTCCAAGAAAAACATGAATTGGTCTCAGGCCATGGAAGAGCTCAAAATGGATTTGGAAAAACGACTAAGAGAAGTAGAGTAAAAATTGGGAAGAAGAATGAGAGTGATGTGAGAAAAACACAAAAAACAAAACTGAAATGACAAAAGAGCTCAAAAAAGCCAATGAGGAGAAGAATGCCTTGAAAGGCAGATTTACCCAAATAGAAAAGGAAGTCCAAAAGACCACTGAAGAAAATACTTCCTTAAAAATTAGATTGCAGCAAGTGGAACCTAGTGACTTTATGAGAAACAAAGACATTATAAAATAGAACCAAAGGAATGAAAAATATGGAAGACAATGCGAAGTATCTCATTGGAAAAACCACTGACCTGGAGAAAAGATTGAGGAGAGGTAATTTAAAAATTATTGGACTACTTGAAAGCCATGATCAAAAAAGAGCCTAGATATCATCTTTCAAGAAATTATCAAGGAAAATTGCCTTGATATTCTTAGAGCCAGAGGGTAAAACAGAAATTGAAAGAATTCACAGACCGCTTTCTGAAAAAGATCCCCAAAAGAAAACTCCTAGGAATGTTGTCACCAAATTCCAGAGCTCCCAGATCGAGGAGAAAATGCTGTAAGCAGCCAGAAAGAAACAATTGGAGTATTGTGGAAACGCAATCAGAAGAACACAAGATCTAGCAGCTTCTACATTAAGGGACTGAAGGGCTTGGAATACGATATTCTGGAGGTCAGTGGAGCTAGGATTAAAACCAAGAATCACCTACCCAGCAAAACTGAGTATCATGCTCCAAGGCAAAATATGGCTTTTCAATAAAATAGAGGAATTTCAAGCTTTCTCAGTGAAAAGACCAGAGCTGAATAGAAAATTGGGCTTTCAAACAC
>CM053625.1:50489302-50513230 GCA_028646595.1 Phalanger gymnotis | reverse complement strand
AATCTACGCCCACAGGGGTTTCACACCTGATAGGGCTTTGGGCCTGGGGCTTAGTGTTTAACAGGTGAAAGTACTTTCACCATGAACAAAAGCCAAACTCCTCAAGGGCACCCGTTAAACTAAGCCCATTTTTGTCTTACTGTCACAGGTCTCTGAAATTTTGAGCTTCTGTGATTCTGTAGAGTAGAACATCCTTTTATTTATACTATTTCTTTCAAGCTTCAAGGGCTGCCCCTTAGGTCTAACGTTCTGGGATTTGGTAAACAAATCTGTGTTTACTGTAGCCATTCTTCTCATGTTTTGAAACAGTTTACATCCTCTCCTGCAATCAGCCTTTGTCTTTATAGCCTAGAGAGCCCTAAGATTTCTTCACATGGAAAATACATCAGTATATACAGCCTATCTATATAGTAAGTGATATTGTCTGTTCTCTGAAGATTCTTGATATCCTCATGGCATTTAGACTCAGTTTCAGGCTGTCACAGCTGGAAACAGGAATGAAATCCAGGAAGGACTGCTGTTTTTCTGCTTAGTCATTGCAGTTAAGAGGGGAAAACCTGCAAATAGCATCACTATATTCTATTAGCTAGAAGAGCAAGTGTTACTAGAGTAAATCCAATTGAAAATAGCATTTTAAATTCTGACTAGCATTTTACTGCCTTTATAAATATTGTACAGCAATTCTACTCTAATACAAAGTAGAATATCCCAAAGGCCAAGGTCTTGCCAACCTTAATCATTGAACTTGAACTTTGCTACTACTTCTTTTTCACAGTAAATTTCACAAAAACAGCAATGCAGATCAATTGAGCCATACAGTATCTAGATAAATCTATGTTAAATATATTTGATTCCTAAATCATCACTATTCCCTAATGAGTCTTTATCACATTTTAAGACCTGGAATTTCTTCCTTAATTTGTTTTTGTTTTCAAAATACCATAGGTATTTAAGGGGCTACTTTTCTTAAAACAAAATAGAAAAAATCCTTACAGCCAGATGGAATAGGAGAGGAGAGGTTTCCATCCTGTATTAAGATTTACATGGCTAGATTTATAAGGAGATAGTAATATCATGCCTTGAATTAAAGATCTAACCATGTCATCTTTTTATTAGATGGTTAAATTATTGACAAGCTGTTACTAGAGGAAGATATCTGAGTTATTTTTTTCCAAAGTTGGGATGAATTTATACTATTAATTAGAACCATAATTAAGGCATGGTGACCAGAGCCTATAATGTTGAAGAGGGCATTCTTCTTCTCTAGGCTAATACCCCTTCCAAAAGTCCAATGTTCATAACATCCTTATTCTAGGGCACAGTCCTCAGCTTCACCAATACAACTGAAGGGAACTGCTCATGTTATACCATCTTGTGGATGGGTACTTCAACAGCAATAGTGACATGCACCTCTCTGGTCTCCTCAGGAGCAGCCTTGAGGTATCTTAAAGTTTTATTAGCTCCACCTCTACCTCTATCTCCATACACACACACACACAAACACATATACATGGAGAGAGACAGACAGAGAGAGAGAGACAGAGAGACAGACAGAGACGGAGACAGAAACAGAGACAGAGAGAGAAACAGAGAGACAGAGACAGAGACAGGGGGGAGAGAGAGAGAGCTTAGTTGATTTTTATTTTTAATCTGTACAAAGTTCCAGGATTGCTAGTTACAGCTGCCATATTAATAACTCACACTTGGTCCCCTAGTCAATACCAAGCTTTTGTAAGATGATTAGCTGCAACAGGAAGCATGCTCTATTGCCAAGGAAGATGACAAAACTAATTGACCTGACCAAGGATCCATCTCATGACCTTTTCTTATGAACATAATCTTCTCACAAAGTTAAATCAACCACATATAATTTTAGTTAACTTTGTCAGTATTGCAGTGCACTTTTTTTCTGTGATATCTTCTATAGATATTGTGCTCCTCTCTAGACTGTGGTCTATTCACACATTTCCTAAAACTAGGTTAATATCTTGACATTTATCAACTTGTCAATTTGTCATTCTTAATACTTCTTCCGTCACTGGTTTTCAGGGGGAAAAATATAGATATTTCAAAAGTTTCATTCATTAGAATGAGTCCTGCTTAGTGAATCTAATGCCAAATATTCTGAAAGGGAAGAAGACCCAAAAGAGGATGGGAAGGTTGTAAAGAAATAATTCTTAAAATATAATAAGAAAAAATTCCAGTAAATAAAGAAAAGGAGAGTTAGCTGAAGAAGACAATATAACTTTTATGGTGAATTTAACAATAAATTCAGGTTAAAAAATTAAGATCTATCTTTATTCTAATTCCATTAAGCCCTGAAACATGGAAGAGAGTACTAAATGTAATACACAATCAAACAATAGTTAAGCCAAACTATCCACACAGGAAAAACCAAGTAGATGAAGAATGTATATTGTACAAATTATGACACAATGCATATATTTGGACAGACATGGAAAATGGACAGTGAATTGGACTTAGAATAGAGTAGGAGGTGAGAAGTAGGCTTTTTTAATCTCTATAATTCTTTGGTGAAAGGCAATGTGACATGGTATATAGAGAGTTAGCTTTGGAATGAGAAAGATCTGGGTTCAATTTCTTCCTCTGACATGCTGGATATGTGACCCTGGGCAAGTCATTTAACCTTTCAGTGCTCTAGACAACTCTCTAAGATTAAAAGTTATACGAAAGATGCTAATTTGCAGTGGTAAAGGGAATTTCTTCATCGAAGAGTGTCCTATAAAAATGAAACCAGGACTCTAGTTCCAATCTCTATCCCTCATAAGAGGTGCTATATGGCTCAAAGTCATGAAATATCACTATCTGAAGAATTAGAATTGAGTATCATCAGAAAGACCGTGTGGAGTCACATAGTCAATGTGAGCAGGCTCCAACATGTGGCAAGTGATGAATTATGCTGGAGAAGTGTCATAAAGGGGAAATATATGGTCATAAAAAGAAATGGGCCAGAATCAAGGAAAAGAAAAAAAGTACGCATTGTGTACACCCTTGCTATTCTTGCAATGTCAGAAGAAGAAGAGAGACTGACTCAGGACATTGAATATACCTTTTTGTGGTATATTTATAGGAAGATCTATATAACAATCACACGGAAGAGGTGGGTATAGATAGCTTACGATCTTCATAATTGGATGAATTCCCATAGTAAGGAGGTCACAGAATGTCAGATCCATCACAGTATTCCAATATAAACATTGGACACTGGGTGAAGTAATGGGTAGGTATAAATGAGTAGCACAATCATGTAATAATAGTATCAAAAATGATAAAGGTCAGGATAAGACAAAGTTGGCTATCAATTCTAAAGAACAACAGAAGAATTTTTGTTTTGTTTGCTTTTTAGCTATATTGGAAGTAAGGGAAGAATTAAAGGGAGAGTGACAACTATTTGCAGTGATGATGATAATAATCAGACGTGCAGAAACTTAATGACTTATTTTGCTTCTGTTTCCTCTCTCAAGGAGACTTTTGACTGAATTTGGAAAGAAAGAGTAAAAGATGATATTGCAAGGAGTAAAAACTAAAATTAAGTGAAGAGAAGAGAAAATAACTTTTTACTGCTTGCCCAGAGTTCAAGCCACTATGCACTGGTGAACTCAAAGCCTTGGCCCTCAGGTACTAAAAGAATTTGCAATTGTTAGACTTAGGTCTATGTCAGAAGTCTTTGAAAATCTGTAATGAACAGGGGAAATGCCTTGAGACTGGAGAAGTGGAAATGAAGTCTTGACTTTCTGGAAAAGAGTGAAGCATGCATACTGTGAAATTGACTAATATTCTAAATAAACTTATATTGGTTTGACTTATATTCTATGTAACACATTACTAAACGGAGAGGATATAAGTATTTAATTATAGAAACAGTAATCACAAGTAGTCTACAAGACTTCATCAAGAACATTTCCTGTTGGACTAACTCTATAATATATTTTATTCTGATATCATAACTAGACTACTAGATCAAGAGAATACTGTCAGCATACACATTTAGATTTCAGCAAAGCACTTGAAAAAGACTTCCATGCTCTTGTTGTGGAAAATTAGATAGTATAGTTAAGCACATACAAAAGTTGTTGAATAGATTGACAAAGCTGTCATTATAGGGTCAGTGTTAATTTATATGTTCATATGTAGTCTCATTCCCAGACAACTGTCTTCTGCTCTGTGATGTTCAACATTTTTATTAATAATTTGAGTGAAGTCATAGAAGGTATGCTTGTAAAATAGGCAGATGATACAAAGCTGGGAAGGATCACTAATGCACTGGTATTCAGAGTCAGGATCCAAAAATATCTTAATAAGATGAAATTTAACCAGGATAAATGTAAAAGCCTATGTTTGGATTAAAAAAAATAAATCTCACAAGTTACGAAATGAAAGGAATATGGCCATATGATATTTCCTGTGAAACAGATTGGGGTCTTAGTGGACTGAAAGCTCATATGTTAAAAATATGTCATCTGATTCAATTCATTTCGAGACTCTCTGCTATGTGGCAAAAATTAATAATTAATAATAATAATATTTTCCTTAGCTGAATTAAGAGAAGCATAATGAGTAGCACAAAGGAAATGATACTGTATTGAGCTCTGTGTACCATATTTTTAAAAATACATAAACAAGGTATCTCAGAGAGCATAAACAAGACAGTGAGGGAATGGAAAACCATAGTATGTGGGGATTAGTTGAAGGAATCAGCAATATTTAGGCTACAGTCAGCCAGTAAGTCAGGATTCTGTCTCTTATTCCCTTTAGACTTGACTCTGTGCTAGATGTCAATGGACCTTAATGAATCTTAATCAAATGAACAAATACCCAGCAATTTGCTACTTCTCCTATTTGAATAGTTCTTTGTCTATTTAGAATCAATTTAATCTCCTTTAAAATATCCTCAAAGAATGAGGATAATTTTGAGAATTTCTTCTATTAAATGAAGCTATCAGGAAAATACTTTTGATCAGCTAGGCCTTTTCACATCCAACACATCACAATTCATGGGATCATAGGTTCAGAGCAGGAGGGAACCCTAGAGACCATATAATCCAACATTCTTATTTTACAGGTAAGGAAAGTGGGGCCCAGAAAATTTGGTTTCATAGCTTATATATGGCACAGAAGGGATTTGAACTCAGAGTTTCTGACATTAACCTAGCATTCTTTCCATTGCACCACATTTTCTCCTATTGCTGAGTATTCCCTCTCTCTTAGGTTGAAGGCCATCTTTGCTTTCTCCTAAAAAAATACTTCCTATGCTATTTTTTTCTTGCCTCAGATTAGGCAAAGATGAAATATTTATTTTCAAGAAGAAATTATTGTAATATTCAGTCATGTTTGTCTTAAATTTCCTCCAAATATAATGCATGTGCTGCTTCCAAGCATAACTGTCATCAAACTATTGATATAATAGGAGTGGGTACAGGAGATATACCTCATTGTACCTCAAAAATGTTTCTGTAAACATGTTCCACAGAATTCAAGAAATAATAATTCCTTAGTTAAGTTAGAAGTGTTTTATGCTGCAACTCTGGGAAATTTCCTTATGAGAATGCTAAGGAGACAGTTCCCTATTCCTTTATTCTGCTGTGGGTGATAGTGAGTTTTACTTTACTAAGATCAGGAGATGTACATTTGAATGGTAAGTAGAAGTACCCAATAAATCCATTACAAATATAAAGGGACACTTACAATGTCTTCATGTTCTTATGTCTTCATTTAATTGTCACCTTTAGCTCTCAGTATCTACAGTATCACAAATTGTTCCTGTAGACATTCGTGAGCAGCCATATTTGAATTCTCATAATTATGAACAAGGCAAGTAAAGCCCCTTCCAGGACCTCTGAAAAGATTCATCTTGTGAAGATTGCAGTTAGTCAACAAACAATGATTAAATGACTATCATGTTCCAGGCATTGGGTATATAAAGAAAAACAAAAGAGAATCCCTGCCTGTGAGATGCTCACAGTCTATTGGAGACAGTATGCAAAAAAATACACACACACATATGTACACACAGACACAGAAAAACAAGTTATGTACAAGATAAATAACAAATAATCAAGTGAGGGCAGGCACTAAAATTAAGAGAGAAAGGGAAAGGCTTCTTGTGGAAAGTGAGGTTTTAGCTAAGACTTGAAAGAAGCCAGGGAAGAGAGAAGATGTTGATAAAGAGAGAGACCATATTATGCAAGCAGGACAGACAACCAGGGAAAATGCCCAGGACCAAAAGAGATTGAGTGTCTTGTTCAAGGCACAGCTGCATATTAATTTGGTGCCAATTTTAGCCAAAACAATCTGAAGCAGAACTACGACTAGGAGTCAATTCAAATTATAATAGGAAGAACTTTATACACACATGCACACACCACAGGGCTCTATGATTTGATTTATGTGAGTAGTTGTTCCAGAAAAAAAATAGATGATAACACTTCTATGATGTAGAAATTCTGTAAGAATTACTGTTGTCAAAAAAAAATTACCCTAGAGACAATGTAGTGATGACTTTCTCTTAGATGGATTTGATTGCAACTTTATAAACAGCTCACCTTCTTGAACACAATGATAAGTATATTGATAATGACCTCTTATGGTTGATGATGATACCTAGCATTTATTTATCACTTTAAAGTACACAAATTCCTTTTCCAATATTATCTCACTCAATTCTCCCAACAAGCCTGGGAGGTAAGTGTTATTATCATCACCATTTCAGAGATGGGCAAACTGAGGCATATAGAAGTTAATCAAGTTGTCAAAAGGAATTGGAAGCACACATTGTAAGTATCCTTAGAATTCCAGATATGAGAAGAATCTATGGACTTGAGTGGAAAAATCTTTATTTTAATATAATTGCTTTGTTTTAATGTGATGTATTTCACACTTTTAAAACTATTAGTCTTAGAAGGAGGTCCACAAACTGCCAAAGCAGCCCATCACCCACATACATAAACACACACACCCTACTGCACACACACACATGCACATGTAAGCACATGGTTAAGAATCGTTGCACCAGAAAGAGATTTGCTTTCATTCAATTTCTTTGGGAATTTTTAGAAATATATAGATGTGGAAAACTTGGTCAGTTATCTTGGGAAAACAAATTATATAAGCAAACACTGTTTATATGCTTCATCAAAATGACACAAAAGAATATATATTAAGCTAAGATAACTGGCCGGTCAGCGATATGGACAACTATTTACCTATCTAAAACAAAGAAGGCAAAAATATCTTCATTCACTTTTAGATATATCTCACCAGTTAAGATTCAATTGGCATAAAAAATAAGGCCACAATGGGTTGGTCCTGCCAACAGTGTCTTTGAGAGTTTCATCTTTCATAAACTTTCTAGAAAAGGCCAGCAACAATAGAGTCATATCCCATAAAGGGTTAACCAACAATATTTTGAACTATCATTATAACCAAATCCAAATCCCTCTGTATAATCTGGAAATGTTAAAGAAATATTGTTGAGCAAATATCCTCTGTACAATATTTCTAACATAATTTCCATGGAAACTAACCAGCCCCTTGTAATGCTGCTTTGTCCCATTATTTTATAGAATCAATTAATGGTATTAGGCAGGGCTTATCTGCATGGTTTCAATGAGAAATCTTACTTGCTTTGACTTGGAGTTGATAGGCAGGGGGTTACAGACTAAGTATGTGAGTCTCATTTTGGTTTGGTTTGCTTCAAAGGGAAGGTGGGCAACAACTGGCAGGCTTCCTTTTCTCTTCTATCCAGTCACCTAGTTTCTTCAAAAGGGCAACTCATCCCCTAGCTGAGGTACAAGACTTCTCCTAATTCACCATGCCCTATGACTGATTTGTCTTATAAACTCACACTTGTGTGATTTCTTTTTTCCTCTAAACTCTCATGACCTTTCCACAAACTTTTGGGTTTGTGAAAATTATTTCCCATTGAGTGGGATAAGTGAAGACCTCTCATAAAATCCGAGGCTCAGCCTTTCTCTAAATTGAGTGATATGAAGGCTTCTCAGGAGAGACACCTTACTAAAGTAGCTTAGACCTTAGGCCCAAGTTTCTATGTACTAAAGTCACCTGACTTACAGGAATCTGAAACTTAGAGCTCCCCAACCCCTTGTCAACTGCCACCTCAGCACAAGCTTTGCCAAATAAGGATAATATTTTTTGATTTTTTTAATGACCTTGCAATGGATGAACTAACATTTCCTTGTTCTCTGTCTCTGCATTAGATTTCCCGCACTTAGAATGTATGGCCAAATTCTCAGCCAATGAGGGTGAAGGTCAGTGGGTGGGCTGGGGATGGAACGCTAGGGTATACAAGTATGCTTTGTACTTCCTGTACTGCTCCTCTCCTAGTAGCTCGCTGCTGGTGGTGATGAAGCCCCTTCTTGTGAGACTAATAAAGAAGTTTTCTGTTTCTATTTTGAGAGACCTCAGACTCTTTTAATTAATTGCTGGTGGGTGGTCTCACCCCACACACTGTCATCCTGTAAATGTAATAGTTGGAGGAAAACATGGTTAATGTAGATTGATGGGGTGGAGGGAATATGCAGGAATAAAGGGAATAATATTTTTGGCTTAATAAGTCAGAAGCATGTCATCATACTTGTGCCTATATAACTGAGCCTGAGCTGGTTCAGAGGTTAGTACATTTCCTGAGGAGCACTGCAGCTTCCTCTTCTGGTCTGAAATAGCCTCCTCTGTCCTTTATCTCTTTGACATCAACCCAGGTGGACAAGAATCCATAGTTTCTTCTTGATTTGAAATTTTCCCTTTGCAAAAATAGCTGGTTGACAGAAATCCAGCTTACCAAGTTACCATGGAAATGAATGAAATGGGGAATTGTGTAGCTTTCAGGATGAAGAGTGCTGCATAAGCACTGAGAAGAGTTATTTTTATTAATGTTTGGAAACTAGACTGAGTTCATTGGAAGAAATATCTTGCAGCAATGGGAAAGATTATTTTTTCCCAATAGGTCTGTACCAAAAGGTGTCATGTAAAAATATTGCAGCATTGGTCGGGGGAGCATAGCAAAATGGACAGGGAGAATAAGAAAATGGTGCAAGGACCAAAATTATCACAATCATCAAAGAGCCCTATGAAAACATGACTCATGAGAATGTGAAATTGTATTGTTGGGTCATGAGATTCTTGAAACATAGCAGCAGCATATGACAAGGCTCTGAAATGGCATGAATTTTCACACAATATGTCAATGGAGCATAAGGCCTTACCAAACTAGAACAGTTTCAAGTATGGTTGTAGGAACAGCCTACATGTCTACTGTCTGAGTACTAGCCAAGCTAAGTTTAGAGAAGCACATCACCAGATTGGTCAGAAGGTGATGGATTTGGAGCCATAACTCAAAAAAAAAAATCCCATAAGTTTTGGAGGAACTATAATCTGCCTCAGTGGTTGGAGTGCTTCAAACATAGAACTAAAATATGTCGAAAGCACTGTGCTATTCACCAAACATACAAAGATAAATTTGACACAGTCCCTGCTCTCAAAGAGTTTGCCATATAACAGGGGGAGGGGTTAGGTTGGGAAAGAATATATATTCAAATAATTAAGATATAAGGAGAAAAATAAATATAAATAGCAAGGTCTGTCTATGAGAAATTTGTGTACTGAGAAATCACTTTAATCTAGAAGGTTCAGCAAAAGCTTCATGGAGAAGTGTAATGGTCATCAGGGTGGGGATTTTTGCTGTTCTTCTCTTACATGCCTTTAATGATTCTGGTCTTTGAATGGGACAGGTTCAGTGGGATCTATTTTTGCCTTGGAATGCTTTTCAGCACTAAGATAATGGAGAGTCATTGAATTGTAATTGATGAGGTGCTGCTGATTAGAGCTTTCTCTCACTGATTTCTCACTCTAAATAGTAAGCCTCAAGTGTCCCAGGGCACTTTGATGGGTATATAAGATCTGAGATTGGCATTTAACTTTTGGGGGTACACTCATTGAAATAATATGCGTGATGAGACTCTGGGCAAACCATTGAACCCTGCCTCTGGCTTTGTAACCCAGATAGATGTTGATGCTTCTCTGGTAACTATGAATTGTGATTTGAATCAGACAAGGTCTGTCTGTTGATATTTGTAATTTCTGTTTGTATTTGCCTTAAAGTTCAGGGGACTAAACTTTTCTCCCTGAACTAAGTGAATGATCATATGTGTATGTTTAATCAAACTGAGATTGCTTTAATTAAACTGAGATCTTTAAAGTTGCTTTCCCTAAGTAAAGCAGATCAAAGAACCCATGTTAGCAGCTCTTCTGTGTACTGGTTGTTGTTGGTCTTATACAACCACAGTAGCTGCTTAGCAACATGGTTCTTACAAGAAGGCACCAACTTAGGTGAATCTTGAAGTCAGAGAAGAATTCAAGAGATGGGGATATGGGATGGTGCATGAAAGAGGCATAGATTATAGGCATGAGGGATAGTGCAAACAAAAAAGAAGAGAATGGAGAGGGCATGATATAAATAAAGTTAACTAGAACATAGAATATATGAAAAGGAGTAGTATGAAATAAGATTGAGCAAGTAGGTCATAGTCAAGTTGTAGAAAGCCTCGATTGTCAGGGCCAAGAGTTTATACTTCATCTGGTAGAATCCATTGAAAATGTCTATGTATAGGAATGTCTTGATAACAAAGACAGATGGTTTAAAATTACTGGTTGGGTAACAGTCTGAAGGATTGATTAGAAGGGGAAGAGGCAGTGTGGCATATTAGTAGGAATTCTGGATCTCAGTCAGAGACTGAATGAGAACCCAAGTTTTATTCCTTACTTTGTGACCTAAGGCAGATAATACTACCTATCTGGGCTTCACTTTGTGTACCAGTATGATGAAGGGATTAACCTAGCTAATCTATTAAGGCCTTTTCAGTTCTATAGGCAAATACTGTATGTTTAGTTCCAGACCACTAGAATAAAGCAAGTTACATTTTTTTTTGCTTTCCCAGCATGTTTAAAATTTATGTTGACATTATGCTATAGCCTATTAAGTGTCAAGTAATATTATGTCAGAAAATGTACATACCTTAATTTAAAAAATACTTTACTGCTAAAAAATAACAACCATCATCTGAGCCTTTAGCAAGTTATAATCTTTTGGCAAGTAGAGGGTCGTGCTTCAATTTTGATGGCTGCTGACTGATCAGAGTGGTGATTGCTGAAAACTGGGGTGGCTTTGGCAATGTCATAAAATAAGACAATGAAGTTTGTGTGTCAATGAACTCTTCCTTTCACTTTAATACTTAGAGACCACTGTCAGGTTAAAAACTGGCCTAATTTCAATATTGTTATATCTCAGGAAATAGGGAGTCTGAGGAGAAGAGAGACAGTTAATGGCCAGTCAGTGGATCACTCAGAACACCTACAATGTTATCAATTAAGTTTTCAGTCTTATATGGTAGTGGTTTGTGGCATGCCAAAACAGTTACAATGGTAATGTCAAATAGTACTAATCACAGATCACAAGAATAGATATAACAATAATAATTTTAATAAAGTTTGAAATATTGCAAGATATGCCAAAATGTGACACAGAGACATTTTGTAAGTGCATACTATTGGAAAAATGGTACCAATAGATTTACTATTTTGTTTTTCTATTTTGTAGCAGGGTTATTATAAACCTTCCATTAAAAAATGTAATATCTATAAAATGCAATAAAGTAAAGCACAATAAAATGAGGTATGCCTATAAATCTGTGGATTCAATGATCTTATAAGTATATATTGATCTGCACCTTCAATATTACATGTATTTTCTGCTATACTTTCAACTATCCTATTTAACAAAAGAAAATGTCTGGCTCCCTACCCCTAGGCAAGGTAACAAGTTAATGATATGGATAGACAAAAATAGATAGATGTAAAAAGATACCAATTTAATTCTAATCCAAGATGGCAGGATTTTGGGGCTTTTATTCTTTCAGGAGAAGTAAGAATACATTCTGTGAACTCAAAAAATAAGTCTTATAAAAGACAAGGTATCAAATGTTCTTTTTTTCTCTTTTTTATTTTTTAATTTATTTTTTATTTTTATTTTACAACACTCAGTTCCAAAAGTATTTGAGCTCCAAATTTTCTCCACCTTTCTTTTTTTTCCCCAACCTCTGTCCCCAAGATGGCATGTAATCTGATATAGGTTCTACATATACCTTCTCATTAACTTATTTACACAATAGTCAAGTTGAAAAGAAAAACTATAACCAGTGGAATGATTCATGAGAAAGAAGAAATAAAACCAAAAGAGGAAGAAAAAAAGAGCAAATACTTTGCCTCAATCTGCATTTAGACTCCACAATTCTTTCTCTGGATGTGTATAGCTTTTTCCATCATGAGTATTTTGGAGCAGTTTTTGAACCTCGTATTGCTGAGAAGAGCCAAGTCTACCAAAGTTAGTCTTCACAGATACCTTTTGCCTATAATTGTGTATAATGTTCTCCTGGTTCTGCTCTCCTGACTCAGTATCAGATCACATAAGTCTTTCAGGTTATTTTGAAGTACATCTGTTCCTCATTTCTTATAGCACAATAGCATACCATTACATTCATATACCTCAACTTGTTTAGTCATTCCTCAATTGATGGGCATGCCCTGGATTTCCAAATCTTTGCCACCACAAAAAGAGCTGCTGTAAACATTTTTGTACCTGTCCCTTTCCCGCTTCCGTGATCCATTTGGGATACAGACTTGGAAGAGGTATTGCTGGGTCAAAGGGTATGCACTTTTTATAGCCCTTTAGACATAGTTCCAAATTGATCTCCAGAATAACTGGATCTGTTCACAACTTCACCAACAATGTAACAGCATTCCTATTTTCCGACATCCTCTCCAGCATTTATCATTTTCCTGTTTTTTTCATGTTAGCCAATCTGACAGGACAGATGTGGTACCTAAGAGTTGTTTTGATTTGTATTTCTCTAATCAATAGTGATTTAGACCATTTTTTCATATGACGATATATATCTTTAATTTCTTCCTCTGAAAACTGCCTGTTCATGTCCTTTGACCATTTCTTAGTTGGAGAATGACTTGTATTCCTTTAAATTTGGCTCAGTTTCCTGTATGTTTTAGATATGAGGCCTTTATCAGAGACACTGGTTGTTAAGATTCTTTCCCATTTTTCTGCTTCCCTCCTAATCTTGTAGTGCTCTCTATCTCTGTCTCTATCTCTTATTTGGTCATAAATTCTTCCCTCCTCCATAAAACTGACAGGTAAACTATTCCTTGGTCTACCAAATTGCTTATAGTATCAGCCTTTATACCTAAATCATTAAAGTATTTTTACTTTATTTTGGTATACAGTGTAAAACATTCATCTATTCCCAGTTTCTGCCATACTATTTTCCAGTTTTCCCAGCAGTTTTTTTTTGAAATAGTGAATTCTTAACCCAGAAGCTGCAGTCTTTGGGTTTATCAAAGAGTAGATTGCTATATTCTTTTACTACTGTGTGTTGTGTAGCTAACTTATTCCACTGATCCATCACACTATTTCTTAGCCAGTATCAAGTAGTTTTGAGGACTGCTGCTTTTTGATAGAGTTTAATATCTAGTATGGCTAGGCCACCTTCCCTACCATTTCTTTTTATTAATTCCCTTGATATTTTCTACCTTTTGTTCTTCCACACAAATCTTGTTATCATTTTATCAAGCTTTGTAAAATAATTTTTGTTAGTTTGATTGGTATGGCAGTGAATAAGTAAATCGTCATTTTTATTATATTAGTTCAGCATAACCACTAGCAACTGATATTTTTTTTCCATTTATTTAGATCTGACATTATTTCTGTGAAAAGCGTTTTGTACTTGTGTTCATATAGATCTTATGTTTGTCTTGGCAGGTAGACTCCCAAATATTTTATAGTGTCTACAGTAACTTTAAATGGAATTTCTCTTTCTTTCCCTTGCTGTTGGGTTTTGTTAGTAATATATAGGAATGTCAAGGATTTATGTGGGTTTATTTTATATCCTGCAATTTTGCTAAAGTTATTTCTTATTTCAAATAGTTTTTTACTTGATTCTCTAGGATCATATCATCTGCAAAGAGTGACAGCATTGTTTCTTCTTTGCCTATTCTAATTCCTTCAGTTTCTTTTTCTTCCCTTATTGTTAAAGCTAACATTTCTAGTACCAAATTTAATAATAAGGGTGATAATGGATTTCCTTGTTTCATTCCCAATTTTGTTGGAAATGCATCTAGCTTATCCTCATTACATACACTGCTTGCTAATGGTATTAATTTTACTTATACTACTTATAATTTTAAGGAAGACTCTGTTTATTCCTATGCTTATTAGTGTTTTTAATATAATGGGTGTTGTATTTTATCAAAATCTTTTTCTGCTTCTATTGAGATAATCATATGGTTTCTGCTAGTTTTGTTGTTGATATGATCAATTATGCTGATCCAGCCATGCATTCCTGGAATAAATCCTACCGGGTCATAGTGTATTATTCTCATAATAAGTTGTCGTAATCTTTTTGCTAAAATTTCATTTAAAATTTTTGCATCAATATTCATTAGGGAAATTGGTCAATAATTTTATTTCTCTGTTTTGACTCTTCCTGGTTTAGGTATTAGTACTGTATTTGTGTCATAAAAAGAATATGGTAGGAATCCTTCCTTGCCTGTTTTCCCAAATAGTCTATAAAGTATGAGAATTAATTGTTCTTTAAATAATAGAATTCACTTGTAAATCCATCTGGCTCTGGACATTTTTTCCTAGAGAGTTCATTGATGGCTTGCTCATTTTTTTTTCTGAGATGGGTTTGTTTAGGTATTTTATTTCATCTTCTGTTGATCTGGGCAATTTATATTTTTGTAAATATTCATCCATTTCCCTAAAATTATCGAATTTATGGACATGCAATTGGCCAAAATGATTCCTGATCATTGCTTTTAATTTCTTCTTCATTGGAAGTGAATAAAGCTTTTTCATTTTTGTTACTGGTTATTTGGCTTTCTTCTTTAAAAAAAATCAAATTGACCAAGGTTATATCAATTTTTTTTCATAAAACAATTTCATAGTTTTATTTATTAGTTTAATAGTTTTCTTGATTTCAATTTTATTAACCTCTCCTTTGGTTTTTAGTATTTCTAGTTTGGTATTTAATTGTGGATTTTCAATTTGTTCTTTTTCTCTCTTTTTCAGCTGCATGCCCAATTCATTGATCTCCTCTTTCTCTATTTTATTCATGTAGGCATTCAGAGATATAAAACTTCTCCTAAGAACTGCTTTCACTGCATCACATAAGTTTTGGCATGTTGTCTCATTATTGTCATCCTTTTGAATGAAGTTATGGATGGTTTCTATGATTTGTTCTTTGACCCATTCATTCTTTAGAATTAGATTATTTAGTTTCCAATTAGTTCTTAGTCTATCTTTCCATGGTCCTTTATTACAAATTATTTTTATTGCATTATGATCTGAAAAGGATGCATCGACTATTTCTGCCTTTCTGCACTGGATTGTGAGGTTTTTATAGCCTATCGAATGGTTAATTTTGTGTTTGTACTGTGTACTTCCAAGAAAAAAAGTGTATTCCTTTCTATCCCCATTCAGTTTTCTCCAGAGGTCTAACATATCTACCTTTTCTAAAATTCTATTCACCTCCTTCACTTCTTTCTTGTTTATTTTGAGGTTATATTTATCAAGTTCAGAGAAGGGGAGTTTGAGGTCCCCCACTCATATGGTTTTGCTGTCTATTTCTTCCTGTAACTCCCTTAACTTCTCCTCTAAGAATTTGAATGGTATACCACGTGATGCATATATGTTAATAATGATATTACTTCATTGTCTATGGTGCCTTTTAGAAGGATATGGTTTCCTTCCTTATCTCTTTTAATTAGATCTATCTTGGCTTTTGCTTTGTCTAAGATTAAGATTGCCACTCCTGCTTTTTTTTCCTTCAGCTGAAGCATAATATAGTCTACTCCAGCATTTTTCCTTTACCCTGTGTGCATCCCTGTTTCAAATGTTTTTCTTATAAATAACATATTGTAGGATTATGATTTTAGTCCATTCTGCTATCTGACTCTGTTTTATGGTGAAGTTCATGCCATTCACATTCACAGCTATGATGACTATCTGTGTCTTTTTTTCCATCCTATTTCCCCTCCATTTATGTTTTTATTTCTCCCTTTTCCTTTGCCCTCCTCAAAAGAGTTTTGCTTTCGACCACCACCTCCCTCTATATTCCCTCTCTTTCATCCCCCCAATCTTACTTCTTTCTGTTACTACTTCTCTCCCTTCTAACCACTACCCCTTTTCTTTCTTCTTTCCACTCTTACTGCCTGTAGAGTAAGCTTGATTTCTATATTTTATCAGAATATATTATTCCCTCCTTGAACCAAATCTGATGAGAGTAAAGCTCAAACACTGCTCTTCTCTCTTCCTTCTTTTCCTCTAATATAATATGTTTTCGTGCCTCTTTGTGTGACAAAATTTAATCTTTTCTGCCTCCTCCTTACCTCTTCTCCCATTACCATCCCTTTTCATCCCTTAATTAAGTTGTTTTTATCATGACATAATGAATTTATACTCACACCCTCTGTCTATGTATATCCCTTTTAGATGTCATAGTAACTATACCATACTCAAAATTAGCAAATATCGTCCTCTCATACAGGGGTGTAAACAGTTTGCCCTTGTTGAATAAAAAGGTTTTCTTTCTTTTTATATTTTTCCCTGTTTACCTTTTTATGCCCTCTTGAGTTGTATTCGAAGATCAAATTTTCCATTGAGCTCTAGGCTTTGCATCAGAAAGGTCTGGAATTCCCTTATTTCATTCAATGCCTATATCTTGGCCTGAAAGGTTATGCTCAATTTTGCTGGATAGTTCATCCTTGGTTGTAATCCAAACTCCTTTGCCTTTGAGGAATATCATATTCTAATCGCTCTGATCTTTTAATGTAGAAGTTGCAAATTCCTGTGTGATCCTAACTGTAGTTCCATGATATTTGAATTATTTCTTTCTGGCTACTTGCAGTATTTTCTCCTTGACTTTACAATTCTGGAATTTGGCTACAATATTCCTTGGAGTTTTCATTTTGTTATATCTTTCAGGTGTTGATTGGTACATTCTTTCGATGACTATTTTACCCTCTGGCTCTAGGACCTTGGAGCATTTTTTTGATGATGATTTCTTGGAAGATACTGTCCAGGCTCTTTTTTATCATGACTTTCTGGAAGAGCAATAATTTTTAGATTGCCTCTCTGGAATCTATTTTCCAAGTCAGTTGTTTTTCCAATGAGCTATTTTACATTTTATTCTTTTTTTTCATTCATATATTTTGTTTGACTGATTCTTGATGCTTCGTAGAGTCATTAGCTTCAACTTGCCTAATTTTAATTTTTAAGGAATTATTTTCTTCAGGTAGTTTATGCATCTTTCTTTCCTCTTGGCCAATTTTAATTTTCGAAGATTCATTTTCTATTAGATGCTATATTTTTTTTCTTTTGTCTGTCTAATTTAGCTTTTAAAATCCTCTTTGACCTCTTCCAGTATTGCCTTTTGGGCTTGAGTCCAGATCATATTCCTTTTAAGGTTTCAGATGTGGGTATGGAGTCAATGCTGTCCCCTTCTGAATTCGTATATTGATCTTCTATGTCTCCATAACACAATTTAATTTTTTTTAACTTTTGTAGCTTGCTTCTTCATGTGGTTGCCTTTTTCCTGGCTTTTATAAGCAGATCTCTACTTCTGGGACCCAGGGGGCTCTGTCCCAAGCTTCTTGTGTTGGGAGCTAGGGCCCTGGTTACTGGCTTTGTGGCCTCTGGTTTTGTCAGCTAGAAGCTATATACTGCTGCAGCTCACCTGGTGCTAAGATTGAGCTGGCTGATGTGTGCCAAGGTTCAAGGCCGAGTCAAGTCTTTCTGAGTTTCCCCGGGGTCCCAGAATGAAGTGGGGGGCTGGGGTGGTCTAGCTGCTGGAAGTCTCCTCTCCCCTTAGGGCTGCACTATATAGCATGGGTGGTCTTAGAACATGGGTCTGTGCTGGTGTCTGCCAATTACTCTGGCTATGCAAAAGTATGCTGGGTGTCCCGGTGTTGGCACTTGCCTCCTTCATCCTCCTGGGGCTCAAGAATTCCCTCTTGTCCACTACGGTGGGGCTTGCTTGGATTCCTCACTTCCTTCACTGGTCTACTTCCATCCCTGCAAGAGCAGGTCACTCTAGCCTCCTGAGGTAAAAGACTATTGAACTCCTACTTCTTCCTCCTCTATTCCAGAGTTTCTCCTAGGGCAGTATTCTCTGGGTTATTCAAGGGAGGGATGAGAGCTTGTAGAGTTTATTAGGACTTCATGGTTCCCACAAGTTCAAGAAGGTGAGTTTCAAACATTTAGACTGTGGGCTGATAGCTCCAGGAGTAGCTGCTGCTGCTGCTGCCACAGGCTCTGTGCTTCTGTCTCACCTATCTCCCTCAGATGTTCTGTTAAGCTATCTAATGAAATACTCATTGAGCAGGGTCCTGGGTGATATGAAAAACCATAAGATAGAATCAGGCCTGGTTCCTGGGTTGAAAACAAACATGAGAACAATAATAAAAGCTAATGCCTGCCAGGCCACCTTTAATTGCTTTCACCTACATGACACTTTTCTATTTCTAACTGAATAATTGGAAAAAGGCTCTGCCATCTAAAACCAATAGCATGACAGTCATCCATCAATTGACATCAAATCTTCTCTCAAAAGAAAATTAGTATACTACATATTAGTAGAAAATGCCAGTGCTAACACCTCTTTTCTTAATCTAATGATTTATTTCCTTTCTTGATTACTTCTGTCTTCATTAGGAGTTGTCACATTCAAATAGTATTTGTTGAGCCTAGAAAAAGATAAAATATACTTTGATTTATAGGCATATTCTACTACCCAGCTTCATTAATTTGTTCCACACAAATGTGACTTTAGGTGGAATGACATAATAAAGGAGAGTTGGTACCTTAAGAAAAATGTTGTTAACAGGAATGAAATGTTCTTTGTGTGAAGGAAGGAAGATTAAAGGAAAAATAGGGCTGGCAGGCAGCTTGAAGCTAATGAGACAGTACTAGAAAAATATGGCAAAAAGACTGGGCTGAGAGGCAAGAACTAAAACCTGAGGATGCAGGGATTGTGAGACATGGAGAAATCTTGTGGCTGGAAAACCAAAACTACAAAGCATAGATAAAGGTATAGCACCTGGGGAAACCCTAGATACCTGGGGGACCAAAGAAGACCAGGGAAGAACACCATGCTCCTCGGGTTGAGGTCACTGAGGTGGAGTTTTGTCAGGAGTCTAAGACAAATATAAGCACATAAAATAGGCTATAGGGCCTGTATCTCAGTATGGGAGGATATGAGGACTTAGAAGCTCTGAACTGAAGGTAGGTCAGAAGAGCACAGAGGAGAATAGTTAGTGTCCTTAGATTTCAGGAAGTTTCATTTAAGAAAGTATCTTACCCAATAAAACAGAGAGTAAGGAGTAGCCAACTATCATGATAGGATGGATTGCCTTATTATATATTTTGTTATTGTTAGTTCAGTCATTTTTCAGTTTTGTCTAACTCTGTGTGACCTCATTTATGATTTTGTTGGCAAAGAAGCTGGAACGGTTTCCATTTTCTTCTTCATCTCATTTTACAGTTGAGAAAACTGAGGCAAACAGGGTTAAGTGATTTGCCCAGAGTCATACAGTTAGTAAGTGACTGAGGTTAAATATAAACTCAGGAAGATGACTCTTCCTGACTCAAGGTCTGGCACTCTATCCACTGTGCCACTTAGATGCCTGATCCACTGCACAAGGGAACATCACAATATTAAGAATTTTGAGCAACTTCTAAGGGCATTTGGTCCAACTTTACCTAAGAAAGAATACCCGGTATTACGTATATACCAAGTCTTTTCTAGTCTTTCCTTGAAGATTTTCCATGAGCTAATGCCCATTACCTCCTCAATTCCACCTTGAGAAAACTTTAGTTGCCAGGAAAGTTTTTTGTTGTTGTTTCTGTTTTGTTTTCTTCTGAACTCCCTCTTAGATTTACCTCTCTGCAATGCCAACCCACTGCTCCTGATTCTGCTATATGACATCAATTACAATAAGTCTAATCCCTCTTCCACATGGAAGATTTTCAAATATTTGACAACATCTATCACATTATGTCATTCATTCAGGGCCTACTATACGCCACTCATTATTCTCATGCTGGGAATACAAAGACAAAAGTGAAATATTTCTAGCACGTGAAAAGTTCATTCTCTAATGAGGGAAAACAATATGAATAATAATAAGTAAGTATAACATATACACATATATATGCCTGCATATTATTATATGTCTAATATGCATGTATGAAAGTAATTTACAAAGGTGTACAGAGGAATCAAACTACCAACTGGAGTAATCAAAATACACCATTGTATTTTGATTTGTACACCTTTGCACACCTCTCCACATTAAAGATCCTCATGTCTTTCAACTGATATTTACATATAGAAGAATCTTGAGATCAATCATCCACTATGGTCCCCTGACAACATCCTTCCTAAAATACAGCACCCATAATGAAACCCAGCACTTCGAACATGTAGGTCTATCAACTATTTAGTGCTATACACTATTCCTCTCTTTTTACAAACTAAAATTTAACCATTTGGGGGGGGAGGGTATTCTTATATCATAATGTTGGTTCACATTGACATTGCAGTCCATGAAAATCTCCAAATTATTTTTCAAGTCAAAATGTTTTCATACCTCACCAGCTTGCATTGCCTTTTTGATTCCAAGTTAGGAATTGTGTTTAATTGTATTAAATCTCATCTCAGATTTTCTCCAACATTTGATCCTATATAAGTACTTTTAGATCCTGACTCTGTAATCTGTTGCTTTAACTCTCCCTCCAAATTTTGTTTCATCTATATATTTGACAAGTATAACAATTATGCCTTTTCTTAAAACATTGATAAAAATGTAGATAGCACTAGGTCACGGACAAATCCTAGAGCTAGATATTTCCTTCCTAATTGATATAATAATGTGAAAAACCAATGTTAGTGGCAAATTTATGTAACTCATATATAGAGACTTTTATTTCCCAATGTTTATTTGAAAGCTTTTTTAAAAAATAATTTTAGAATTTTTTTTATTATTATTATTTGGAAGAAGTAACAGCCAAGAACAATGACAGTTAATCCAGTAAGTTAAAGTAAGAAGTTTTGAGACAGACATAATCAATAGACTATTGATGGGTACTGGACAATTAAGGGTAATAAAATATGAAGAATTTACTTTTAGAAACTGTTATGTTAGATAGCAAGCACTTGTTGTAAAGAGTTACCTTTTCTTCTACTGTCATTTAATTAAGTGAATAGCAGTGTTTGGCACCTAGTAAATATTTGAGAAATCCATGTTGATTGAGGTATGGATTAACGTTTTTGTCTCCTTAAGTGATCTGTCTTAAAGGTTATTCTCATTTACCAAGACGTTCTTCAATTATAATTCTTTTAGATTTAATAATCATCTTACTCAGCTAGTATATTATTTTATAAATTTTAAACAACTAATAAATGATACAAATAACATTTCTCTGACATGGGAGAACAGGAGAAAGTAATTTCCTTTCTCTAAAAGAGATGAACATTGGAAGATGAAGCACTACTCATATGGTTTTGTATGTCATTTGAAGATTCTAGCATGATACAATGATTAATAGCTAAATAGAACAGCAATGATTCGATCATTCAGACCTCACCGTTCGTGAATTTTATTAAACAATCCTTTTGGTCCTCTGCAGGTTATCAATGAAGTTTCTTGATAGAACACATTTTTTTCTTTTATAAAGAATAATAATTTGACAATTCTGATTTATAGTTGCAAAATTAGGAGCAGTGGAAGCTTATTAGAATAGCACTTATTCTATGTGAACTTGCTTGTATGGAGTCTCGTTTGATTAACAAAACTTTTTAAAATGACTTTGTCTCCTCCTAGGGAAACTATTTTGAATAAAAAGTAAGCATTTTTTATTCATGCCTTTGCTTCATTAGACCAAAGTAAGAATGTCTACTATTCTCAATGTTTAAACCATTTAGAATTTTCACAAGGATGCAAAATGTTTTATTTTCTTCACTTAAGCATTGTTTCGCAAATGTTGCCCTCATGTAAAAATAATTTTTTTGGAGGGAGGCATGTTTGCTTTCAGCAGTGTTTGCAAATCACACACATTTTTTGAATGAGAATCTTAAACTAAGAAATTCCAAGGTGTCTTGAGAATTGGTACTGTACAAAATTCTAATTAAATAACAAAGATGAACAGGTTTTTGAACTAGAGCATAATGATCAGGATTTTTAATATGGAAGGATTTTTATAGAGTTCAATAGAGTACGTGTAGGCATAATGTCAAAAATATGCATACAACACAAGATCTTATTCTTAAAGGTATTTTGTAATTTCCTATTAAAAGCTATCTCTGAGGTTATGAGTACAACTCTGACTTGTTTTGAGATATCTATATAATAAAATTACAAGGAGAAGAGCCAAGTAGAGGCTGTATTATTATTTTTCATGAAATGCAATAAATGTACCTAGTCCCTTAGTGGCACACAGAAGATAAAACCCTTGCCTTTTGAAAATAGAAAATATATACTTAACATGTACAAAATACCAGTAAAACAATATGAAATAGCTTTTACCTATTTAGAAGTAATCAGCTAAAGAAAGTTCACCATGATTTTGGCAATGCAATTGTAAAATCTACTGGCTGTAAAAGTACTAATTAAAAAATTATTTAAATTGTCATGTCACATTAATAGGAAGCCCTGACTCTGACACATTCTAGCTATCTGACTATGGGCATCCACCAACCATTCAATTTTCCAGGCAACTCTTTAAGACATATTATAGATGAGAAATATACTCAACGATGGAAGGAGTTTCCATACTGGGAATCCCAATGATGACAAACTTCTAGGTCCAGGAAAAAAAATGCTCTCACAAACCCTGAAAAAATAAAGTGGAAAAAAAAGCCATTAAAGACAGAGAACTGTTAAGTTGTCAATAATTTGATATTATCAAATAATAATAGGTCACATGTAGGAAGCCCCTTTTTCTCCCTCCTCCTTCTGCTTGTTATTCTAGAGTACTAAACCCTAACACTTAGTCCACTTCAGCTACCCCTCCATGTCTTTTCATTAATTTACTTCTCATTTCTTTTCTTGTAATTTCTACAAAATCAGCTATCTCTAAAGTTCCCTTCCCATCTGAAGGCTTGCAAAAGTTCTTACCTTGCTCATCATCATAACAGAAAGAGAACTTATTCACCAATACTTTTGTATGCAAACTCAGTATAATTGGCTTAGCAACCAATTAAAACACTTTTTGTGATGATGAAGTAAGTCAACAAGGAACATTCATAGGCTGTCTTAATATGTACTGAATTTGGGGAGAACTTATCCATCCTCCATGAAGGTAGAGCATAGATAGGGCATATTGTACCTGCTCTAAACACTGAAACTTTATTGGTCAGCCCCTCTCCCCATTACATATGTACATATTATTTTCCCACAGCAGAATGTAAATACTTTAAGGGGAAATATTCTTTTTTTTTTGTTTTGTTTTTTCTTTAGTATTTTTTTTGTTGTGATTTTTTTAAATTTTAATTTATTTTAACATGTTTGGTTTTCAGCATTGATTTTCAAAGGCGTTTGAATTACAAATTTTCTCCCCATTTCCTCCCCACCCACTCCAACATGGCGTACACTCTGGTTGCCCTGTTCCCCAGTCTGCCCTCCCCTCTGTTGCCCCATTCCCCTCCCATCCCCCTCACCCTCCCTTTCCGGTAGGGCAAAATAAATCTCTATGCCCCATTGCCTGTGCATCTTATTTTCTAGTTGCATGAAAAAAAACTTTTTTACTTTTGAACATCTATTTTTTTA